>JASDQU010101166.1:162317-178587 GCA_032191745.1 Picea mariana
ATAAAAAAACTGCCCCCGGGGGGGGCAGCTCAATTGGCAAGTGCCGTGAAAATAAAGTTTCATGAGGTTTTGAGTTCAACTCCCCCCGACTTACCTTGTGTGTCACGTAAGGGGCATCGTGGGCACACCTGGAGGTTATAGTGGTAGCGGTTGGATAACACAGGCACGTGTAACACGAGCACGTGCCCAACTAGTTGTTGATTCCTCCAGACATATAAAAAAAAAAAAAATGGGGTTTGTAACCCCCTTCCCTCACTTCCCCACCCCGACCACCCACCCACCCCTTTCCCCTTGCCCCGCCCCCCCTCCTCCCTCCTGTGGCTCCCCCATTCGCTACCTTTCCCTCCCCTCTTGCACCGCGTTCCACTCCACCCAACAAGTCGGTGCTTAGTTTGTCAAGTGGCATGGTACGCAATGTGGGAGGGCCCAGAGGGGAGGGGAGAGTAGGTGGTGGGGGATATGCAAGGGGTGGGTGGGGTGGGGAGGCGACATAGGGGTGGAAGCAGGTTACAAAACTCATTTCTTTTAATTTTTTCTGTTAGGCGGCATGGAATGAGAAATAGGAGGGGAGGGAAGGGTAGATGGTGGCAGAACCACAAGGGTTATTGGGGAAAGGAAGGGGCGCATGGAATGGGTGGGTGGCATAGTGGGGAGGGGGTTTGATGGGTGAGGGGTATTATCCCCCCCACCACACCTTGACAAAATCCTTTTTCCAAGAAAAAAATATTTTAAAAAATATATTATTATTATTATTTTCCTATAGTTTAAAAATCAAATGTCTTTTTTTCAATTTTTTTTCTTAATAAATTAAAAAAAAAAATTTTGGTAATTTTTTCTTTAAAAAAATCATTATTAGGTTTTTTCATTTAAAATGTTCATTTTATTGTTTTTTTCAAAAAAACATGTTTTTTCTCTTTATTTTAGGGTTTTTTTCTTCTGTATTTATATAAAACATGTTGCAATTTAAATCCCTAGAAACAAAACAAATGTACTACTTGTAGCACCATGTTTCGATTCAAAGGTTGATTATGTGGTTTCAGTTCATAGTGATATCGATTTTCAAGGCCATGATTTCAAACAAGTTGTAATGTTAACCCCGAAGAAAAGGGGGTGTTATTGCTAGTGCCACTTTTTGTTTCCAGGGTCGATTTTAAGGTTTTTGTTTGGAATGGTACCAATTATCGAGACCACGTTTTAATTTGTAATTTTAACCTAAAAAAAGGGGTGATGTTGGGAGCATCATCTTTTATGTTTGGTTGTCAATTTTAAGGTTTTTGTTTGCAACTTTATAGATGATGGTTGCAAAATTTTGTAATTTTAACTTTGAGAAGAAAAGAGTGATACCGTTAGCACCATTTTCTTAAAGGAAGATAAAAATAGCCACTAAATGCGACCTCTATAAAAATGAGAACTTTGGAGGGTTCTCGTCAAGTAGGTAACTATGTTAGAAAATATGGTTTTGTTGGAATTTGAAACATGAAACCAACTTTGAGAGTGGTTCTGATCTTGATGGAAGAATATCTAGTACATCCACTCACAAAGAGGTAAGATTGATTACTTTTAGTCTGGAAGAAGAAAGGGATATATCTAAATTATCCCATGTAAAAGTTTAGCTCAAGAAAATGAAGGTCGGTTTTCTTTTTCTTTTTTTATCTCGGTTCACAATCAAATTTAGTATGAGTTAAACTAGCATAAAAACTTGGAATGGAAGTGAAATACCATCCCTAACCTTATCCTTCAAGATGGGTAAGTCAAGATATGGAATTTAGAGTCACCAAGCAATGCAATTTCAATTTTTCCATTGACACAAACTATATTGATGATGTAGTAGCAAATGTAATACCACTTGAAGTATGTGCAATAACACTTGAGAGCCCATACATGAATATGTGAGATGTTGTTTGGACATGAAGGGAAAACCAATACTACATGATAAAGTATGGGAGGACTTTTATTTTCAACCTTCACAAAGGAAAATTAAAGCTCTCATTTATAAGTGCATGCCAAGTAAGAAAATTAATTAGCGCAAATAAGAAGTATGCATTGTTGTTCTTGAGAGAGAATCAATAGAATGAAGGTAAAATGGAGGTCAAAGCATCCTTAGAAGGTTGTAATAAGGAGAAGAAGTGGTAGCTAAAAAACGTGTGGAAGCATACAAGGAAGTGTTTCAAGAATCGAAATACTACCACCAAAAATGGAAGTTGAACATGAAACTCAATTACTACCTAAATGTCTATTTCCCAAAATTGGACAGTATCATTAGCCATTGTTGGAAGCAAATGGATTAAAGAGATAGTTGCAACATTTATTGGAGCGAGAAGTCATAAGGCCAAGCACTTCTCCTTATGGATCACTAGTTATCATTATGCCTAAGAAGGATAAAAGTTGTAGAATGTGCATTGACTACCATGCATTGAATAACATCACCATAAATAAACATTACCCATTTCCACTTATTGATGACTTGTTGCATTAACTACAACAAGAAAATTACTTCACCAAGCTAGGCATGAAGTTTGGATACCACCAAGTCTGGATGAAAGATGAAGACATTTGGAATACTGCTTTGAAAACAAGATAAGGCCTCTATGAATTTCTACTAATTACTCAATTTTTGAGGTAAAAAATGGGCCTCAAAAAAAAAAGGGGATATCAACAACAACTTTAAAAGAACGAATAGGATTTAAGATGATGATGTCAACCATAGGGTAAACAATTTTGGAGAAAAAGAAAAAAACAACTTGTTTTATATTATTTTTTACTTATCTCCTTATGGGTTTACTCAAATATTAAGTGTACACAATTGTTGGATTTTTGCATCCAATGAGTACCCACACTACATACTTTTAATAGACCCACAGAGAGATAAACTAGAAATACATGAAAACGTGTGTTTCTAACACATTTTTTCTTGTATTTCCAGTTTATCTTTTTGTGGGTCTATTAAAAGTATGTAGTGTGGGTACTCATTGGATGCATAATATAATTATGCATCCAATGAGTTCCCACACTTGGAATTTGACTAAACCCATAAGGAGATACGTCAAAAATACAATTAAAAAAAGTAGTATTTTTTCTTTTTCTTTTATTTCCCTTTGAAAATTCATAACCCTTTTTTTATTATTTTAACTACTATTTTATTATTTTCCCTAAGAGGCCCATTTTAGACCTCAAAATTTCTCTAATATGGTTGTGCCTTTTAGTTTATGTAATGAACCAACCACTTTTATATGTTTAATGAAAGTTGCACCCTTTCTATTTATTAATTCTCGTGTGACTATATATTTGGATGACATATCAATCTTTTGTACCATGTGGGAAGAGTTGCATTTCTCATTTGAAGTAGGTACTAGAGGAATTGAAGAAACATTAATTATTGGAAAACCTCTATAAATGTGAGTGTGTTAAATAGTCCTTGGTTTACCTTGGACATGTGATTGATGTGGGTGAATTGAAGATTTATACAGCAAAGATTGAGGCCATCAATAAATCTCTCACACATGCCAACCTGATAGAGGTGCGAAGATTCATTGGGGAAACACAATACTTGAGGAAATGCATTTCATAATTTTATGAAATTACTACTCCACTTCACATAGTCACCCCAAATGGTTGGGATTTTCATTTGGGAAAACATCAGTGAACATCTTTCAAAGAATTGATAGTGACGATCAATGAGGCGGTAAGTTTGGAAATAACTGATTTGCAGAAGCCATTTAAAACTAAGATTAATCCAAGTGAGTATGCCATGGGAATTGTCCTTAAGCAAGGAGGAAGACCCATCAATTATCACTTTGAATTGTTTCACAAATTTGTTTTAAAATATCCCACATTTGATAAAGAGCTCCATGCATTGTTGTAAGACATGAATAAATGGAAACACTACCTACTAGGTAAGGATAATTTGATCCATAATGATCATTAACCTCTTTAGTATTTTCATAGACAGACCAAAATGCATCATGTGGTGCATTACAAGTGGATGGGATTCATGCAACAATTCCATATCCTAATCAAGTATAAGGGCACGAATAACAAGGTAACATATATGTTGTCTAGACCACCCATGGAGAATATATCAACTATGGGCATGATAATGCAACTTGAACCATTCACTCGTGAAGTTTATGAGGAAGAGGATTTCAATGATGTCAAATTTGGAGAAATATATTAGTAATTAAAGAGTAAAACAACATTTGAGATTGAAGATAATGAATAAAATCTTCAAGATGGATTGTTGAACATGTTGGGAAATCTTTGCATCCCACTAAATAGAAGGATTTGGATCATATGATAAGCTTATATAATTATATGATTGATGGACATTTTTAGTGTTGGAAAAACATTAGAAAATTTACAGAGGTATGTTTATTAGGTAAATATGCAAAAGTAGGTTTCTAAGTTCAATACACAACTATGTGAGGTGTAGTAACAACAAACCTAGCAATAGAAATATTGGACTTTGTATGCCTATACCAATTCCCAACAAACCATGGTGGAGTATTTATATGGAATTCATAGGAGGAGTGGCAATGACAAGGCAAGGACATGATTACTTATTCGTAAGTGAGGACATATTAAACATAATGTGTGTTCTTATTCTATGTAAGAAGACCATTAAAGGTAATGAAGTAATGGGATTAATCTTCACAAATGTATGGGTGCATTTTGGACTACCTACATCGATTGTATCTAATCGAGACTCTGGTTTTTTGGGTGTTTTTGGACAACATTGTGGGAAAGAATGGACACAAAATTGAATCACTCTATAGATTTCCATCCCTAGATAGACTCAACAGACAAAAGTAGTGAATAAAATTATGGTGTGATTATTGACAAGATACATTAGGAAGCATCCTAAGACTTGGGATGAGAAGTTGATTTATATACACCACACTTATGATAGGGAAGTAGATTGTTCCATCCAAAATCCCCTTCTGAAGCTTGTTTCAGTTATTTACCACCATCACCTTTTGATGTTGTTCATGGGAAGCACAAGAAAAAACTGGGAGACATGAATGAGAAGGCAAGAAGAGAAAACAAGTTCATTAATAGAGTCAGGAATATCCATCGATACGTATAAGAGAAATTGGAACAAATTCAAGTGAAGTATAAGATCCATCATGACCAACATTAGATAGATCATAAGTTCTAATTTGTAGACAATGTCTAGTTGTATCTTAGTGAGGAAATGAGCCAAGAAGTTGTTGTCATTGAGGTATGGACCTTTTGATGTTGTTGAACAAGTTAACAAAAATGCCTTTCAACTAAGGCTACTATTTATATGTGAATGTTTTTGGTAGTGAATGTGGAAAATTTGTACATATTTGAACCATATATTTTGAACAAAGATGAAGAAGGGAAGTACTTTCACTAGTGGAGGATTTCACACTGAATTCTCTTGAGGAGTTGGAGGAAGATTAAATTTTGTAAGTGAAAGTTTGAAATACATGTAGGGGGGAATATGAAATATGGTAGATTGGACTCAAAGCACAATTACAGAGGAAGGTGAAATGATACGATAGAGATAAAATCAATGAATTGTTCCCTTGCTTTCTTTGTCAATAGATTTTGGGGACTAGAAACTTACCAATCAAGCAGGTGTGATATGAAAAAAATAATGTACAAAATGGAACTAGCTAAATATCGTTTACTATGATTTATCAATTCTTATCAAAATTATTTGTAGATCAACATGAAGATAGATTGCCATGAAGACTATATACTATATCACAATATTTGGATAGGTCACAACCTCTCGGATGATATTTTCACACCTATTGGAAAAAATACACGAGTAACCATGTGACCAAATGAGATAACAATTCCCTTATTAAAGGCTCGCACCCATACCCATATTAGTAAAGGCTCGCACTCGTTCAAGAAAATAGTAATAGCATTACTTTGAATGAGGGTTATTTGGACCACTTGGATTGACAGTAGATTGCACCCATACCCACGAATTGTAAATTGCACATATTTGAGTGAGTGATTGAGAAACCATTTGATAGAAGGGGACTCCAACAAAAGGAATTTGCACTTATTTAAACTAAGGGAATCACATCCCATCACTAAACACTAAAATAAATCTTTACCATTTTGACGAAGGGAAATGTACTGATAGAAGCAAAGGCTACTTGCACTTATTGGAATGAAGGTAACACATGCCTATTGGGAGAAAGGTAAATTGAACTATTGGAAGTGAATGTAGCTTGCATAGGTTTAAAAAAATGATGAATTCGCATGGATGAATGCAAAGGATTTTTTATAAGGGGTGCAATTTCTTAACAATATGGACAACCATTGGTGTTGGAATATGAAACATTTAGAATATCGAAGGCCAAACATTATGTCATTCAAGGAGTCTCCAAGTGGATTTCAATATCCATAACCCAACCTATAGATTGATTTTCAATAAACATGAGAGGGGATTTTTTTTATTTGATTAAGAACTGAAGGATAGCATATTTAGAACTAGAGTGTTCCACCAATTCTTTGATTGTGTTTTAAAAGAGTTCTTTGAGACAATGAAAACACTTGGAGACAAGATAAAGGGAATGAATCTAGCTCAAATTTTGATAACCCATATTTATTCTAAATAAATATTGCGCAGTAAGATAGAAGAAGAAAATGTTGTAGCAATTTAGAGTCCCATGCAAAATATTATTTTCTCATTCGATCCATTGTAATATGTATTTGTGTTGTGTTAAAAGAGTCAATAAATCATAGCCCTTCCATTTATGAATTTCCCTGAAGTGGGTTTTTCCAGGGTAAATTTTTGTATCAAAGTATTTTAGTTGAATTTGTTGTGCATTTTTTATTTTTGTTATCTCTTTTCTACAATTTAATAACACAAGCACAACAACTAGTTTTTTTTATTAAACATCAATAAGGCCATTCACAGATCCAACGTTATGATGGAATTTTTAGTGGGGTACTTTTTGTAGTTTATAGATCACTTGAACTATACCAATGGAGACTTCACTATCCCTAGTAATTTTTTAACTATAAGACTAGTTTGAATCCAAGGTCTCTTTCATGCCTTGCCCTCCCCTCACTCATCCTTGTCCCTCTCCTTCGTCCTAGGTCAGCATTCCTCTTGTGGTGTGTTGAGACCATTTACTTTGAACACTACTTATGCTAAGGCCCCTTTCCTTCCCAATATTTTATCTCTCTCTTATGTTTCTCCACTCGAGAATCCCTATTGATCCTTTTACGCCTCTTGTACCACCCTTGTTTGGGAGTGCTATATCTCCTACCTCTTTTCATGCCAATGTTCAAGACAATTTTTCATCCCTCTTCTCATTTTCCTGCATCACTTGGGGTAGTGTCTCTTTCTATCCTTTCCCCTAAGAAACCTTCACCTGCTCATTGGTCCTCACCTACTTAGACCATCTTGCCTGTTGTCTGAAATGTGGCACCTTCCATTCACTAATGTTTTTGTTATTTTTGCACACTTTGTTTTATCCTTTTTTTCATTTCTCTTGATTGATATTTTTTATTATAGATGGAACCTCACTACTATCCCTCTATGGATAACAAGTTCTTCCATGGAAGCGATATCTGGTGTATGTATTTTCCGCTTAGATATCACCATACACCCATCCCCTATTGGGTAAGAGTATGTGTGATGCTTTTAGGTAATTTCCATACACTCACTGCCATGGATGACATGATGCCTCCCACTTTCCATGAAAATTCATATGTGCTCATTACTTTTCTTGTGTAGCATATTTACTATGTCTAGACATATGAGTGTGGTTTCATATTTTCAATTGTCCAGTACCTAGGTGACGTTCTTACTCCATTGTTCTAGATTTGTCAGGAGTTTTGGGTTTTTCCCTTAGTCATTATCTTCCTAGTTGGATCAACCTTGACACATGTGCTTACATGTTATCCCTTGATTAGTTAGAGATTCCTTTTGGAGGTCCCCACTATTATTAGATATGTTTGAAGGCACGTGCAAAGAATCACTTGATCAACTTTTATCTGTGAACAATTTTCAATAATGGTTGTTACATCTGATAGGTGGATTGTTCATCCCAATATGTCACTGCTCTCTTGCATATCAACCTAACCCACATAACACAACCCTCAAATATTTCCAAAACACCATAGTTTTCCTGTTAAACCCACATTTCTCTAGTCAAACCTTTGAATCGATACCCATGGCGCGTGGATTTTTCCTAGTGTTTAGAATTCCATTTTCAAACACCCTTATGTCATTCCCTTTTTTTATGTAACCATCATTTCTCTTGGTTTCAGTTCCAATTTTACTTTCTATAGTTCCAAAACGTTGTCTGATTCACACCTCAAATACATCTAATCTTCTTCTTAAGCTCTTGGATTTCTTGGACCAAGTGTCTCATCCAATTCTCTACCGGATAGAGGAGTTCTTTGACAAGTATAGTCTCTCCATAGATCTAGATTCTATCTCTTGTTGGAGTTCTTTCTTTGGATCTAGGGTTTCTTGGATCAATACGTAGTGTTTCCATGGGCCATATTCAACCACACCTCAAGGGAGGTTAAAAATGCATGAACTATAGGGAAATAATCTTATAAATGGGGAAGCTCTTTATCTTTCATGGTGGGTAACATTGTCTAGTTATTTGTATGGTTGATTTGGTAGTGTAGATATTGCTTTGATTTGGTAGGTGGTTTCCAAGTTATTTTGCAAGAAGATATAGCAATTTGGAGTCTTACATGAGACTCAACTCTTCACAGCTATTCAAATAGGTGTTTTGCATATTCTCATCCAAAACATAGTTACTAAATTAATGAGAATTGTGACCTCAAAATGAGAACTCTAGCCCTTAAAACCCATATTTTTGCATAAAAAAACATGAAAATCAACCCCCAAATAAAAAATGTGGTGCTACCGGTAGCACCATTTTTTGTAACCAAGTCAAAATTACAACTTTTTTCAATCATGGGCTTAAAGGATGAAATGGTTGCTCAAAAAAACTTTAAAATCAACCCCCAAATCAAAAAGTGGTGCTATCGGTAGAACATAGTTACCAACTTAATGAGAACTCTACAAAGTTCTCATTTTTGGGGGGGTCCAATTTTTTAACCCGTTTTTAAAAATGGTGCTACCGGTAGCACCCCCCTCCAGTTTTAGGTGGTTTTTCGATATTTTAATTTTTTCGATCCACAATGTTTCCACATTATTTTTTTAAATACTTATTTTTCATCTATTTTCAATTTTTCTAAAAAAAAATAAAAATTATTCAACGGTGTTTTTAGTCATTTTTCCATGCTTCTTTCAATCTTAAAAATATTTTTTACCATTTACTTTTTTGAAGTTATGTTTTTTTATATAATTTTGTCTCCTTAATTAATCTATTGTTCCATACTTTTTAAATATAGCGAAAAACATCATTTTTAACACATTGTTTACCTTTATTTCAATACATCGAAAAAAATTGTAGTTAAATAACACCCTTTTTGAATATTTAGACAAAAAAATACACATTTTATAGCCATATATAATAAAAAACCTATACATTTTGGTACATATTGTTTAAAATAACATGTCAAATAAAGCATTTTTATGGACATAATTAAACCAAAAAAGTCAAAATTTTATTAAAAATTTATCATTTTCTTTCATATTTTTATACATTTGAAGTAAAAAATGACAAAACTTAATAAAATTTTCCAATGTATAGTGATTCACATACAAATAAAACGAAAAAATAAAATAAAAAGATTCATCAAAAAACAACAATAGATACATCTTTATTCTTATTTTAAAATCTGAAAGTCAAAACATTACAATTATAGCTTATCAAAAATTTATAAAATTGAGCATCGTCTTCAAAGGAATATTTAAAATAATCAACAATATCATATATCCCAAATTCATCATTCTCAACAGACACATTATCATCTTCTTCAACATCATTGTGTGCTTCCAATTTGTCATTTTGTGCTTTCAATTTGTCATTTTGTTCTTCCATTGGTTCTTTGATATCTGCAAGTTCTCCAGAGTGATCCTTTCCAATCATTCCTCCTAATGGTACTTGAGGTTCCTTTGATGACTTTGCCACCTTTGATTCACTAAAATATCCTTTCCTCAAGCCAAGTTCTTGCATTTCATCTAGAAGAGATGGAATAGCATTAATTCTTTGTTGAATAAAATTGCACTACATTGGGTCACTTTCAATGGCTATGCAATTCCTTCCTTTCTGTAGGAAACATGCTAATTTTGTACCTAATCACCAAATACAAAATAAATAATGAAGCGATATACTGTAAAAAGACATAAATTAAAAATAATATAAGATTTAAGTATGATTTCATAAATATTAGATCATAATTCTTACCTGAACCCGAGAACAAATCCAAAACCCAATCTCCTTCATTTGAAAATGTATCTATGAGATAATTAATTAATGCTTGTGTTTATTGATAAATGTTAACCATCTCTCCTTTCAAATCTTTTTCCTCATATGTTATCTTTCTAACCACAACATTGTATACCAAAACACTATTAGGAGTCTCTCCATCCTTTGCATTGACAAGAATAGAATTATAAGAATCATCTATTGTCCTAGTTGGAACATGTATACTCTAAAAATCATGTTTAAATGATTCTGTATTGGAGCTCTGAATATTAGGCTTGTGCATGTAACATTAATAAGTGCAAATTCAAATAACTTGTGAATTAATAAAATTGTTTTCTAATCTTAATTGCTAAAAATGTGTTAGAAAAGTAGGTGTGCCCATTTAACCATAGAAAATATAGCAATATTGTCACCCAACCATAGGCCAAAGCCACCCTCGATCACCTTAACCTTGACATAGAATAATTTTGGAAGCAAACCCTAGGCCTAATAGCCAATCAATGTAGTGTACTTCTCTCCAGAGCTAGCGCACAAGGTAGAAATTCCAAACCCTAACCAAGAGAAATTCCAAGACTAAAACCTAAAATACAAGTTGCAATAGTTGCAACTGCAACTATTCTCCAAACTTGCGCACTTACTAAATTTTTGCAGCACACACTAGATTTCTGCAGTTGTGAGTTATGTGTGTACAAATGAGCTCTGGCATCTTGTATTTATACTGCTCTTTCTTAGTTATCTGGGCCGACTTCTCTTCCTGGAGGCTAAAGACTCAATATTAAATTATTTTCTTTAGCCGACTTGTCTTCTAGGGTTATATCCAATGATTTAGGGTTTCTTCTTGCTTCCCGGAACATTCTATTCTTGCCAGGGTTACACATGGATGTTAATACCTCCCACAACTACCATAATATCAACACTCCCTCCTAACTAGGGAGGTATTGAAGGTAATGGTCTTGAGCACAAACATACCATTCAACTGGTAGAATCATCATAGCCACCCAGACTATCTCATGATTAAATCACAAGCACCATCATCACTATCAATATCATTTGACATCATCTCTTTAAGCCATACTCCATTTGAGTAATGATGTTTGAATAAGTCACTCACTCCACAGAGTGATACAAGAACTATTCTTCTAATTCAGACATATTTCCTAAAAGAATGATTGTTCCAACGGATGTTGGAAGCCACACCAGGGGATACAAGGACTATTCTTCTAATCTGAACATACATCCTAGAAGAATAACTTTCATGGACCATACACTGACTATCCATCTAGCTAGTAATCATTTTCAACACTACTGATAGTCTTCATGGAAATAGGAAAAATGCCATTCAATAGAACACAATTGTGTCTATCCATAGTAGTACACAACTACTATGGTACACAACCACACCAACTAGCACACAACTACTTGATAAGTGACACATAGTCACAAAAAATGGAACACATCCAACATAGTGGCATACAACTACTGTCTAGAGATATGCAGTCTCCACAGTGATCATATCATTCGAAATCAACCTATATAACAATATCATAATACAAACTGAGTCATCTAGGTCATTCTTCCACTCACATTTGTGATATCTGGAAGAGCATCTGCCCTCAGAAGGTAAAACATCAGTCATGGGATATCTGAACCTAGACCATTAACCTAACAGGGCCATTCCTCTGACACTAATGATAGTGCAACCTGGAGAGAATGGGTCTGCCCTAGGGAATGTGTGTCCCTGATTGTTGAACCTGGACCATTCACCTAACTGGGCCATTATTCTGGAAATAATCATAGTGCAACTTGGAGAGAATGAGTCTGCCCTATGGAATGACTCTCAAGACCATTTCCTCAAGAAATGAAAGTCCTGTACCAACCTCCAAAACAGACCATTCTTCAAAACTACTCACAATTGTGAACTTTGAAAGAATGACTTCCCGGCGAGGTGGACCATTCTTCTTGACCACTAGTCAAAGTGACAGCCAAGAATAATGATTGTCCTAGACCATTCCCCCACACTAGCCACAAGGGAAATCATTGTCTATGGTACATTAACAATCTATCTAACCATTTTCATTACAAAAATTATTGTCCGATCTGGACCATTTTCCAAACTGGAAAATGCATGTCCATCAGAAATCTCAAACCACTTTCTGAACTGGAAAGGAACTGCTCATCCTAGATCATTTTTCGAACTAAAAAATGACTGTCCATAAATCAATAACACATTAGTTATCCCTCCCAACCTGGGATTAATCTCTTCCTTTTGCAATAAGGAAGTCATCTCCACGAGCCCCAACTTGTTTCTTAAGTACACAAACTTTTCATCTTGGACAGAGGCTTTACCAAAATATTTTCTATCTTCTTATTTGTGGAGATATATTGGAGAACCACTTCTCTTTTCTAGACTTCATCACGGAAAATATAATGCTTGAGCTCAATGTACTTCAGTCTGTCATGGAACACTATTTTTCTATGAAGGCTTCATATAGCTCTGATCATTACAGTATATCATGGTCGAGTTCAACACTTTTTTTTCTTGCTAGCTCATGACATTGTGGAAAAGATAAAACTAAAACATATCCAAGTAGCACTTCTTCTGTCATCATGAGAGTTTTCCATGGATTAGCAATCCATCATCTCAAACTTCTGAGTAACCATTCTGATACGCTATCTCTGTTATAGAAATTTTTCACCATGCTTTTGTTGTATATGAGATACTCTGCATTATTTTGTTTCAATCCATACAAGGTATTCTTATATCTGCATACATGGATCTCTTTATGGTATAAGCTTCTTTCTCACTTGCTTTATTTGGGAAGAACAATCTTTTACATGTAAATTCCAATCCATGGATACAGGTGAGTTGTCGTTACAGTTTTTGTCAATCCTTCTGGAAGAACCTATGAATCTCGCAATGATTCAATTCACAAGTCTTTTTCACATTTTATTACATACGTTGTTCTTTATCATCACTTCCATTTCTTCTGCATGATTTTTTCTAGTGGGTTCAAATCAAGTTGGTAGTCTTTTGATTATCGGTATAATAATTGGTTGTTCTGGATTTTCTTTCTTTCTTGGAATCTTCATGTTCTTCCTCATGTTTCTCTTTAGCTCTTGGGTCCATGGAGTCTTCTATAGATTCCATGCCCTGAAGATTCCAACTTCTTTCTTTCATCATAGGATCATGGATGTAGATGGACAACTAAGGATACTTTAAGGCTTATTTTCGAAGAAGACTTCTTCTGAACATGTGTTGTTTATTAGGGTTGCTAGTTTCAATAAGAACATGGACATATACTTCATAATCCTCAATGGATCATATCATTTAAGATTATCTCCCTCCTAATCTGTGTTTCATGTATGGATGCATGCTCTTCTTTTTGGAATTCTATAATTAGCTCCCTCTATCTAAGAGAGTCCATGCTTCCGTCTGCATCCTTATTGCCTTCTGTAAAGTGTCACAAGTCTTTTTCTAATTTCCTCTTGATTTTTGACTTCTTTCTATTTTGACTTCTTCTAGGTCTCTTCAAGTTTGATTTTGATTTTGGCTTATTTGGCAGTTGTTACTTATATAATAGCTTCCACAAGAATTGTTACCAAGGATTTTCAACGTACTTCATCTTTTCAAATACATTACTTGACAAGTAATCATCGTAATAGCAATCATTATCTTATTATTCTTCCATAGGTCTTGTTTTACTGACCATCTTATCTTCTAATAAATACATATACATGAACTGTGTAAACATGGTATGTACAAGGACTATGTTACAGAAGAATATTGTTACCTTGACTAGAAGAAGAAATCTGCTTCATCTTGTTTGAATTTCTTTGAGGGTTCCTTTTCTTACACAATTGTTGGTTTGTGTGTTTCCTTCCTTTTATTTAACTCAGGACGGTGATTCTTGTAGTGACCATATTTTCGACAGTTGAAGCATTGTATTTTTGACATATTGTTCTCTTGATTTGGTTTCTTCCTTGAGTCAAACTTCTTCTTATTCTTGAATTTCTTGAACTTTGTTGTGTAGACTTAATCATCATCTTTCCTTTGGAATTTCTCTTTTGCGCTAATCCTTGATTCTTCTTGTGCACAACAAGTCCAAAGTTCTTAAAATGTGGGATACTCCTTTCTTGTGTTCATTCTTGCGGAAAATGCATCCCATGTCTTGGGAAGGCCATTGAGTACTATATTTACCAATTCCTTCTCTAAAATGATTTCTTCAATAGCTTGTAGTTGATCTCTTAACTAAGAGATTCTCACAAGGTATGATGTTATGTTGTCATCATCATTCATTTTCATGTTACAGAGCTCATTCTTCAGACTCATTACTTGTCCAATGTTTCTAACTGAGAAAAGGTTAGTTAGGTCATCATACATCTTCTTAGATGAGTCAAGATGAGAGATGTAGGGTATCAAGTGGTATTTTACAGATTCCAATATGATACTCATGGAATTGATGTCATTGTCCTTGAACTTCTCCATAATTGCAGCGTTCTGAGGTTCCTTCTCTTTTCTCTCTTCACACTGTGGTTCCACAATATCCAACAATTTATTCTTAGAAAGGATGAGGTCAATCCTTGTCTTCCATGATCTAAAGTTAGAAGCCCCTTCTAACTTGTTTTCTGACTTCATAGAGTAAGTCATGAATGCTTTGACTTTGACGAAAAACTCAAACTTGATGTCTTATCTTGCTGAGAGTACCAGGAGGTGTGCTAGGTTAGGGAACACTAGGTTATCCAAAAATAAGGTCAATATCTTCACTTAAGGTGCCTCAACATTAGGGTTTCGTTGTTGCAACAAAAGCTTTGACTGCAGCTGCAACTGTAACTGACCAAATCCTCCCAATCTATCTTTTAGCAGTTATACTATCCAAAGATAGTGTGGGCCCATAACCTATTAGAAAAGTGGGTGTTCTTGTTTAACCATAGACAATATAGCAATGTTGTCACCCAACCATAGGTCGAAGCCACCCCCAAGCACCTTAACCTTGACAGAGAATAATTCTGGAAGCAAACCCTAGGACTAATAGCTAATCGATGTAGCATACATCTCCCCAGAGCTAGTGCACAAGGCATAAAGTCCAAACCATGACCAATATAAATTCCAAGCCTAAAACCGAAAATACAAGTTACAATAGTTGCAATTGCAGCTACTCTCTAGACTTGCGCACTTACTAAATTTCTGCAGTGTGCACTAGATTTATGCAGTTGTGAGTTGTGTGTGTACAAATGAGCTCCGACATCCTATATTTATACTGCTCTTTCTTAGTTGTTTGGGTCGAATTCTCTTTTTGGAGGCTAAATAGTCGATATTAAATTATTTTCTTTAGCTGACTTGTCTTCTAGGGTTATATCAAATGCTTTAGGGTTTCTTCTTACTTCCCAAAACATTTTATTCTTATCAGGGTTACACATGGAGGTTAATACCTCCCGTAGCTACCATAATATCAACAACATACACTTTCAATATCTTACCAAATAAACTACTTCCTTGCCTTTTCTTTCCCCCTTGAAGCTTGATTGTACTAATCCTTGTGTTTGAATGAAGTACTAGAAATATCCAAAATGGTGATGTTGTAACTTCTGTAAATCCCATAACCACTTTATTGAAAGCTTCGTAAGTATAAGGCTCAGTATCATATCCAATGTTTTGGATATTATAACCATGAGGGATATCTGCAATAACTAGGGAGTATTCTTTTTTATGAACAATATTTGCAAGTTGTTCACAATCACCTAATATGACTTTATATTGAACAATGTCAAGTCCATTCCAAATGTAGTGATAAAGGGTGTCATCAAGTTGAACATTTTGAACACGTCTCCTTCTTTCTCTTTCAAACTTGACTTTTTGAATAAAACTTTTGAAAGTTTCAGGTACTCCATCTACATGGCATCTTTAATGAAACAAACAAACA
>JASDQU010101167.1:1984-15494 GCA_032191745.1 Picea mariana
ATGTCAAAAGTTAATAAAGAAATCGGTTTAAGATCTTTTGTTCCTATAGTAGATTTCTTTCTAAAAGTTATGATAATTTTGTTTGGAATCTTATGAGAAGGGAATCCCTTCATCCTTCAAATGCACACATAATACTGGAAGGGTTTCAAAAGTGGAGAAGGCATCCTTGTCAACATAAGATAACACTTAAGGGAGTGCTTCATGACCTATTTCTTCAAATTTCTTCTTTTTCCTTAAGTTATTAAAAATGATGCATTCGTGATTTATCATTACCTATTTATTTTAAGACCACTATTTCACAAGGATGATCAATTAAGTGATCTTTTTAATAGTAGTTGAAACTGAATGTTAATTCCAAACTATTTTATTCATAGCTAATAATTCAACTTTTGACATTTTACCTAAATTTTATGTTTTAAGCATGAATAAAAATCTAGTTTTAATTAGTTCTATTGGTTTTTTTTTAGCAGATGTTTGCAACCCTCCGAGAAACCTTTTTTTAGAGTCTCACATTGTTTGCATGAGGCCATGAAAAACCTCAAGCATGGGAGAGTGGTTGTTGAGACAGTAGTAGTTAGGTTTATTTTCTAATAAAATGGAAGTGGCAACAAAAGCAATGTTTTTCCAACATGATATTTCAACAGAACAAATTCATATGTTTCTTCCTTCAACAACAGTGATTGGTAGCATCTTCTACAGCTTGATACTCAGAGTATGCCAACCACAAGGAGAAGCCTACAAATTCTAGTTTGCAGAATACGCCACCAGGTACCTTATCCAATTCTCATTAAGTCCTGAAATGAAATTTTGTGGTGATCCGGTACTGGATAACATCTCTGTGCTATTCCGGTACTGCAAATATTATCTCTGTGTTGTTCCGGTACTGTGACCTGCGCTCATCCAATACTGGGTGAAAATTTGCATTCATCTGGTACTGAAAAAAATTTGCGTTCATCCGGTACTGGGTAAAAATCTACGTTCATCTGGTTCTGTGGGAGAAGGTCTACGTTCATCCGGTACAGGGCAAAAATATGCATTTGTTCGGTACTGTAGGAGATGCTCTGTGCTCATCCGGTACTAAAGGAGAAGTTCTGTGCTATTCCAGTATTGGGCAAAAAGAAATCTGTGTTCATCTGGTACTAAGGTGATCTGGTACTGGTAATGAGGTCTTGGTAGTCCTTATCCTAATTTCAAAGTTTTTGTTGCTCAATTTAAATGCTTCAAGCAATAGGACGTATAAACTCAACATTTTTTCATTTTATTAAGGAATTAGACTAATTATGTATTAAACATGTGGTTACTCTCATACATCCTCCTGTCTTCAATTATTGCACGCTCCCTACCATGAACTTCTGCAAGCCCTCATATACATCTCCTTGTATAGAAATCATTCATCCTGTCACTTTGTTTCTGCCCCATGTTACTTATTTTCGTTTTTCTGTTCCAGTACTGCAGAATTTTGTTTCGGTACTGCAGAATTCTGTTTCGATACTGCTCGATTCCGGTACTACAAATTTTTTTTCCAGTACCGTCCTGCTCCATTACTTATTTGACACTGATGCTAAAGTGATATGATCTTTTTCATGTGCTTAACATTTTTTTCACTTCAGGTAATTGGAGGTATGGGCTAATCTTTTCATGTTCTTTCTATCAAGGATCATTTAAGTCTTGTGTTGAATTGTTCTTTACTCTCATGTACATCTTCCTCCTACATTTCTACACTCACCCCTAAATGAATCATCCTTTCTATCCTTTAAGAAGATATTTCCACATTTAGCTCTATATGATAATGGGTGCACCTATCTTATTACCTCATCATTTTGAAAAAGTGATTGCTAATTGAAATATCCATTGAAAAGTGGTAACACCATTATGTCTAATACTAACCTAGTTGATTCAAACAAGTTCTTATTTGGGTTTATATTTACAAGTTTCTCTTGGGAATTATTGATTAAAACCTCATGTGGTGGACCGCCCTTGCAAAACCTCAATGAACTTTCATGAGAACCCTAATAGGATTAACTAGAGGGATAGCTTAGTCATTCTTCGAGATGTTCCATTATACATTGAATAACTGAGATTTAAGTCTAATGTGGATGATGTCACCCTTGGGATAATTGCAAACAGTTAATTATGTGCCTAATAAATCTAAAACACTCTCGTACCACCTTCCTTCCTTATAATCTAAAACTGCCAGTGAACAATATACATCATTCTAAATATTTTGAATAATATAACAAAAAGGAAGTATCAGAACATACAAGTAAATAGGCTTGCTGGCAGTGGGGCCGTGCTTGTATGGTGCTAAGTTAAACCCGTCGGGGTACTGAACAAGCCTACTACCAGTGGGGCTATGCCGGGTAAAGGGAGTTAAAAAACATAAAGTGGCACACCTAAAACTGAACAAAAAAACCCTTGGGTCTCATTCTGAAGCATTATTAAATCAAGGCTAAGATATGAACTTTATATCTCTTGGATGATGTTCTTAAGAAACTTCAAGTATCCACTTTAGAGTTCTATATTTAAAATAAATAAGTTTGCATGAGAAGTGGGACCCTCAATATATGTAATTCACCTTACCTAAGCAAGAAGAGTTTCATCTCTAAAAACTTGGATAAGAAATGATTTAATCATGTTGGGATGTATTCTTTTATGTGTTCATCTCTTCAAATGAGATCTAAACTATGCTTATATCACTTTTATTTTAAAGGTAATCTATCCAGGGGGGGCCTATTAGTCAAAGTCATTATGAAAACTCATGGCCACTATCCTATAATCATATTAGAGTCACATTCGGCCCTTTCTCCTAACTATGATCCACAACAGATTGGATAAGACTTAATGTCAAATCACTAACATATCTAATCTATTACTCATGACTCCACTTTTCCGTCATAACTACTTTTCCATGGGTAAGAAGTGTGAAGCATAGGCTAGATAGTTTATATTGTATAGCAGGTTACTTAAAAGAGAACTTAAGGAGCTGAAGAAAGGTGGAACATCAGGGAATGCTTGATCGAGTGAAGAGTATCATCAATTTTGAGATTTTGAAGATCATTGTTGCATGAGGACATGCAATGACTTAAGCATGGGGGAATGTTGAGTCTCCATTTTGACACCTTTATTTCCCTATATTATCCTCTATCTAAGTCAATTTTACCTCTCACATGTGCATATGTTGACCATTTCCTCCACAAATCCACTTAGTGACCTTGCCCATGTGCATAGAGAGGTAACTTATGTTAAAGCATGATTTGTTTGATTTTCTTGATTAAAATTGATTAAATGATTGATTGTTTATGCTCCTAATTACTTTGACTATTATTTAGTAGCTTCATGACAAGGCATCACCTCATCCGGTACTTTCGTTGGTTTGGTACTGCAACAACCAACTGATCTGGTACCAATACTCCTCCTAATCCGATACTCTGCAGTGATCCGGTACTACCTTTGCGTTCATCCAGTACCAGCTCTGCACCTCTTCTAGTACCAGCTCATCCGGTACCAGCTATGCGCTTCATCTAGTACAAAATCTCCGCCTCTTCCGATACCAGCTTCATATAGTACCATATTTGTGCTTCATCTGGTACCAGCTCTCCACCTCTTCCGGTACCATCTCCATCCGGTACCAACTTTGCACCTCTTCCGGTACCAGCTCTGTGCTTCATCCAGTACCAACTCTCCACCTCTTCCGGTACCAACTCCATTCGGTACCATATTTGCACCTCTTCCGGTACCATCTCCATCTGGTACGAGCTCCATCCGATACTAGCTCTGTGCTTGATCTAGTACCAGCTCTCCACCTCTTCTGGTACCATCTTCATTCGGTACCAACTCTCCGCCTCTTCTGGTACCAGCTTCATCCGGTACCAGATTGCGCCTATTCCGGTACTAGCTCCATCCGGTACTACCATCTCACTGGTCTGGTACCCATAGTCATGACTGTGTTCATCTGGTACTAAACCCCTCACTATAGGATTCTGGTACTAACTGTTCTAATCTGGTACCAACTGTGCTAATCCGGTACTAGACATAATTCATAATTTTTTAATGTTTCTAGAAGAAAATTGGGCACATGGGTTTTGTCCAGAACGATGTTTTCATGTGGACTCTTGTGTAATAATTCACCTAGATTTCACGTGTGGACCTCCAGCTCAAGGGGAATGATTCTGCCAAAATTAGCAAAAATCTCAAACTGCCAACTTGCACCTCGATTTTCGTGCATATTGTATTAGACCTAAAAATTCAAAGATATGGGTTTTGTCTAGAATATGGAAAATTGAGTAAAACAAGGGAGGTTTTTCAAAATTAGAATTGGTTTGGGAGATATGGGTGGAGCCCTAACTCGAATCTACCCAAATTGATAAAAAAACATAGATTTGTGGGATTTATCCTAAAATTGTGAAAATTGTTTTCTTAGTTTGGGGATTCCGTTTCATCCATTCCTCCATGGATTTTGTGTATAAATAAGATCTCATAGGTCTGAGTGGAGGGGGGATTATTATGATGTAAGATTGGTTCTTGAAGAAAGAGGAATTGTTATGTTGTAGGGTTGATTCTTGAAGACTGTGGATTGTACCTCTGTTTTTCTCAAGTAATGATAGAAATTACAGCTCATGGAATTGATGCATGTTATCATAACTTTCGTTCTGTAAGGTTCTTTTAAAGCTACCTTGATGGTACAACAAGGGCCCACCGACCCAACCAAGGTAACCTTCTTTGTATTTACTGTATATATAATTCTAGTTTGTGTATGGATAAAATCATTTTGTGTTTTGATCATAACATCTAGCTTTATTTATGTTTTATTTCAGTAAAAATTTGACAAAATGAAATAAAGATGTGTGGTAATTGCAAGTGAGTGAGAGAGCATTTATGGAGTGTAATATGGATTTATGAGTGCAACATAGATTCTTGAGTGAATATTTTCTATCCTTGTATGTGTGTGTAGACAATCATTTGATAGATTTAATGTTGTAGTGTTGTTTCTATCTTGCAAATATAGGGATAATTAAGATCTCCATCTTTCAACCTACATGAGCCTATAATGGAGTATCTCAACATACGTAGAGTTTCTTCCCGAATTAATTAGGTTACACCTTGCAAACGCATGCACAATCGAGACCTGCATCTCTCACCCTACATGTGCCTAAAGTGGAGTGTCTTCCTTCACATGTGATTTCCTCTAGCATTGATTGATTTTTTCCTTTGAGCATATGCAGAGTGTTAGCTGTTATTAGTCTAGATGCTGCAGGAATAGAGTCAGAGTTCATATTTCTACTTCATGAGCCTATAATGAACATAATAGTCACCTAAGCAAGAGTTTGAATCATATTTTTTATGATCTTTTCTTTCCAGCTTTTGAATTGTGTGAAGATTGTTATTTTTAAAAGTGTGTGTTGGTTTCTAAATGGTTTTCTTATCTAAGATATACTAAACAGACATAGAAACCTATCTGTTATTGACACATATATTTCATCAACTCTACTTATTAAGAATGTCAGTCGATAATTTATGTTTGGTAATATATTATGCATATAATTGCACCAACAATGATTGTCTTGCACCAACCTCCTACATCGGACCATTCTTTGAAATTTCTCACAACTGTAAAATTTAAAAGAATGACTAACTAGAGAGGCGGACCATTCTGCTTGACCACTTTTCAATGTGATTTCCAAGGATAATGACTGTCCTAGACCATTCCCGCACACTGGCCACAAGGGAAATCATTGTTTATGGTTGTTATCGGACAAATCAGTAGGTGTGGACACTAACAGATCTCCCTAGATCCACCTAGATCTAGAACAAAATAGGACAGGACATGACTCTTTCCCTAAGTTGTAGCCATTGAATCTACTAATAGGAAGGAATAAGTGACATACCTTTATATCGCTTCCTTAGGTCTCTGTTGTTCCTGCTTCGCTCCAGTTCTCTCGTGAAGTCAAGTCCAAGACAAAACAAACCAACCAAAGTGAAAATAGCAAAGTATATTCAATGTCAACCTATTTATATGATCAAGGAGTTATGCAATAAAGTAATACTGACTTTATGGGAAAGGGACATGCCGCTGTATCATATTAAATGAAAGTAGAAGATACAACCTGATCGCCTTGATGTTGCAAGCTTCCTTTCAATGACCCTTGGTTCCAACACACACACTTGCTCTGTACTTGCATGAAGAAGATCCAATACCTTTTGATAGACCAAATGGAGTCTTCAAGCTTCTGTCCAAGTAGGGTTCTTCACACAATTCTTTCACCAATTCTTCATTCAATCTTGCTTAACCTTTTCCATGAGAAACCTTTCAATATATAGGAGAAGGAGAGATGGTTACTCAGATGAGGATGATCCCACCAAATCTGAGAAGTTAGTAGAATGACAACCATGTGAATGGAAACTCATTTTCTAGAAGATTCCCTTCTAGAACCCTCAGGACCTCTTCTCCTTTCCAAGCTTAAAAACAAGTTCGCACCCTATCTATGGAGCAGCCTACGAACAGTTCGCACCCTAAGTGTGGGTGGCCTGCGAGAATGAAGTATTCTCACACCCTAAGTGTGGGTGGCCTGCGAGAATTAAGGATTCTCACACCCTATACCATAGGCAGCCTGCGAACTCATCTTAAAAATATGTTTTTGGAAGAAGACAGGAGCCACTTTTCTCAGGCAAGAAGTCCTTGTTGGGAGCCTGAATACATCACTGTTGAGACATCACCAGAGTGACCAAAATCATGTGTAAAAGAATTCCCCCCAATGTATGAGGCTGAAATTTGTGACAGCCGAAATACTTTGTAAGTTGCATGTGTGTGTTAGAAACCAGGAGCGCACCTAATCGGAAACCTGCAAACAACCAAGCATTTGCAGAGTATAATACCAGTTCTGAGGTAGGCATTCCCATACTCAGATCACAAATGAATGAAATCATAAATGTAGGTCATGGCCACCAATCATACATCGTGGATCCATGCCATCAAAATGCTGCATAGCCACCAGGAATACACTGTGGATCTATGCGAGAAGACTTAAATTAAGATAGCATAGCCACATGACATACAAAGTGGATCTATGTGCCGATGCAAATCATACATACTCCATAGCAGCCTGGATCAAAAATTTGAGACCCAGGGTCTTCAATCCCGTCACCTGAAAGTATGAAACCACTTGATTAGAAACCACATGGTAGAAACCACTTGATTAGAAACCACATGGTAGAAACCACTTGATTACCGGTCATTGATGAAACCGTTAACAAGTGCGAGGGAAATCATCATTGATGTCAATGAATCCCAAGGTACCAAAGTAAAATACGAGTGAATGCGAATACATGAGCTGAAGTCGAGCATTCGGCGGAATCTCTCGATCAGGGATCACTGATGAGAACCCCTATCGAAAGCGAAGAGACTTGTCATTAAGGCATGCAGGTCCCAAGGTACTAGATAATTTCTAAGTCTTGTTTCCGGATAATGAGTTGGAGTCGACGGAACAAAACTTGTCATAGGAGGGACTTGATGTATCCCCCATCAATGACACGAAATAAGTAACATATTTTGAGGATGAAACAGAGTACGAATACAGGTTGAAATAGACACAGGGAAGGTCAACATAGTAAGAATGGACAATTGCAGATGGCCGACTCAATAGAGGGCTCGTGTGAACTTCTCTTGAACATATGAATGACACGACCAAGGACTTGGTAGCACTGACTCAAAGATGACCCAAGATATGACCTTGTAGCAAGTCGAATGAGAGACAAATGGATTTCCCAACCTGGATTCAAATGATGAATAGGGGGTGTCATGTTCAAGAGCGACGCTTACTGCCATTAATATGAATACAAAAACACATCCCTTTCCCAAAATTTCCCCCACCATTTCTGGTGAGTACCTCTTTATTTTTACGCAAGCTTGAGGAGGATAACATATGCTTTTTGATGTAAGCTCATCCTTCGGATGAGTCCCTCGGAGTATATTTAATGAACCCTAGGAAGGAGCGGTTCGGTCCCATTACTGGTTTGTCGATGTTTGTTTAACGAGTCCAAGGATAGAAAACTCGGGGGTTTTTCATGTTTTGAGAGTTTGAAAAACACTTAAAGAGAATTCTCTCAGTTCCTTTTTTGTAAAAGAGTTTGACAGGACCAAAAAAGTGATAAACTATCGCCCATCTAACGTTTTGTTCAGATACTTTTACGAGCGTGAATAGAACAAGGTCGCTCGGCCATCTTTTCGTTTTTATGGAGCATGAAAATAGCTTAAAGGATACTCTTTTGCATTCGTTGTTTTCGTGTTACCATGACAAATATGAAAAGATGAGAAAAGTATACTCAGTTACATTCTCATGTATTTTTGAGCGCAAGAACGAATGAAGACTGAGCTCGAGGTTTTTCCTAAAAACCCTAAAAAGTAGTCGTACATGTGACAAAAAGAAAAAATACTCGTACTCCTTCGTCTCGACTTCAAAGTTGTTATATCTACAAAAAATCACACTCATAGGACTATTAGACATTAGGTTTTATAGACAAAATAATATAAAAAATCAACAAAAATGGTAAAAAGTGAATAAATATGGGTAAAAAGGGCTTTTACCATTTCATTGTGATTTTGCCAAAAACTTTGCCCAATACACCTCATTTTCCCCCAAATTTCTTTGCTCGATTGTGGGAGGCACAAGCAACCATTTGGCAAACCGTCTCTGCCAACGAGGTAAGCTCTTGATCTTGCACCTTTTCCATGGTTTATTTTTAGTTTTTATTGGCAATTTTCAAGGTTTTAGGTCTATTTTAGGGCCATAACTTGCACCCAAGAATTCTCGTAGGCTGGCCATGCGGGACCTGTGAGAATCTAGGATTCTCACAAGTGACCTTAAGGGCACCTGCAAGAATCTTGCAATGTGCTAAAGGGGCACCTGTGGAGGCCGAAAAATGAATTTTAAAATTGTCTATTGCTCAATAAAAATTATGCCAAGGTTTGAAATAAGTTGTTGACCCTTCTCTCATAGCTCTTGTGCAAGTGTTTGACCATCAAAATGATGGAGTGGCAAGAAAGAGAACATGAGGAGGAGGATGCCATTGCCGGGAATGACCCAGGTACCGTCGCTGCCCTCCATGACTGTGGGCTCTTGAAATTTTTCAGGATTCCGGGCATGAGGGCCCAACTTAGATTGTTGGAATACCTGGTTTATATGTGGGACATGGACCAATAGTTGTTTCATGTGGGAGTCCACATGCTGACCTTAGATATCGAGGATATCTATTTTCTAACGGGATTATCACATCATGGATACCACGCTAGTTTGACCGGTGGTCGAGGTGGCAGACTCCCTATGAGTGAGTATTGTCGCCAGTATTGTGTTCCCGAGGCAGAAAAAAGCAAGGGAAAGGTTGCTATTTGGGGGGTCCAAGACTTGACCCTGCGAACCATCTTGTTCACCATAGCACGCATGGCCGGGAGCGCGGCTCCACACATGGCTCTGCAGAGCTACTTCCAATACGCCATAGAGTGCACAGAGCCTCGGGTCTTCAATTGGTCAGATGCAGTTCTCCGCAGTATGAAGAGGCAATTGATGAAGTGCAGAAGGGGAAACTTGAAGCAGTTTGGGTACAAATCACTTTTGGTGTCCTTCTTCCTCAAGAGGGTCCCATTGCTGCAATTACAGGTTGACTGGGGTTTACTGGCCCCATAGCATCCGAGGATGTTGAGGTGGTGAAACCTCATGGCTCGACATGTAGCTGGGCCTATAATCAAGTACACTGATTCATTTTTCGACTGGTTAAGGCCCCAGATGATGATGATTGACGACTATGCATATGCCAGTTTGGATTTCCGAGGGGATCCACATTTGGCCCTGCTCGAGGATGCTCAATGGGGTGAGCTAGGTAAGAAGTACACATTTTTTTATTTTAAATGTTTTTTATAATTTTTATCATATGAAATGTTTTTGTGTTTATCCAAGAACTAATCAAAACAAATCTTTTTGATGACACAGATGTGGGGCCATATCGACCTCCAGGAATGCCTCCTATTCAACGACGAGGAGAGGCGGCTCTAGTGGCGAGATGGGATGCTAAAGACTATGAGGCANGGAGGGGTTGACCGTTGATATCCCATATATGGCTATTGGGGAGATTCCTAGACGTTACCAGCACCATACCGTGGGCGTGTCCAAGTCTATTAGTCGACTGCTTCGTAGGGTGGCCCGGGAAGTTGTGTGTTATCGTGAGCGTCATCCGTGATGCTATTTTGTAGAAGCCATGGGCTTCGTATTTTTGAGAATTTGGTTCTTGAACAAAAACTTTTTGTAAAAAATTTTGATCATTATATACATATATACGACTTCTATTGGCTTATCTTATGTTGTGTTATACATGTAATGTGTGATTGGTTAATAAATGTCCCAAATGTCTATCTAACACATAGTTGTCTAAAGCATCAGTCAATGTATTTAGACATATAAGAATGTGATGATACTCAATATAATCAAAATAACGTTCCAAGAGGCGAATTCGTAAATATACCCGTAATAAAGTAGGACTTCGAATAACATAGACATTACTTAGCTGTAGTACTACTAGTTGCGAATCGAGTCGTATAACCAAATGGCGGATGCCGAGCGAAATAACATCAATCAAAAATTCGACGACGACACTATATTTTTCAATATTATTGGTCACACGACCAAGGCACACACCTTGTAGACTGATAAGTTCGTTTGTAGGTGCGTAAATTGCCCATGCAACAGAAGCAAGGTTCTGAGTACTGCGGCTAGTGCCATCGGCGAAGCCAATGTGGTGCAACAAAAACTATGACATCTAAAAACCAAGCACAACGTAACATAAGCGGTCGAGGGCAGAGACCAAATAACAAAAAAACATACTACAGTAACACACAAGAAGTATGATACAATAAAATACAAGCACTCATGCACATGTGATCTTAGGCATAGTACTTCTTTAAGTACAACCCATTTCTGGGTTCACTCAAAGGGATACCGTCGTATTCCACTAACTCATAAGCTCCTTTCTCCAAAACTCGTCTAACGATATACGAACCTCGCCACATAGCTTCAAATTTTTCGGCTCCTAGCATATCCCGATCTTGTTCGTAAAGGAGGACCAGATCACCTTCAGAGAAAACGCGAGGCTTGACATGTTTGTTGTATTGGGCTTTGACGCATTTCTTCTGGGCTTATATGACTAGGGTGGCGTCGCGACGAGTTTTGTCTAATCGCATGAGATACAACAGACGTTCTTCTTTGGCAGAAGTGTTTGGGAGAAGTTTGACAGCTAGTTTTAGGGAGGGTATCTCACATTCAATCGACAGGATGGCTTCTAGACCATAGACTAATTGGAATGGTGTAAACCCGGTAGCAAACTTAACGGATGTCCGGTAAGCCCACAATGCTGAAAACAACATTGTGTGCCAACTCGTTTTGTGAATCCCTATCATTCGTCGAAGAATGGTAATGAGGACCTTGTTTATTTCTTTGACTTGGCCATTGGCTTGTGGGTAATAGGGTGTTGAGTTTTCATGGTGAAGACCCAACTTTTCAGTGAGTTCGGACATCATGAAGTTTCTAAAGTGGCTACCGTGATTAGTGACGATAGCCCGAGGAACACCAAAATGAGCTATGATGTGATTGAATATGAATAATGTTGCAGTCTTTCCAGTATTGTCGAATGTTGGCATCGCCTCGGCCCATTTCGTAAAATAATCTATGGCTACAATAATGTATCCATGCCCCCTGGCCGAGTGAGGGTGACATGTCATGAAATTGATACCCCATTTCACAAAAGGACCAATGAATACCACAGGGTGTAGAGGAGTAGGGTGTGATCATATTTTATTGTTGTAGGTTTGGAAAGCATGGCATTTTTGGACAACGATTATACAATCATTGAATAAAGAAGGCCAAAAATACCCTGCTCGTAAGATCTTCTGGGCAATAGAATACCCAGACATGTGACCACCACAAGCTCCAGAATGGCAGTCGTTGAGGGATTTCTTGGCTTCGTCAAACGTGAGGCAATTTCTAAAAATGGATTCAATCCCACGACGATAAAGAGTATCACTGAGGATAATATACTGACGAGCTTGGTGTTGGGTATGTGTTATATTCTTTGCATGTGTGTATGTGTGGGTGCGTCAGATACAAAAACTATGTCTAACGATCCATTTACCTAGAGCTCTGCCATGTGCATCGGGTGCTTTCCTAGGGGGGGCCCAGGGGGGGTAGGTATGCCCCCCCCTGGTTATGCGTAGTGCCCCGAAATTTTTTTTTGGGCAGTTTTTTGCTATTTTTAGTAAAACATTTGAGCTATGGAAGCTCAAGATGGAGGACCTTCTTGTAGACAAAGAACAATGGATCGCTGTGGATCCTGGTACACAGCCTACTAGTACACCATCTACAAGCACACAGGCTACTGGTACACAACCTACCAGTACACAAACTACTAGTACACCAGTTACTGGTATGTCGAAGGAAGATTGGGACAAGTTGGACATAAGAGAAAGGAGTACCATTCGACTTTGTATAGAAGATTCGGTTTTGTTGAATGTCTAGGGAAAATCTACAGCCAAGGAACTATGGGATAAGTTAGGGAATTTGTATCAATCAAAGTCCCTGGTAAACAAGTTGTTTCTTCGAAAGACGATGTATCATCTTAGGATGGAAGATGGAGATTCTGTGACAGAAAATCTAAATTCCTTTAATACTCTGGTAAATCAACTTGGATCTGTTAATATTACGATTGCAGAAGAAGATAAGTGTATTACTTTGTTATGTTCTTTGCCAGACTCTTGGGATAATGTGGTTGTAGAAATAGGTAGTACCACTCAATCTACATTGAAGTATGAGGATGTAGTTGCATCCTTTTTATCTGAAGAGATGAGGCGAAAAAGCATGGATGGTCACAACACAGATGCTTTATTTGTATGAGGGCGTACCCAAGACAGGAACCCTGGTAAGCCTTCGGGATGGAGATCTAAATCTACAGGTAGACCTAAGTCCCCAGGAAAATCTTTGAGGAAATGCTGGAAGTGTGGTAAAACAAGGCATTATAAGAAAGATTGCAAGTCTAAGAAGGTTGAAAAACCAAAGGGATCTGATAGTACCTCTTCCACGAAGGTGAAAACCTCCACTGAAGAAGGAGGTGATGTTTACCTAGCATCTACAAGTACACATGCAGACCATGGTGTATGGTTGATCGAATTAGGTGCATAATATCATATGACTCCTCACAGGGAGTGGTTCTTTGAATATGAAAAATATGATGGTGGTGATGTATCCCTAGGAGATGACTCGACAGAAAAATCTTGGGATGTGGAAGGGTTAAGTTGTTGCTAAATGATGGAAGGATTAGAACTCTTCATGGGGTTCTACACATTCCAAAACTATCTAGGAGCCTCATATCTGTAAGCAAGTTGAGTGATGCAGGAGTGAAAACTGTATTTGAAAAGGACACTTGCAAGATGGTACGAGGAGCAATGGTGTTGATGAGGGGAGTTCGTTGTGGATCT
>JASDQU010101167.1:22199-38967 GCA_032191745.1 Picea mariana
ACTCATCATTGTGGGTATACCTTCAAGTGACCCCCGTAATATGTGCAATATCTACACCAATATCAACAAAGCAGTGTGAGTAACTCTGTCAATCTCAATGTGACCTCGGGTTTGACCCTTGTGTGAGAAGGGCTTCCCAGGACAAAATGTTGCAAATGGAATTTGACACTCCTGATCACAAGATGCTATTGTGTGTTTTGTGCTTTGGAGAGTGTGTCTCACTGCCTATTCCAAAGCTCTAGCCTAGCTAATGTTGGTGTAAAAGAGCCCTAGAAAAAGTTACTAGTTAGATTTTAAAATTGTGCAATATTATTAAAGGTTGTTGTTACTCAAAAGGAGACGGAAATGAAATTGATGTTGTGTGAGACTCTGACCCAACAATGCATAAATAGGAATGAATGATACAAATTCTTTGTTCGATGAATCCTATCTACAGGAGGGAAAGATAAGTTTTCTAGAACAACGTGAACTATGATGTATGATCTTCTCGGAAATGCAATATCAAACAATCATGAACAACGCAAATTCTCTATTCGTTGTCTTTCAATACTTGAATGCCAATATTTTCGAATAAAAATTTGCTTAAAAAAGAGAAAATGTTTTTAATTTTCATTAGAAACCAAACAACAGTGGTGGAATTAGGAAAAACAAGCAACCAACTAAAAATAAATACCCAACAAACACCGAAACTAAAGATAAAAATAACAAACTGACAAGACTAGTCTCTTCAAATGCATATGGATAACAATTTTCCAAGTAATAAGCAATTGAAAAGAACAAAAGATCTCAACTTTTAAACCAATCACAGGCTCTCAACTCAACAAGCAATCATATTTGAAAACCAGAGATTATATCCTTGTCGCGAAAAGGTCAAGAGGTAAAAATTGAGAAAACGTGATCAAGAAGAGCTTTTGATTTCCAGAAACTAATCATTCACGAGATTTGAAGTCAAGAAACATTCAATCACTGGCCAGAGAATTTCTTCCTAGACACACAAACAAATCTGGGCATCTGAGGACACAAAAGACTTAATCCAAAAAATTTGCAAGTGGGTTCGCATGCTGGCAGTGGAGTATAGTGCGAGAATCAAGGATTCTCGCAGGCTTGACACAGGAAGAGTGCGAGTAGTTCACACTAAACTGAACAACAGGATGCGAACTTTAGTGGTTCTCGCAGGGTACAGAAGGGTGCAGTGCGAGAAGGCCTAAAATCAAGCAAATTTTGGAAAAAAGAATTTTTTTTTGAAGGAACTTCTGGATCCAGGGAGTCTATAAGGGTCTCCTCAAGACTCAGAGATTGATGGGAATGAAAAATGGTAAGTTAAGAGAAAATGGCCAAGGAAAAACCACCAAAAATGGGTTGTTTCCCTAGTGGAGTTGCCAATTTTGTTATTGAACAAATCGGTAGGAGTGGACACTAACAGATCTCCCTAGATCCACTTGGATCTAGAACAAAATAGGACAAGACACGACTCTTTCCCTAAGTTGTAGCCATTGGATCTACTAATAAGAAGGAATAAGTGACATACCTTTATATCGCTTCCTTAGGTCTCTGTTGTTCCCGCTTTGCTCTGGTGCTCTTGTGAAGTCAATTCTAAGACAACACAAACCAACCAAAGTGAAAATAGCAAAGTATATTCAATGTCAACCTATGCATATGATCAAGTAGTTACGCAATAAAGTAAGAGTGATTTTATGGGAAAGGGACATGCCATTGTATCATATTAAATGAAAGTAGAAGATACAACCTGATCGCCTTGATGTTGCAAGATTCCTTTCAGTGACCCTTGGTTCCAACACACACACTTGCTCTGTAATTGCATGAAGAAGATCCAATACCTCTTGATAGACCAAATGGAGTCTTCAAGCTTCTGTCCAAGCAGGGTTCTTCACACAATTTTTTCACCAATTCTTCATTCAATCTTGCTTAACCTTTTCCATGAGAAGCCTTTCAATATATAGGAGAAGGAGAGATGGTTACTTGGATGAGGATGATCCCACCAAATCTGAGAAGTCATTAGAATGACAACCATGCGAATGGAAACTCATTTTCTAGAAGATTCCCTTCTAGAACCCTCGGGACCTCTTCTCCTTTCCAAACTTAAAAACAATTTCGCATCCTATCTATGGAGCAGCCTGTGAACAGTTCGCACCCTAAGTGTGGGTGGCCTGTGAGAATGAAGGATTCTCACACCCTATACCATAGGCAGTCTGCAAACTCATCTTAAAAATATGTTTTTGGAAGAAGACAGGAGCCACTTTTCTCAGGAAAAAAGTCCTTGTTGGGAGCCTAAATACATCACTATTGATACATCACCGGAGTGACCAAAATCATGTGTAACAATGGTACATCAACAATATGTCGGACCATGACTGTCCATTCTGGACCATTTTCTTAATTGGAAAATGACTGTCCATCATAAATCTTGGACCACTTTCCGAATTGGAAAGTGACTGCCCAACATGAACCATTTTCCAAACTGGAAAATGACTTTCCATAAATAATCTTGGACCACTTTCTGGACTTGAAAGTGACTTGCCAAGCTCGACCATTTTCCAAACTGTAAAATGAATGTCCATATATCAATAACATGTCAGTGCTCCCTCCCAACCTGGGGAGTAATCACTTCCCTTTCCAATAAGTAAGTCATCTCCATGAGTCCATCTTGTTCCTTAAGTACAAAAAATTTTCATCTTGGACAGAGGCTTTACCAAAATATTTGTTATCTTCTCATCAGTGGAGATATACTGGAGAACCACTTCTCCCCTCTGGACTTTATCACAAAGAAAATAGTACTTGATATCAATGTTCTTCGACTTGTCATGGAACACAGAGTTCTTTGAGAGCTTCACACAACTCTGGTTATCACAATATATCATGGTCGAATCGAACACTTGATCAAACAATACATAAACCAACTTATAGAGCCACACTACTTTGGTACAAGCATCACAAGTTGCAATATACTCTACTTCTGTAGTGTTGAGTGCAATAAAATTTTGTTTCCTGCTAGCCCATGATATCGTGGCAATTCTCAAACTAAAACATATGAAAGAAGCACTTCTTATGTTATCTTCACTCCCTTCCCAATCTGAATCGATAAATCCATGCAACTGTATATCATAACTCAAATGTCCCATGAAGACATTTCAAGGCAAGCTTTGTAATTATTCAATTATCATGGCTAGGTTCCACCTGGAACTATTTTCACATCAAAGAAAATATGCGATTGAGTATTCTCCAAATACATCAATGAGCCATTCAATTTTCGATACAGGGACGTTTATACTTGATCAAAGTCTCTCAACTTCTTCAGATTTCTCATCATGGGAGTTTTCCATGGATTCGCAATCCATTATCCCGTACTTCTGAAGAACCATTTCGATACACTTCCTCTGTCATAAGAAGTTTTCACCACCCTTATGTTGTACATGAGAGGCTCTGCACCAAGTTTCTTGAATCCATACAATGTATTCTTCCATCTGCATACATGGGTATCTTTTTGGTATACCTCAAAACCTTGAGGTTTCTCTACATATGCTTCTTCTTCAATTACTTTGTTGAGAAGAACAGTCTTTACATCCATCTGATGTAAACTCCAAGCCATGGATACTACAAGAGATATAATGGCTCAGGTAGAGGTATATCCGGTTACTGGAACAAGCTGTTATCATAGTCTTCTCCCTCCTTCTAGGACAACCCTTTAGCCCCGAATATAGCCTTGTATCTATCAAAACTTCCATTTATAAGTCTTCACGGATTCTTCAATGGACCATATCATTAGGGATTATCTCCCTCCTAATCCCGACTTCATGCATGGATGAGAAATATCTAGAACTTCCATGTTTTTTATTCCAAGAATGGATGTTTATGGAATTATGCAATCAATTCCCTCTATCTGAGAGAGTCCATGCTTCCATCTACTGGATCTCTCTTTGCTTTCTGTAAAGTGTCACAAGCATGTTCTGGTTTCTTTTTAATTACTGATGTCCTCTGAGCCTTTTTAAGTTTGTTTCTATCTGTTCTGATTATTTCCCATATGGCAGTTGTTGCAAACATTGTGTCATCCTTATAAACTTCTTTTATGACAGCTTCTGCAAAGATTGTTCATCAAAGTTTTGTCAACATATTTGACAAAGGTTCATGCCTGGAACAAGACAAGAAGCAAAATAAAGATCCAATACAACATATTTATGATAGGAAGTCGAAGCAATAATAAGGATAATGATAGAGGCAATTTCTACAAGCCTAGAAAGGCATCTTCATGACAGCCTTCATGAAATAACCTACCTGAGACAATAAGAACAACAATGTTTCCAATACAATATATTTCATATGAAGGATATTTTTCTTGGTAGCATTACTAAGAGGATATAGTCTCATAACAAGAACAAGAAATATCTCCTAGAGTAGGTTTTAGTTCATATTTGCAAATAAGTACACTGAGTAGTAAAAGCTACTAAGTACTTATGAATATTGACTTAAGTGACAATAATAAAGATGTCAAACTTGATATGCAAACCTGGAGTCTTTCTATTGTTCCACTTGAATTGTTTTTGTTCTGGGTAAGTATCATTTCTGACCTGTTGTTATCGGACTAATCGATAAGTGCAGACACAAACTGATCTCCCTAGATTCCACAGGAAACTAGAACAAAACAAGACATAATACAAACTTCACCCTAGACTTCATTGTCATATAAACTAGTTTAGAAAGGTACAAGTGACATACCTTTTAAACGAAACTTGATCCTCACTAGTGTCATCATTGTAGCTCCTCTTATTTTCTTTTAGCCTACCTTATTTTGTTTAAATTTCATTCTCTAAGTCTGCGGGTGATCCATCTTGACTCCCTGGGTCTGAAGGTTCATTGAGAAATTTTGTCTTTCTTCCCATTTTTCTTTATTTTTAGAGATCGTCGCACTATAACCTATTGACAGCCTATGACGATCCTCTGATGTTTCACTCTACTAGATTAGACCAGCATGGAGACATCGCACTATACCTTATTGACAGCCTGAGATGATCCTAGATCGTCACACTGTACTCCTCTACAACATGCAGTGTTTCCTGTAGGAATTGTTGGGTGATAGCCATTTTTCTTTTTTCTGCCCAGTTTTTGCTCTACTGCCTGGGATGAACTTCTCACACTAGTGAATGATTGATTTATGACTTTGAAGCCTGCATTTGATTGATTTTTGAGAATTGAAAGTCTTATTTATAAGCTTTGCAAGTTTTTCTTTTGATTTCTTGACACAAGCGTATAATCTCGAGATCTTGGTCATGGGTGCTTGTTTGATAAGGAGTACTTGATTTATTTTGAGTTTTGGATTGTTTTTACTTTTTGGATTTTTAATTGATTAAGAGACAATTTTTGTTTGTATTTGACAAAAGGTTTTCTTATCGTTTCATTTTTTGTCTACATTGTGAGTTTTATTTGGGAATAGTGTTGAAAATGTGCTCATTTTCTTGGACCATGCTTTCTTTTCTTCATTACATCTTTGATCTGATTTGAGAAAGAAATAACTAAATTCATTCTTCTTTTTAGTAGTCTTTTCAAGAAAATTGTTGCATTTGAATATTTGTAAAAAGAGAAAAATTGGAAAATTTAGTAGTTTTTGATTATTTGGAATGTTTTTCATTCAAAAATTGAGAAATTGTGTTTCGTAGATTTTGTATTCTAAAAAGAGACACCTTCTCTCTACTGTAATTAGATTTCATCAAATTAAACAATTTCATATCATCTCTTCTTGAATTTTATTGGGTCAAGGTCGAATACATCATCAATTTCATTTCTGTATCCCTTTTGAGTAAGCAACAACCTTTAAAATATAGCGTAATTTTAAAATCTATTAGCAAATTTTATTTTCTAGAAATTTTCTACACCAACATTAGCTAGGATAGCGCTTTGGAATAGGTTGTAAGGTACACTCTCCAAAGCATAAAAACACACAATAGTTTCTTGTGATAGGGAGAGTTCAAATCCACTTGCTACATTTTTTCCTGGGAAGCCCTTCTAACACAAGGGTCAATCATGAGGTCGCATTAGGTCTGATAGAGTTACTCACCCTTCTTTGTTGGTATTAGTGTAGAGAATGTGCGTATTATTGGGGGTCACTTGAGAATAAAATCCCGTGGGGACCTTCTCGAGTTGATTTTGGGCTTAGATACCCTGCCTTTGTGCGTGGATTAGAGTGTCGACTGTTTCCGCATACATCATTGTCGTAATTGGTAACCTTAGTGGCCTATATCTTTAGAGTCTTTACATGAGGTGACTGTGGAGGGGCAAGTCTTCACGGTACCTGGAATCGACGTTGGAAAAACTCACTCGGGATCCTTGGAGGGTATACCCACGATTACGTGTGGGAGCTTGAACCAGGGTGTAAATCCATTAAGTAGGTCATCAACGTAAATTTTCCACCCGCTTTATCCCAACCTCTTATTGTCTTGATTTTGCGACATTGGATTTCATCACCAACGAGTGACTTCGAAATAAGAAGGTTTGTTTGCATGTTTGATATCTAGATTTTATTAGTGAGTATTGTTTGTTTTTCCAGTTGGCCATAGATTTATTTCATTCTTTGTTTGGTGAGACCAACATCGGCCCTCGTTGTTCACGTAGGATGCAAGGGTTACCTCTGGAAGATCCGGAAGAATACGCTACTTTGCTTCCTAACTCACCAGAGGGTTCTCCTAAAGGAGCAGTCAATAACGAGGTAGCCTCTAAGATTGGAAGTTATACTCCATTGGAGGAATCAATACTTCTAGTAAATCCATTATTAAGTGTTGTATGAGATCCACTTTTTCTCTGGATTAATTCATCGAGAGACGTTGTTGCTGAAGATTATACTGGAATACTTACTGGACCTCACACAGATTCTGGTGTAGACAATCCACTTTTTTAGAGTGAGTCGTTTAGAAATACAATTCATACTGCTGGAATTTTTAATCCTAGATCCATCCCTTTTTGTTCTTTTTGGAGGGCCTCTTTGGGACACGATATTTTTGATAAACTAGGAATGAGTCCTAATCAACCTATGGCATCACATACACCTATGAATTCCACTGTTTATATAGTACCTTTAGATCATTTTACTGGCACGACCAATAATGTTGTCACGGTTTCAGACCAATTTTTGGTTGGTTCTCATACAATTCTTCCTCTTCATCTCACTAACTCTACCATGGTCCCACAAGCTACGCCCGTTTCTACCGGAAATGTGGTAGTCACTCAACCTCCTATTGGAACACCACTTCCGCTTAGATCAAATCCGTCACTTCCACCTGGGTATAATGATTTGAATACTTCCATTGTTAATCCTGCCCAGAATCCATCCCTAGTATGGTTGTCAATTTTGTTATCAGACTAATCGGTAAGTGCAGACACAAACTGATCTCCCTAGATTCCACAAGAAACTAGAACAAAACAAGACAAGATACAAACTTCACCTTAGACTTCATTGTCATATAAACTAGTTTAGAGAGGCACAAGTGACATACCTTTTAAACGAAGCTTGATCCTCACTAGGGTCGTCCTTGTAGCTCCTTCTTTGAGTTTTCGAGATGGTGAACCTGTTCAAGAATCAAAAACCAACAAAGAGAAAGAACAAAGATATACATATTCCAATGAATTCTATGTATAAGATCAAGGAGTTATACAATAAAAGTTAAGACACCTTTATAGGGAAGAAATGTATTGCTACATTATATTAAATGGAAAGTGGAGAATACAACCCATGCCTTGATGTTGCAAGGTCCCTTTCAATGGCTCTTTTCTCCAACACACACACCTTTTCTCTAATGCCTCTGATGAAGAAGATCCACCATCTGACTTAGATAACTAAAGCAAAGCTCTCAAGTATAATCTATGGTAGAACTCTTCATGCATATGCAAGTCCTTGCAAACTTTAGCCTTTTCCATAAGAGATCCCTCTTTATATAGGGTGAAAGAGAGATGGATGAGGGGATTAGGATGATCCCACTAAATCAGAGAAGTGAGTAAGATCCAAACCGATCAGAGGCCACCTCATATTCTAGAAGATTCCCTTCTAGAACATTCGTGAATTTTGACTTTTCCTTTGCTTAAGCATCGACACACCCTATGCACAAGAAGCCTGCGACGATGTCGCAATCTAGTTGTAGTGCAGAGTGCGATGATCAGGCATCATCGCACCCCATCCATACAAAAGGGTGCAACAATCTTCCTTGTTATATTTTTTGAAAGAGTAAAAGAAAACCACTTTTCTCATGGAGAAATTATCTTTTAATATTTTCAGGGAACACGAGCACATGTTGTCAATTGATCATTGAGGTGATCAAAATAATGTGTAACACCTGTCCCTTAAACTTAAAACAATATGCTTTCTTAACATAAAAATGAGTTAGAGATTACGATCTCAACCTTATAATATCTTGACTAATGTTATCTTATAACTTTGACTAGAAGTGCATAATGCCATAACAACTAGAGATATATCAAGTCAAACCTAGAGAGTGTGTTGATCTTTTGAATGCACTGAATCCAAGATCACTGATTTGGACAATATCCCTTGTAAATTCCCTGGAAACACACTCATGCTAATGATACAAATTAAAAGAACATGTATAGGTACATACCCTTGTTACCCAATTGTGACAACAAACCTTAAAATGACTTTGTTGGACCGGAGGTTTAGCTGCTAGAGGATTGGTAAACCTGATAATGTTCCTTTTTGTAGATTTCTCTTGGACACAAAATACACTTTATTCATACTAGGTCTTTTGTATTCGTAACTGCCTTCCATTTTGACTTTTGACTGGTCAACCTTAGATTTTGACTTGGTCAAACATTGAATTTGACCAAAATTTCAAACTTGACGTCTTGGCTTGCTGAGAGTACCAGGAGGTGTGCTAGGCTAGGGCACACTAGGTTATCCATGAATTAGGTTAAGTTCTACACTTAAGTTGCCTCAACATGAGGGTTAGGGTTTCGTTGTTACAACAAAACTTTGACTGCAACTGCAACTGAGCAAATCCTCCCCATCTACCTTCTAGTGGTTAGATTGTCTGAAGATAGTGTGGTCCCATAACCTGTTAAAATAAAAGGTGTGCTCATTTCATCGTAGACAATATCTCAATATTGTCACCCAACCATAGACATAAATTCCACCCCTGAGCACCTTAACCTTGACAGACAGAATAATTTCAGAAGTAAACCCTAGAGCCAATAGCCAACCAAGGCAACGTACCTCTCTCCAGAGCTAGCGTACCAAACATAAAGTCCAAACCATAACCAAGTAGAAATTCCAACCATAACTAAAGACCAAGTCACCACTGTAGCAACTACAACTCTCCTTAAGTCATGTGCACCACTTGTCCTTATGCAGTTGTGAGATTGAGTGTGAAAAATGATCTCTAGAGCCCTCTTATTTATATTCCTCCAAGTGACCTAACTGGGATGACTCCTACTTTTGGAGGATAATAATTTAATATAAATTATTATCTTGAGCCGACTTGTCTTCTAAGGTTATTTCCTAACCTTCTAGGGTTTCTCTTGCCTCCCAGAATATTATAGACTTGTCAAGGTTACATGTAGAGGTTAATACCTCCTGCAACTACCATAATATCAACAGTCAGGATGGGAGTTGTACACATAACATCCTTAAGTTTTTCAAAATCTTTGGTTGCTTCTTCAATCTAAGAAAATGCTTCTTTCTTTAATAATTTTGTTAGAGGTGCTACTATTTGACCATAATTCTTGACAAATTTGCGGTAATAGCCTATCAATCCTAAGAATCCTCTAAGTTTCTTTAAGGTTTTGGGAATTGGCCATTCCTTCATAGCTTTAATTTTGTTAAGGTCCACTTTACACATTCCTGAGAGAAAATATGACCCAAATATTCCACTTCTTGAATCCCAAAGGCACACTTGGAAGGCTTTTCATAAAGTTGTTTCTCTTCCAATAGTTGTAATAATGATCCAGATTATTTTCGGCACGAAATGAGAGCAGAGATGTAATAAAGAAATGCATAGAGATATCATGGATATCCAATAATATAACATAAATGTATCAGAGATGCAACCATAAACACAGAGATACAATAATACATGATTTCTATTAATGAAAGAAATGTACAGAGACTCTAAAAATACAGAGTGAAAGACTCGCTAGACTGGTGGCATCTTATCTCTTAGAAGAGATGTTACGGCTACTCGCATTCACAAGAAGATGATTAAAATGAGGCTCTGAAGGCATTTTTACAATAAACAAGAATGTAAAAAACCCGAGACATCCAAAAACCTAACCTTGGGAGATGAAGAGCCAAAAGTCATGTGGGCCTCATTTGGGTAAGTTGGTACATCAACTTCCTGGGGTCGTAACTTTTGCATACGATCTCCGTTTTAGGCGTACGATAGCCTGTTGGAAAGATCTATCCGAGGAATACAACTGTTGACGAAAATTTCATTATCAAATTTTTCGATCGGAAGATACCCAAAAAAACGTCGTTTAGGGCCTCAAAATGGCTCCGGAAGTTCATGACCCAAAAAAATGGCCAAAAATGGTAAATTACCAAAATTGCCAGAAAAATGTTTTGAGCCAATTGGAAATGGTGGGTGGCCACCAATATCCACCTGGATCAAATATGTCAACATGTTGTACATGCTCTTCCCAATATTTGTTGTAGATTAATATATCATCAAAAAATACTAACACAAATTTTCTGAGGAAGGGCTTGAAAATAGAATTCATCAAGCTTTGAAATGTTGAAAGTGCATTAGTAAGTCCAAATGGCATAACCAAAAACTCATAATGGCCTTAAAGTGTTCTAAAATTTGATTTAGGAATGTCTTCTTGCCTCATTTTGATTTGGTGATATCCCGAATGAAGATCCAGTTTAGTAAATAATTTTCATCCATGGAATTCATCTAATAATTCATCAATGACAAGAATAGGAAACTTATCTTTGATGATCATTTTGTTTAGTTTTCTATAATCTGGACACATACGCCATGAACCATCCTTTTTTGTAACCATCACCACTAGTGAAGAGAAGGAACTTTGGCTAGGTTGAATGATGTCGGCCTCTAACATCTCCTAGATCATGTGCTCAATCTCACTCTTCTGTGCATATGGATAATTGTAAGGCCTAATGTTAGGTGGTACACTTCTTGGTTGAAAATGAATAACATGGTCACGATCTAGAGAAGGTGGAAGATCCTAAGGAATTTCACAAAATACCTTGGAATGATTGTTGATAACTATTTAGAGACTTAATAGAGCAAAGGATATAGTTGTTTGAACATCAAGTGAGCACAATTGTTTAATCACACCCTAGTGTCCCTTTTTGAGTAGTCTTTTCATGCTATTAGAACTTATCACTTTAGATACCGTGGATACCTCTAATCTCAATTTCTTTTCCATATGAGGAAAATCTCATGAAAATATATTGAAAATTAAGGGCCATTGTTCCCAATGATTGTAACCATTGGACCCCTAATACAGCATCAACACCACCCATTTGGATGGAAATCATTGGGCTATTCAAAAATATCCCCCCTTGTGTTGAGATTAATACTATGGAATTTCCCTAAACAATTTATGGTACCTCCATCTGCAACCATCACTTGAAACTCCGGTGCGAGATATACAAGGAAATTGAGATATTTTTCCAGTTTGTAATTGATGAAATCGTGGGTACTTCCATAATCAATCAATATTGTTACCTTTTTCTTTTTGATGTATCCTTTTATCTTGAGGGTTTGTGGAGTACTAATGCCGGCCAATGCATGACAAGATATTGTTGGAGGAGTCTCTTCTATATCTGGATCTTGTGGCAGTTCCAATTCCTTATCTTCTTCCTCTTCACAGTATATGTAGAATAATTTCTTCTCACCGCATTTATGCCCCTTAATGCACTTGTTTTCATAATTGAAACATGGTTCTTTTTCTCTTCTTTCATCCATTTGTTGAGGTGTCAACCTTGTCGATTGAGGTACGCTTGTCTTACAACCCCAAAAACGATCTCTTCTCTTTGTGTATGCTCCAAAGGTAGACTTGTGTGTAGCCTTATTCTTGGCTTGAATATGACGACAAAATGGCATAGCTTCTATGATATTTGCGGGAAGTCTTAAGAAAAGATCATGTTTAACTTCTTCTTTTAATCCACCCATGTAAGCTTCCAACAAATATTCATCACTTAGGTCATCCACCTTTGTGGTCAATACCTAGAATTAGGAATTATAATCTTCAATATCACCGAAGTGCTTTATTCTTGTCAATTGATTGAAGTAGTCATGTTCCCAAACTTTCCAATATTCTGCTTCTAAGTCTCTTGTAAATAAATCCCAAGTACAATGATAAAAATGGGTATTCCTTTTAACTACCCATTGATACCATTGTTATGGATTAATCTCAAAGTTCAAAGTTGTTATGTGAATGCTTTTCTTACCATCCATAATATTATGTAGTTCAAAATATTTCTCTATTTAGTTCACCTAGGTAACAACCTCTGTTCAATCAAACTTATTTAATTCAATCTTGGGAAAGTTGAATTTAGGACCCCCGTCRTAATTAAYTCCACTATTAGAGTTAAATCCACTTGAAAATTGCTTATTATTGGCATGTTGTTCAACCTGAATACTACCATTATTTTCACGAGTTCCTTGCATTTTGATATCTCCTTTATGGAGTCTCTCATCTAGAGCCTGAAATATCATGGATGATAAAGAATTTTGTAATTCCTTCATGGATTTTTGTATTTCTTCTTTATTTTCATCCATATTCTTTTTCATTTCATCCATATTTCTTTTCATCTCTTCCTTATTTTCATACATATTCTTTTTCGTATCATTCTTATTTTCATACATCTTCATTTTCATGTCATTCTTATTTTCTTTCATATTATTCTTCATCTGTTCCCTATTTTCAGTTATCTTCTTTTCCATTTGTTTCTTATTTTCAATGATCTTATTGTTCATTTGGTGATAAATATCTTGGATTTCATCTCGAGCCATGGTTGAGATCTATGGAGGTTTAGTTAGTGAAGTAAATTTTGGAAAATCCTTTCGAGCCATGTGAGAAAGTAATAATTCTCCTCTTTTTCCTCTTTTCACAAATTTTGAATCACCAAAAATAGATCTTCCAATAAAAAGTTATGCATGTTAGCGCTAGAAGTTGTTCCTAGAATGCTTTAGGAACAAGCCTAACACACCTTAAATTAAAAATGATTTGATTGGGTTTAAGAGATGGATAGATTCTTGCTTGTTTTGAAAGGAAATAATGGTTTGATCTATTAAGATCACTTACCTAGGTGCAACAAGTCATGTAAAAAAAACTAATGATTAGTGGTTAAAAGTTTTGGGTGATGTGATTGAGATAAGGGAAAGACAAAACAAATAAATACACCAATAAACAAACATGTTCCTTAATGTATTTATGTAGCAACATAATAAACCTTTATCTAGAAATCCATTCCAAATAAGATTTATGGAGGAGAAATACCAATGTGGAAAATTTTCTTGAAAATCCCTTAAAGCAACATTTTCGGCACATAAGCATTTATTATACAATCATATAGCATCAGTAGAGTGTTTCAGAAGACATAAGGAAAATTATAAACAAAGGAAGAACACATAAACTAACCATTATCTTTATTAGCAGCTGAAGTCTTTATATAGGCAAGATGAATCAAAATAGTCTTTAGATATAAAATTCTCAAGCCAAAACAAGGATCGAACCCCTCTGTAGCTCTCTCTCAGTCCCTCGGACTGAATCCTCCTTCTTACCTTGAAAATCATAGTTTAAATAGCCAAAATCAATAAGAAAACTATTGCTATCTTCTAGGAACCAAACAATTGATAAACTAAAATAATCATGATTTGGGAATGCTTTATTGAATTTATGTTCAAAATTTGGAACGACTTATTTGATTACTGATCTTTGCCTTGAAATGTTGAAATGATTTGACACCTGTATCCTTATCTACTTTGATGCTCTGCCATTTGTGAGGTTTGTTACCTTTAAAATCTGAATTGTTTATTCCCCTGCCTTAAAGACTGGAATATGGATCTCTAATATGCTACCATCTTTGCTCTGTCTCCCAGGAATAACTCTAAAAAAATTGATATGAAGAATTTTCATGAAAGAAAATACTTGAACTCAAATTGATTAGTTGATGAAGATCTCGAGATAGTTGCAATAGATCTGGAAAAATGATGTCTGGTGCTAATATTCTGCATGAGATGCTTTGACATATGCTATCTTTGAATATTCAAAGCTATTACATGCCCACCAAATGCTGAATTTAGTTGCTAAAAATCTGGACGTAGTTTCCAATATGGATATGTTGCGAGGCTAGGTTTAGAATGCTCAATAAATCACTTCTAAAAATGATGATATGCATTGGTATTTATATTTAAATAATGACCTCCTCTAACAGTGATTCCCAAGCATACCATATGAATAAATGGCATCAAGCACCCTAGTCATTGTTTTCCTCTAATGGAGGAACTAAGCTGACTTATAAATTGTTCCTTTAGTGACTGTGGAAATTGCCAAAATAAAGAATCCTTGATATCATGTATCAACAAATTCCTTGAGTTAATATCATTGCTCAACAAATGCATATGATCTACATGAATCCTCTTCCTCTCTTGTATGGTCTCCCACACATCATCACGCCAGCCACACAATTGTAAATGTTGACATGTTTCCTGATAAAGCTATTGTTTGAACTTATCAAGCTCGGAGAATTTGCTTCATCATTGGCTTCACTAATGATATTTTTGTTTCATTCATAGATGTTTGTGTTGATTCAACATTTGACCTTTCATGTTGATCAATGATGACAAAAACCAGACCAATACTGAATTTATTCCTGCATAATGATCTATTTCATATTATGTGCTCTTTGAGGGATTCAATCATGGCATTTGGCATTTTACTCTGGGTGGGAAAACTCCAATCGTATCCACAGATTTAGTTTTAACACCTTCACATATGGGCTCAGATCAAACGTTCGAGATTTTGACACAAACACTAAACAAGATAAATTATAGCATTTGATTAGTAACCTTCACTCTCATGCTTGAAGCTTTTCCTTTCTCGGTCCATTTGATTTGTTGTGTGATAGGAAGCCTTCCATATTAAAGAAGAATGCCCATAATATCTGCATATAAGTGTGTTGAGGCTTAGCATGTGATTTGTCTTGGTTAGCTCTTGATGCGCTAGTTTTGATGGACACGCAGAAACCCTCTTGACATATGGACTCAGTCTTGCTAGGGCACTTTGTTTTATTATTTGATGGCACTTGGTACTGAAACTTGGTCCTCATTCAAACTATCAGGTGCTCCTTGGTGTTTAACACTTGTTTTGACTTTTCATTGACCAAAGTTCACACAACAATGATCTCAACACCTAAGCATGCATTTGATACCTGGAATATTGGATGCAAAGCCCTCTTCTATATTTAACAGTTGGACTCGACCCTGGATGTTGGTAGTTGCACTACCCTGGGATTATTGTTTATTGTTTATGGTTTTCAATGGAAAAGTGGGGACTGATAATCAATCTCCAAACACATTTTTTCTCCACTAATTTGGCATATGTTGTCAATCTTTGGCCCCTGGTGACTGTGTAGAGTAGATTTGGTCAATTGGCCTCGAAAGGACAATATTTTTTTGCAAAAGATTAAAAACCTAATATTTTAAAATAATGGAATTAAGTAAATTCCAAAAAACCTCCAAGAAGTCTTGCTGAACTAAGCCAAAATGTGTTTATAAAACCCACAAGCATCCCTTACCAAAATTTAGTGAAAGCACTACTAGAAGTTCTAGTAGCGATCACAGATTTTAACAAAAGAAAAATCCAGGTGCTAACATTGACAAAAGGAAAATTTTGGGTGCTAACAATGCCAATTGTAAGTTACTTACCTTTTAAACCCTTAATTTGGAGTCTATTCTCCTAGCAGACCTTCCTTGTGATGTATTTATGAAATTTTGTCCCTTCTGAGTCTGAAATTTTAGCCTGTAGTACTCTTGTATGTCTTCTCTATAATGCCACAGGTCTAACTAAAATTTGTTGTGCCACATGTCCAATATTTAATACCTGATTTTGAAAATTGTACCATAAATACCATGGATTGACCTCTTTTGAATGAAAGTAGTATTACTAAATTTGGATCCTCGTTGAAGAAGATATGATTATTTTACTCAGAACACCTTTTTGAGACTAGTTATAGGACTAGTCAAAAACCCTATATTCCATAGGTTATATCTCTGAAAGTATAATGACCCATAAACTGAAATTTTTATCATAAATACCTAGATTTGTCTTCTAAATAACCTCCAAGTTTTTTTATATGAATCATCCAAAAAAACAATTATAGAAAAAATTCTAATATGGCTTGCTTGGAGAAGAAAATCCTTAGGATCAATGCTCTGATACCAAATGTTATGATCCAATGCCTTAAAACATGATAAAAAATCAATGAATACAATCCACTTCAAGGGGAAACATGTTGGATTACTGAAAGGGTGGGGGGGTGAATCAATAATAAAGAAATTTAATCCTTTTAACCACAATATATAAGTGTCATTTATCTTTATGATCAATATGTCATTATCATTCAACAAGTGTAGAGTAAATAAACCATGAACAATGAACAATCATACACATACATAGTACACCAGTATTTTTACGTGGAAACCCAATGCGGGAGAAAACCACATAATGATTTTTCTTATATGTCTTTAAGAATTACATTCATTAGAAGCACCAACTTCCTTTGTTC
>JASDQU010101167.1:46926-63708 GCA_032191745.1 Picea mariana
TGGGGAAAATTTGGAGGGAATATTTTGGAGGGAAATGTTCATTCCACAAGATATAAGAATGTCATTGGGAGAGTGGGATTTTGCACCATTCTATGTTTGTAATGAGCATTGATGGTTTCATCAGATGGAGAGGATTTTATTTCTGGAGCATCAACATCCTGTTCACATGCCTCCTCTTCTGAGATTGACAAATGTGGTGGGAATACTTCTAATGTAAATGAGGAGTCATATGTTTCACCTAGTGAGAACTTTGATCATAGTGCAAGCAATTATATTGAGCATATTGATCAGGAAATTCCTAATTCTGAAGACTTTGAAGGAAACAATGATGAAGGGGGGGAATATGGTGAAAAGGATGATGAAGATTTTCCTCCAAGTGAGGATTTCCAAGGTACTGTTGATGATGATGAATACTTTCCTCCAAGTGAGGATTTTGAAGGTATCGATGGGGATGATGAAGAATTTCCTCCAAGTGAGGATTTTCAAGGCAGTAAAGAAGATGACGAAGATTTTCCTCCAAGTGGGGATTTTCAAGGGAGTAAAGAGAAAGATGAAGATTTTCCTCCAAGTGAGGATTTTGCAGGTACTGATGAGGATAATGAAAATTTCCCTCCGAGCCCGAGCGAGGATTATCAAGATATTAGAGAGGATGATGAAGATTTTCCTCCAAGTGAGGATTTTGAAGGTACTAATTAGGAGGATGAAAATCTTTCTTCTAGTGTGGATTTGCAAAGCACAAATAAGGATAATGGAGATTTTCCTCCTAGTGATTATTTTGAAGGTACATATAAGGAGGAAGAAGATATTCCTCCAAGTGAGGATTTTGAAGGGACTAATGAGCACGATGAAGATTTTCCTCCAAGTGAGGATTTTGAAGGGACTGATGAGGATGGTGAATATTTTCCTCTAAGTGAGGATTTTGAAGGGACTAATGAGGATGATGAAAAGTTTCCTCCAAGTAAGGATTTTGAAGGTACTGACATGGATGGTGAAGGTATTGTTTTAGCAGGAGAAATTAAAGGTTCCAATGAAGATGATGAAGAGTTTCCTCCAAGTGATGATTTCCAAGGTACTAATGAGAATGTTGAAGATTGTCCTTGAGGTCATCATTTTGAGGGAAGAAATGAGGATGATGTAGAATTTCCCTCAATTGGATATTTCAAAAGTAGTGAAGATGATTATGTCAATTGTGGACACTTTCTTGCAGGTGATTGTGTTGTTGATGATGATCTTGATATTTCTCTTCTCAACGATATTATTAATGAAGATGATGATGGATGTAGGAATGGAGATCACGTTCTAAATCATTCAGGTGCAACAAATCAAGGTGATAAACAATATCTTGTTCGGTCTCCTCGGAATGTTATGTATGATTATAGTGAGAATGATATTCCTCCTAGTGATGATGTTCAAATAGTGGAGAGAATGCAAAGAAATATTGTGTCCAGGACGAGGACTAGACCTTTTTATATCAAACCAAATTAGTTTAATTATACAAGGTCCAAGAAAGAATTTATCTCTAAATCATTTTCCATCGGTGATTTGATTTCTAGTGATTGTTGTCATAAGAATTGTTTGAAAAGTATAGACTACATATATGCCTTGCAGAAAAGGAAGAATTATTTGTCAATGAATAAGAGAATGCAAAATTCATATTTAGTGGGGTGCATGATATCTATGAAGACAGTATATGATTATCGTATTGGTAATCTTTTACTTTGTAGAAAGGATTTCAAAAAAATCCACTCAATTGGTAGTCTTTCTCTATCAAGGATCCAAACAAGATTGGAAAAAGATCCTACATTTTATTTAAAGGTACATCATGGATGAGATATTGGCCCATTAACAAACATTGTATTGTCATGGATGCAAGACTTGTTTTCCAAACATGGAGAGTCTATGCCAGATAGAGACACAATACATATTCCAGATAATTTCTCAAGGAATGAAATCTACAAGTTATACAAAGAATATGTTGAAAGTATTGAAGGAAATCATAATTTTATTTCATATGCATATTTTACAAGAGTATGGAAGAGACAATTCAACAATGTATGTATTCCTAAGAATTCAAGGATGGGGATTTGCGGTATATGTGCTTCTCTTAAAGCGAAGAGATAAATATGAAGGGGTAGAAAGAGGTATATGTTTACAAAAAAAAAAAAAAAAAAATTCGATAGTTATCAACTATGAAAACATATTATCAATATTTTCATTTTGTGTCATGTGCAGATTCTATAGTCAAAGCATTTCAAGAACACGGGAATCAACAATCAAGTGAAAGGAAAAAGATGTACAAACATATAAAGAAGTGTTATGATGCTCCAGATAAATATATGGGTATGATAATTGATGGCATGGACCAGGAAAAAAAAAACACTTCTGCCACATTTTGTCCATACACCAAAAAATTTACAGGAAGAGAATTTCATTCAGTTTCACTTAGTTGGTTGTATGGTTTTTAATGGAAAAATGTGTCCAAGGGTTTACTTCACAACTCCAAATATTCATAATGACGCAAATCTAACCATCACCATAATTCATCATGTGATCAGTCATTGGTATGGTAATCTTCCTCAAGTTTTATATCTGCAATTGAACAACACTAGTCGTGAAAACAAAAATCAAATTGTCTTTGGATATCTCATCATGCTTGTTGAACTGGGAATCTTTCAAAAGGTTAAAGTGGGTTTCCTTCTTGTTAGACACACGCATGATCATATTGATCAAATGCTCAATCGTTTTTTAGTAACATTGAAGAGGGAAAATGTTGGAATCCTACCATCATTAATTGAATGTATTAAGAAATCATACATTCCAGAGCCTATTTTTCACATATTAGAAGAAATTGTTGACATGCGAATATTTATTCGGGGATCACATGGTGAAGAAAAATGCATTGATCAGCTTAATGAAATTGGCTTTCAACATCAATTTTGCTTGAAAAAAGTTGATGGGAAAACACTTATATGGGGAAAGAAGTATTCAACTATTGTAGAATGGGGGCCTTCATCAGGTTTGGCATTTTTTAATTTCATTCAAGATCATCCAATATTTGCATCAAATTTAATGTTCTTACAATCAGTTGCTGGAATCCATAATGCACGAAGACGTAATAGAGATGTAGATTATTTTGAATGCTTGGAGGAAATAAAAAAATTCCATTAAAGATACATATGAATACTTTGATGTCGTTGCTTATGTTTGGTGGGAGTATTTTTTCAATGATCAAAGTGACATAACTTCAAACTCAACAAATGAAGATACATTTTTGAAGACTCCATTTATTTGGCCACAAAATAGTTCAAATGAATCTGAAGAAAGAAACATTGTTGAACAACAGGAATCTCAAGATGTTATTGAGTTTTCACAGGTAGAGGAAAGAGAAATGTATATTGGTTCTAGAAGATCATTTGCACAACGTGAAGCCATGGAAGATCTTTACAGGGGTTCAACATAAGATATTAAGGAGGGTTGCATGATTGCAGTCTTAGAAACTAAAGACCCACATGGTTATCCATTCTGGATTGCAAAGGTTATAAGGATCGATAAAGAAAATGAAGATGTTATACAATTGAAGTGCATTGGTATGCAACAAGTACACACCCATTCAATGGTGTGTACAATCAAGAGATGGTGGTTGAGAAACAGAACAACAGAAAGAGAAAAAGAAAGGGTCAAAATATAGCTAATCGTCTCACTGACCTCTTAAAATTAGAGGATTTCGACATACTTGTCTATGACTTCAATTTGAAAAAGAGAGGAAATATTCGCTCCATGACCATAGAGATTATCAATAGGTTGCTACCATAAGAGATAAGTGCAAGATGGGATTCTGCTGAACCTAGTCGTAGATCAAAGAGGCTTTTGACATATGAAATGTTGGGCACACATGCAGACTCAGATGGTGCACTCATTGATAATAGAGAAGAATATGGATCATCTACATCTTCATCCAGTCATTCATCTAAAAAAAATGTAGATTATGATGGTGTGTCAGAATCCATGGATGAATTTGATTAAGTGTATGAAACATTTCATGTATTTTTTATCAATATGATGTTTGTATGGTAACCAGAAATGAGTTTTCTCAGTTACATATGATCTTACATGAAGTTATGAATCATTTCTATGTTTTATGAATTATATGTTTTTATTATGGAGAATATATAACAAAATTTCTTAGCTCTTTTGTTTTGATTATGTACAATGTAACGAAATAATTTATGTTTCATTAAATGTAATTTGTATAGACTTGTTTATTTAAAATAAAAAAATATTTTGAAGTTATGTTCAATGTTGACATCTAAAATGGTGATATTTTCATGCCATTATGTATTATCTTGTGGTTGGAGTGATAAACTAACCTTAAAAAAAAGTAAATATTTAAGGGTTGATTTTATGATTTGGTTTATAGCAATGATAATTTTTTACACCACTTTCAAAAATGTGTTAATTTGTAGGTTTTGGTTGCAATGGTACTTATCGCACTAGTATAAGGTTTAAAATTAGGTATAATTTTAACGTTTAGAAAAAAACAGTTTTCTGTCAGTAACACCATTCTTTGATTTAGGTGTTGATTTTAAGGTTTTTCGGAGCAACTATACGCATGTTTTAGGCCATGCTTGAAAAAAAATTGTAATTTTAACCTAAAAAAAAAAGGTGCTACCGATAGCACCACTTTTTGATTTGAGGGTTGATCTTGTGGTTTTTTATGCAAAAATATGGGTTTTAAGGGCTAGAGTTCTCGTTTTGAGGTCATAGTTCTCGTTAAGTTGGTAATATTGTTCTTCTAGTATTGACATGAGATTGCAGGGATATACTAACTCTGATTATGTTAGGAGCGCAGTGGACAGGAAGATCATCTTCGAGTGTTTCTTCACTTTGGGATCTGTCATGGTTTCCTAGTGTAGCAGGAAACAGACTTATGTGGCTTTGAGCACCGCAAAAGCAGAGTACATTTCATTGACTGTGGTAGTCCACAAAGCAGTATAGCTTCACAAGCTCCTTGAATATTTATTTAGACATGTGTTGGATTCCACCGTTATTCATTATGATAACCAAAGTTGTGTGAAGCTCTCAGAGAATCCATTGTTTCATGACAAATCGAAACACATTGAGAACAAGTACCATTACATCTGAGACATGGTGTAGAAGAAGGAAGTACTGGTGAAATACCTTCCTATAGATGAGAAGGTTGTTGATGTTCTTACCAAACCCCTTACCAGAAATAAGTTCGAGTACTTCCGTGACAGACTTGGCGTGGCAGAGAATGCCTCCCTCGCTAAGAGGGAGTGTTGATGTTTGCAGCTTCCTGAGACATTCTCCAGATCGTACTCCTTTGTGACTAAGTTGAGTTGATCTGTGAGGACACTTATCCAAGAGGGATAAGTGGGTTTGGGATTATATCCCAATGTCCCTTGTGAAGAGCACATGAGGACACATCCCTTGTGGAGAGCACATGAGGACGCGTCAAGGGAGTTGACCTTGACATCACACACTATGGGGAGTTGACCCTAGTGTTCCTAGAGGGAATAGCCTCTGGAAGTCCACATGGGAGTGCCATGTGTGATCAACATTCTCCATATCACACTCCTCTGTGACTGAGTTGAGTTGATCTGTGAGGACACTTATCTAAGAGGGATAAGTGGGTTTGGGATTATATCCCAACGTCCCCTATGGACAGAACATGAAGAAACGTCCCTTGTGGAGAGAACATGAGGACACGTCGAGGGAGTTGACCTTGACGTCACACACTATGGGGAGTTAACCCTAGTGTTTCTAGAGGGAGTAGCATCTAGAATTCCACATGGGAGTACCATGTGTGACAAACCTTTTGCTACAATGTCCCGAGTAAGCATTGGGTGGACCTTCTCTTAGATTAGGATGCAGACCAAGGGAGATAGGATACATTTATCACAAAGGTGTACTTGTGGCAAATAGGCCCAAGCGTAGTCTTTTCTCGATCATGACAAGGAATAATATGGACTCGAGGTGCTTGAGGTGATTTCCATGTGTCAGTTAGCATTGGGATGAAATTCACTCACATGGGTGTACCTGTGGTGAACAACCCTGGTGTGGTCTTTTTCCTAGTCATGGTGATTTGAAAAGGAATGATAAAGACTCAAGATGCTAGATGTTATTGCATGCAGACCCAGAATGAGCCTGATCTCAAAGAGAGTCGGTTGGCTCAAAGGGAGAGCCGAAGTGGGAGTTTCCCCTCAATTCAGGTGGGAGAGAGACATCTATAAGGATTGATAGACATGTGTCATTAATCTAGGGCGAAGTTTGTATACATTAGAGAAAAACTTGGCATGATGTGGAATGTCTCCCTCATTGAGAGGGAGTGTTGATGTTTGGACAACATCGGGAAGACATTCTCCTAGATTAATAATTAATAATAAAATTATTGTTTATTAAATAATATATATAATAAGTAATAATAACAAATAGTTGCTTATTATCCAAAGGATGCATCCTTTCATGGATGGTCACCATATGTTCACTATATATGGAACATTCATCATTGTAATAATATATCTATCTTATATCATCTCATATGAAAAATCAATAGTCTTTACATCTAACTGTTGAAAATGCAAATCGTTTGTTGCCACTAGACTTAAAATAGTTCTAATTGAAGTCATTTTAACAATAGGAGAAAATATGCCATCAAAATCTATATCTTTCTTCTGTGAAAAACCCTTTACAACAAGTCTGGCCTTGTACCTCTTTTGCCTCCATCTTCTTCCTTCAACTTATAACCCATTTATTCTACAATGCTCCTTTACTTGTAGGAAATTGAAACAAGTCCCAAGTCTATTTATGTACCAAAGAGTCCATCTCCTCTTTCATGCCTTGCTCCCACTTCTTTCTGGTTTCTACGTGCATTTCTTCTTCATATCTTTCTGGATCACCAGAATCAGTCAAAAATAAATAATAAATTGGAGGAGAGTATCATTCAGGGGTTCTAGTTAACATGGTAGATATTCTAATAACACTTGCAAGATTTTGAGGTACTTGTGGTTGTTGTTGTTGAACATTTTGATTTTCTAGTACCTTTGGAATTTTATTTTTTGTGATTTCATCAAACACTATGTATTATGTGTTTGCCTTTTTCTATTTATTTCCCCACAATTGATATTTGTACATGACCTTTTGATTGAATACCACATCTCTACTCCTAATGTTTTTATGATTTTTTGTAATGTCCCTTTCCACGTGACCCCTCTAGATGGATGACTTAGTAGCCTATTCGATTCTCGTAGGCTATAATTAATGAAAAAAGGGGATTACTTTGATTGTTTGATGCCCTTGGGGAGAAAAAGGTTATATTTCTAAAGTGACATTAAATAATTAAGTTTAAAAGGTTATAAAGTGACTTTGAGATTAATACTTAAACAAACCTTGTAAAGTCACTTTAATCACTTAAGTGAAGATAAAAATGTAAAAGGATCATCCAAAAAGGGTAAAAGGGTCATCAAAAAGGTGAGGGATAAAAGACAGATGAGAGTTCAGTCTCTCATTATGTTGATGATTATTTTGATTGATTTGGAGAGCTCTTGGAGCCTTTGAGGGTTTGGAGTAAACCCTGGTTTGGATTAGTTTCGGTGGTAACATATTCCACCCTAGCTAATCATGTTTCAATGGTGAGAAATCCACCCTAGCCATTGATTGGGAAGGCAATCCGGGTCTTCCATTTGGACTCCACTGTTGGGGAGTCGATCTACCTTTTTGCATCATTTTGGGCTTTGTGGGAGCCATATCTCCTAATGAGTTTGGCATTGAGAGGTCGATATTACTAGAGTAGGGATCAAAATTCTTGTTAATGGGCCGAGTTCTTTGTGTTAGGCTGATTTCCCTTGTAGTTTGGCATTGAGAGGTCGATATTACTAGAGCAGGGATCAAAATTCTTGTTAATGGGCCGAGTTCTTTGTGTTAGGCTGATTCTTTATGTGTGGGTAGCCATCTTTATAGAGAAGTCGTATTTCTTGTGTGTGGGCAACTAATGCAGGAGAATCAACCAGTTAATTTCGAGATTGACCCAAGGGTCACAAACATTTACTAAGGAAGTTTGTTTCCTAAATTTTATTTTCATTTGTAATAGTTGTACGAAGTTTCTCTAGAAGTTATATTCATTTGATTAGTTTTGATAGGTGTCACTTTGTTTCTAAGTTTTAGGAACAAAATTAGAAGATTTAGAATTGGTTGAGATAGCCTAGGATGAGTTTATTTTGTGAGCTACCCGAGAGCTCTAAGATGTATTCAATATTTTGTATTAAATAGATGTTAGCAGGTGTGGAGAGTGAAAAGTGTGTAGTGTGTAGAGGATCGAGAGACCAAGACGAACAGAGCAACCATTGTTGCATTTGTTCATTCCTTTTGAATATAACTGAAAATATCATATTTTGTGTGCCACTATGATTTGTGTGTGTATGAAGTCAAATTTTGTTTTAATTTGTCTCGATCGAGCAACAAAACTTTGATTCTGCAGGGTAGCAGATCGTGTATGGATTCGTGCTTCGAATCCAAATGGTGCCATTGAAATTTGTGTGTATTTCCATTTTGTTTGAATTAAACGATCAAGATTAGATCTAGGAGAGAACCTTTCTAGATCGTCAATCATTATTGATTCAAAGTTCTTTCCTATCAGACCGTCACCATATTGGGTCCCACCGATACCCTGACACTGATACTCCAACAACCCAGCATTTCAGACCCGACCATTAGAGAAGTGTGAGTTGCCACTGCCCCGATATAGATAATCCAATGAAGCTTCCAATTATATCGGACTTATTCACATCAAAGTGCTTAACTCTAACCCATCAGAGCACTCAACTCCGATTCATCAGAGCACTCAACTCTAATACCCTGTCGTCTGATACTCCAATAGTTTGAATAACCCACTATTGATTTTTCCGTGGTATTGTGAAGGATTTATCACCATGTCATGTGGGGAAAAGGGATTAGTGCCAAGATAAAGGAAGCGACATGTCCGAATTGAAATTATGGACTGGTGCACAACAAAGAGGCCAAGACTCTGTCAAGAAAGAATTTTGGGCCCAATCGAAGGATTTTGAGAGCATCTAGAGAGCCGAAAATGTAACAAAGTTAACCAATACTCTAATTTTTCGGTGTTGGACCTTGTAGGTCATCATCAAGTGGTATTAGAACATGAATTTTATCTGTGGGAAATATGTCACCTAGATAAGGAAGCCGAGAGAGAAATGTAGCAATTGATGAGTTGTGATTGGAGATGAAGTGCATCCAGGTGAGGATGTAATCCATGTAGACAACTCAAAGAAGGGAACCTGACACAGGACATGTCAGTGAGAGTGAAGATGCAAGCTCTGATGAGGAAACAAAAGAAGCACCGGGAAGAGAAACAACAGAGGAGCAACTGTTGATATTGGTCACAAAGGTTGGAGCCAGACAAAAGATGGAAGTTTCCATGTATGAGGGTAACTTGAATGTGGATGAATTGCTTGATTGGATCAATGTAATGAATAAGTACTTTGACTATGAAGAGGTGGATGAAGAAAATAAAGTCAAACATGCAGTGACAAGACTGAAAGGCCATGCAACTTTATGGTGGGTTGAGTTGCAGGAAGATAGGAGAAGGAAAGGAAAAGCTAAGATTAGAAGTTGGGACAAGATGGTGGCTAAATTTAAAAGAAAATGTATGCCTAAGGACTACTAATTGAATTTGTTCAAGAAATTGTAGAATTTGAGACAAAAATCCATAACAATGAAGGAGTACTTTGAATAACTCTATAGGTTGAATATCAAGGAAGACCATATAGAAGAAGATGCATAGAAAGTTGACAGGTATATAAATGGACTGAGGTATGATATTTGAGATGAGATTAATATTTTTCCCTGAGAAAAGTGGAAGATTCTTACCAGGAAGCCCTGAAAGAAGAAGAGAAATTGGCCAAGAAGTAGAGGCAAGAGTACAACAAGAGGAAAGGGATCATTCAGTAGAGGGATATTGTAGACCCCAAAGGAGGAAGCATGAATTTCTAGCATTCAATCACCTAGAGGAGGAGATTCAAGAGATGGAATATTCTTATCAAGAGGCATAGGCATAGGTAGAGAAATCAAGTGTTATACTTGTGGAAAAACATGACATATGTCTTGGGATTGTCCCGAGAATAATTCAACAAACCAAAGAAGAGCTCATATTGTAGAGAATAAAGAGGATACAATGAACACAAAGGTAAAAGAAGAAACTCCTGAAATGGGTGAATCAATAATGTTGAAGAGAGTTTTGATTAAAGCAGAGAAGGAGACCCATGAGCCGGTGAAAAGGAAAAGTTTATTTAGAACCATGTGCAAATCAAGAGGGAAATGTTGCAAGGTGATCATTGATAGTGGAAACACAGACAATCTAGTTTCTACAAAGATGGTGGAGAAGTTGGGATTGCAGAGGATGGTACATCCTACTCCATATAAAGTGTTCTTATTGTTGAAAGGACATCATATTCTGGTAAGTGAAAAATGTAAGGTAGAACAATGTGGTTACAAAGATGAAATCTTATGTGATATCATGCCTATGGATGTCTGTCATATCTTGTTGGGGAGACCATGCTAGTATGATTGGAAAGTTTTTCATGATGGAAGAATAAACACTTATGCTCTTGAAAAGGATGGACACAAACATGTGTTATTTCCATTAAAGGATAAAGGAGCCAAAGAAGTAGTTGGTCCAAGTGTGTTGTTAATGACTGGAAAGGAGATGTTATAGGAAATGTAATGTCCCCATTTTTGGACATTATTACATTACAAAGTGTTATTCCTACCAAAGTAGCCAGATAGGGGTGATAGCTAGTTCAAGAGATATTGAGGGGTTTTATTGGGCCTGATTTGCATTATTCATCATCAGGATCCATTTCGCACAGCTAGGCTTTGGTTCCGTTGCATTCCAACGATTTCCGTAATTTTGAGTTATTATGGATCATATTTTAATTAAATTCACTAAGAAGGTCATAACAGGAATGTTAATTGGAGAAACCTCTTAGTGTAATAGCTCATCGGAATAAGGAGGAAGAACACTACAGGATAAGTTGATGAGAAGTGACTTTTAGTGGCCAGAGAAGCCATAAGGATGGATAAATCAATTTTTAGAGGTAAAAAGGTTAATTAATTAATTAAGTGATTTAATCAAGGAATAATAAAATAAAGTAAAAGTAACTTGGAGAGAAAAGAACAGTGAATTAGGGTTTTGGGAAGTTATAAAGTAAGGGTACATCAACCTAATTCATCATCATACAAATTTTGACTTGTCATTGAGGAGAGAGGCGCATCTCAGGAGAGATAGCTCAATGGATTCTAAGGAGAATATACCTGTGGTTGATTTTGGTGTTGAGAGCACACCCTAGTCACCAGGGAGATCACACAGGTCTTCCATCAGTCTTCAACAATAGCTACACAGGTTCCAACAACAAGGGTGCACTTATTCAGGGTGAGGGCGCAACTTCTGAGGAGGTTTAGTGAGTCAACTTGTCCCATCCAAGGAGAATCCAGGGATTCCCTTCTGACCCAGTTGAGAGGAAGGAAAGGCACATCTTTTTCCTGGTTTCTTGTCAAATTCTGATGGATAAATCATCTGGGGTGCATTTTCCAGTCGTTGAGGGTGTGGCAATTGAGGAGGACACATTTTGGATTCCCAAGTGATCATCAGACTAGATCCAGGGAAATCCTTCCGACCCATTTCACGGTAGCCTAGGGTGCTCAATTTGAGACCCTTATTAGCTGAGTCTGACGGGGGAATCACTAGTGTGCAGTTTTCAGTAGCAGAGGGGGCGCATTTCCCCAAGGGGATCCATCCGGGGTCCAAACATACCAGCAGAGGGATGGTCAATCCCTAGGACTGAGAGAGAGAGCAGGGCACACTGTTTAGGACAATTTCCAGGTAGATCCAAGGGGTTTAGCCACGAGGGAGAACTTTCCAAACTTGCAGCAGTTGCCATATGAGTTGTCGTAGCTTGTAGTATATATTACATCTCATCCATTGATTTCACATCATTCTTCTAGTATCGAGTATTATTGTTTTAGTTTTCTTATTGTATTCTGTCTAAGATCCTTTTGTCACTAAACTAGCCAAGTGATTTATTTTATTCAGTTGCATTCGACATTGTACTCCTTGGAGATATCATAATATAAGATTTGCAGTCTTTTGCCTCATTTACTATCTGTATGCTCATTTATATGTTGTAAATAATTAATAATCTACACACACATGCAAAAATCACCAAGCATGTAGAAAAACTCAGCTAAAATGCATCCAGAAACCCCTAGTGTATCAAATCAGACAGTAGACATATCAGATTAGCAACATTTCCTAGACTAGTCGTATCTAGGATATTACAGTGGTATCAGAGCTGGTTTTCCTACCAGCCTATGCGAAAAATCAGTGAGGAGTTATTTCATATTATGTCCACTAAAATTCAGTGGTGATAAATTGCACTTATACCTTCAGATGCAGTAATACACTGAAAAGTTCAGATCAGATATGAAGGACATCGTGAGTAATATTCATAACATTCTTGCACATGGGCGATAACAATTGAAGTAGGCTATGGCAAGCCTTCAAAACAATGTAGGGATCAATGGGGTTAGTCATTCAAAGAGGCAACAAACAAGACAGAAAGGAAATGATGAGGATTTGGAAAATTGTTTGAGACAGTATCAGGAGCTTGGTACAGAATTTCACATAGACATATCATTCAAAGATTTTTGCACCATCAAACATCTTGAGTGGTATGCACCCGAACTATCAGTGGACAAGAAGGTGAAGGTGCCAAGGAAAAATGTTGATGGTGCATGTGCTGAAGATACCCCATCAATCAATGTTGAGGATTCCACATCATAACTTCATAACGATGCTCATGATAATGAGGATGTGTGTGAGAAGTTGGATGGACATGATGATAGCGCATGTTCCCCATCAGGCAGTGTTGAGGATCCAACCCATCAATATAGTGGTGACACTTGTGAGGATTCATATGTGTTGGCAATTACACATGATGAGATTAGGAGGTTGGATGACCTACCCTTGGGTGTAGACATGGCTTCTAGGAAGTCATGTATGGGGGATGATGAGCTTTCTATGATGATAGTGACACATTTCCCATATTCTTAGACACCTATGACATCCACGACACGTGAGGATATTAGTGGAATTTCTGATATGATAGAGGAGCTTGTGTGGGGATTATACACAAGGGACATATGGATCTACAAATCTAGGAGGAGAGGCATGACTTGGAGCCAATTGATGATACACATGCCTATGAGGAGAGTGAGCCACCTCTATTGGAGATTCCATTGTTAGACTAGGTTGTGGAGACTAATATTTTGATGGGATGTTCACTTCCAGGACCGGTCTATATTGATGAGGATGCACTTCTTATTGGTCGGGATGACCTTAGCACATGTCTAGACACTTCTATATCAGATCCAGGTGCAAATGATATTAGCAAGGTAAGCGCACAGGAGGATACAGTTTCTCATATAGGTTACAGTGTGGTTCAAATAGGGGTCACAGTTGGAGATGGTGTGCAGTGCCATACAGGAGGACTCAGTATCATAGTAGACAGTGGATAGTTCGGCGCCTTATCTTTTGAGGAGTGTGTTGTTGGGGATTATATTGATGACACTAGCAGTGAGAGGCATGAGGTAACACCTCAAGAGGATTGTGATCAGGAGTCACGACACTTGACAGGACAGTTGAGAATCAGTGAGGACATGGTCATGAAAGCCACTAGATGCATTGATGATACACAAGCATTGGTGGCAGATTATTTTTGGAGGGCCTCGATGGCACAGGGTAGTTCAGATGGTGGAATTTCCATTGATTACTTCCATATGATCGGGGAGAGAGTGAATATGATGATGGATGACTACCAACAATTGTTGATAGATAGGGATTACCTATTGGAGGTTGGCAAGATGTATCAAAGGTTATTGAGGGAGCAAGAGGTTGAGGTGGACCGACTCACTCATGATTTGGTGAGCACATAGAGATTCTTGGAAGGCACACAAACAATCCTTCAAGAAACAGGGTCTAGATTAGAAGAGTTCCTTGAGGAGACTAGTCAGAGATCCACTACATATATCTCAGCAGAGAATTAGACATATCCTTCAGCCACATTTCTAGAGGATGTTGGTGGGTTGAAAGTGGAGCATCAATGGATGGAGGAGCATGAGGAGTACCCAAGATCATTGATGAGTATGGAGACTTATGATCCAGAGAGGCAGGAGGATGTCCATGGGTCACAGAGAGCACCCTTCACAAGGGGTGTTGAGACAGTTGGGCACACACATACTGATGGGAATTCTAGAGACAGGGGAAGTTATGAGGACACTTCCATTTTTGTTCCAGGATTGGATAAACTTCATGTAGAGGATGACCCAATAGTACACCCAGGATCCATGATGTTGCAGGTGTATACAGGAGACCACACGAGTATGCAGGGGAATAGAGTGATGAGTGGTAGCTCACAGATACATACAAAGGTGTATAATGGGATTCAGGGGGATGCACTAGATTGTGGGGAGAAGATGTACTTAGTAGAGCATGGATATTCCTCTCCCTTGTAGAAGTATATAGATCTAAGAGATCCTCTTCACCATAGCAACAGTTGCATGAGTGATGATGGATGCAGAATGATTGACCCAGATTTTTTGGAGACACCTACTATTTTACTCGATGTTTGGTGTTCAGTGATTAGTACAGGTGATAATTTACCATGGGTGCCAGTTGGTGCAGACCCCCCTTCTCTCCAAGGGCTGCGCGACCTCTCGGTCTAGGATCTTCAAATTCTTGAGCTTAAATAGCTCTTTGATTCCCTGCTGGAATCTCGAAGAAATAATCCACAGGTCTTTGTGAAACTTTACCCGCGTGAACAAGAACTTGGGCGCAAGCCTCCTCCCCATGACCATTGGCTATGAACACGCGCTTAACCAAAAGGTGCTTCGTAACCTCGGACCTCGGGTATTCTGTTGTGAGTCACCCCGACTCTCCTGACTTCCGAATTCTCGAACTAGCGTATAGCAAGTGCTAGCTCTTATCCTTTAGCCTCTACCAACGTGACCTCTAGCTAGAACCTGGGGCTCAAACTTTGAGCCTTTCGCGACTTCGCACCTCACGTTGTCGGAATATAGCTCACTTCCCTTTTATCCAAATCTAAACTTTCGAACTCCCCCTGGACAATCAACGATCCTTATCTCTCCCACAACCGACGGTCGAGATCCACTTCGCGAATCGGAACTTCGCTTCTCAGGATTTCTCTTTTCGGGACTTCGCGTCTCGACTATCAAAAGATTTCTCATTTCCCTTCCTCCAATACCCAAACTTGCGAATTCTCAAATCTACGGTCCAGGCTACCCTTCCAGCCAACGAATGTGATTAAATCACGAATTCGGACTTCGCGAGTCTTCACTTCTTCCACTCCTGCTTCTCCCTCTTTGGCGAATCAGAGAAACATTGATCTTTCGCCATGTGTCATACCTCAACGGACGGTCATGATTGCCTCGTGATTTCGAACTTCGCAAGTTTCACTCTGCTCCTTGCAAATCTTCTGATTTGCGAAATTCCGAAGGTTCTTCGTGATTAACCAATGCGCTACTTCTCTAATATCTAACAGTTTGAAATGATTCGTCTCCTTCTGGATGGATCTTAACCCTTGATCTTCCTTCAGTTACTTTGAATCTCTGCACTCCACCTTTAGACACTTCAACTCTTCAAGACTTAGAAAATTTTCTAAGTGTTTCCTCTCGAAGCTTAAAACAACTACTCCTCCTGAGCTTTGTTCTCACTTTCTTCCCTGACTTGGAAGATTTCAAACGTTTCAAAGGCTACGGCTTTCAAAATTTCTCCTGCGAGCCCTATAACTTTGGGTCTCGTCTGCATTTATGAAAGAACTATCCCTCCTGAGCTTTCATCAATAAAATTTGACCTTGGTCCTTCTGCGTCTTTCAAAGGAATTCTTGGTGCTCGCCTGACACATTTTGCGCTCGACCTCCTAAGCTTACGAACTTGACACAAATTCTCTCTACACACATTCCTTGCACTCGACTAACCTTTAGATGGTTTCCTTTCAACTCTTCATCTGAGTGTTGGCCCGATGCACTCATTGCACAGGTATTTCTCCAAAGTATTCAGCAACTCTATAAGTGTCTTCTCGTCCTACACTTCTTCTTCTTACTGAACTCAAAACAAAGTCCTCTTTGTGCACTCTCACACCTGCTCGATACCCTCCTAGTATACCTCTACATAATCATCAACTATTATGTTTTTCATCTGTTCTTTTCTTTGCACAGTCTCTCCTTCAGAGTGTTTAGTAACTATGAGGCTCCTCTCTTGAGTTTATGATTCCTCCGGTGTACCCTCATGGCACGTTCTTCCTGAATTCAACACTGAACTTAGATGTGAAATCTTTTCACTGGCTCATATATTCTTCAGCACTCTATCATGCACCCCTTGCATTTAGCCACAAAACCCCAGATTGAAAATCAAAAGAACTCACAAACAGTAAATTATGTCTATCCCTGCAGATAAAATCTAACATACATCTACATCATATATGAACATACACAAATATCATTCAAAGAGAAAATATAACATAAATATACATCATATTGATCCAGGTGGATATCGGTGGCCACCCACCTTTTCCAGCTGGCTCAAAACAGCTTTCTAGCAATTTTGATAATTTACTATTTTTAGTAGTTTTTTGGGTCCTAAACTTACGGAGCCATTTTGAGGCTCTAAACGAC
>JASDQU010101167.1:68220-80954 GCA_032191745.1 Picea mariana
CAATCGTAATATTAACAGATCCAAGTTGACTTACTAGAGTATTAAAGGCATTTAGATGTTCTGTCACAGAATCTCCATCTTCCATCCTAAGATGATACAACTTCTTTCGAAGAAACAACTTGTTTACCAAGGACTTTGATTGATACAAATTCTCTAACGTATCCCATAGTTCCTTGGCTGTAGATTCTCCCGAGACATTCAACAAAACCGAATCTGCCAGGCAAAGTTGAATGGTACTCCTTTCTCTTCTATCCAACTTGTCCCAATCTTCCTTCGACATACCAGTAACTGGTGTACTAGTAGTTTGTGTACTGGTAGCTTGTGTACCAGTAGCCTGTGTGCTTGTAGATGGTGTACCAGTAGGCTGTGTACCAAGATCCACAACGATCCATTGTTCTTTATCTACAATAAGGTCCTCCATTGAGCTTCCATAGCTCAAAGTTTTTACTAAAAATAGAAAAAAACCACCCAAAAAAAATTTTCGGGCCACTGCGCGTAACTAGGGGGGGGCATACCTGCCCCCCCCTGGGACCCCCCTAGGAAAGACCCGGCGCACATGGCAGATATCTAGTTGAAGGGATCGTCAGACGTAGTTGTCGTATCTGACACACCCACACACACACACATGCAAAGAATATAACACATACCCAACACCAAGCCCGTCAGTATATTATCCTCGGTGATACTCTTTATCGTCGTGGGATTGAATCCATTTTTCGACATTGCCTCACGTTTGACGAAGCCAAGAAAGCCCTCAACGACTTCCATTCTAGAGCTTGTGGTGGTCACATGTATGGGTATGCTACTGCCCAGAAGATCTTACGAGCAGGGTATTTTTGGCCTTCTTTATTCAATGACTATATAATCGTTGTCCAAAAATGCCATGCTTTCCAAACCTACAACAATAAAATATGATCACACCCTACTCCTCTACACCCTGTGGTCTCCGTTGGTCCTTTTGTGAAATGGGGTATCAATTTCATGACATGTCACCCTCACTCGGCCGGGGGGGCATGGATACATTATTGTAGTCGTAGATTATTTTACGAAATGGGTCGAGGCGATGCCAACATTCGACAATACTAGAAATACTGTAGCATTATTCATATTCAATCACATCATAGCTCATTTTGGTGTTCCTCAAGCTATCTTCACTAATCACGGTAGCCACTTTAGACACTTCATGATGTCCGAACTCACTGAAAATTTGGGTCTTCACCATGAAAACTCAACACCCTATTACCCACAAGCCAATGGCCAAGTCAAAGAAATAAACAAGGTCCTCATTACCATGCTTCGACGAATGATAGGGATTCACAAAACGAGTTGTCACACGATGTTGTTATTAGCATTGTGGGCTTACCAGACATCCGTTAAGTCTGCTATCGGGTTTACACCATTCCAATTAGTCTATGGTCTAGAAGCCATCTTGCCGATTGAATGTGAGATACCCTCCCTAAAACTAGCCGTCAAACTTCTCCCAAACACTTCTGCCAAAGAAGAACGTCTGTTGTATCTCATGCGATTAGACAAAACTCGTCGCGACGCCACCCTAGTCATAGAATCCCAGAAGAAACGCGTCAAAGCCCAATACAACAAGCATGTCAAGCCTCGTGTTTTCTCTGAAGGTGATCTGGTCCTCCTTTACGAACAAGATCGGGATATGCTAGGAGCTGAAAAATTTGAAGCTATGTGGCGAGGTTCGTATATCGTTAAACTAGTTTTGGAGAAAGGAGCTTACGAGTTAGTGGACTACGACGGTATCCCTTTGAGTGAACCCAGAAATGGGTTGTACTTAAAGAAGTACTATGCCTAAGATCACCTGTGCATGAGTGCTTGTATTTTATTGTATCATACTTCTTGTGTGTTACTGTAGTATGTTTTTTTGTTATTTGGTCTCTGCCCTCGACTGCTTATGTTACATTGTGCTTGGTTTCTAGATGTCAGAGTTTTTGTTGCACCACATTGGCTTCACCGATGGCGCTAGCCACAGTACTCAGAACCTTGATTCTGTTGCATGGGCAATTTACGCACCTACAAACGAACTTATCAGTCTATGAGGTGTGTGCCTTGGTCGTGCGACCAATAATAATGAAAAATATAGTGTCGTCGTCGAATTGTTGATTGACGTTATTTCACTCAGCATTCGCCATTTGGTTATACGACTCGATTCACAACTAGCAGTACTACAACTAAGTAATGTCTATGCTATTCGAAGTCCTACTTTATTATGGGTATATTTACGAATTCTCCTCTTGGAACGTTATTTTGATTATATTGAGTATCATCACATTCTTAGATGTCTAAATACATTGACTGATGCTTTAGCCAACTATGTGTTAGACAGACATTTGCGACATTTATAAACCAATCACACATTACATGTATAACACAACACAAGATAAGCCAGTAGAAGTCGTATATATGTATATAATGATCAAAAGTTTTTACAAAAAGTTTTTGTTCAAGAACCAAAATCTCAAAAATACGAAGCACATGGCTTCTACAAAATAGCATCACGGATGACGCTCACGATAACACACAACTTCCCGGGCCACCCTATGAAGCAGTCGACTAATAGACTTGGACACACCCACAGTATGGTGCTGGTAACGTCTAGGGATCTCCCCAATAGCCATATATGGGATATCAATGGTCAACCCCTCCAAGTTCTGCTCCACTGCCTCGTAGTCTTCAGCATCCCATCTCGCCACTGGAGCCGCCTCTCCTCGTCGTTGAATAGGAGACGTTCTTGGAGGTCGATATGGCCCCACATCTGTGTCATCAAAAAGATTTGTTTTGATTAGTTATTGGATAAACACAAAAACATTTCATATGATAAAAATTATAAAAAACATTTAAAAGAACAAAATGTGTACTTCTTACCTAGCTCACCCCATTCAGCATCCTTGGGCAGGGACAAATCCGGATCCCCTCGGAAATCCAAACTGGCATATGCATAGTCATCAATCATCAACATCTGGGGCCTTAACCAGTCAAAAAATGAATCATTGTACTTGATTATAGGCCCAGCTACATGTCGAGCCATGAGGTTGCACCACCTCATCATCCTCAGATCTTGTGGGGCCAGTAAACCCCAGTCAACCTGTAATCGCAGCAATGGAACCCTCTCGAGGAAGAAGGACACCAAAAGTGATCCGTACCCAAACTACTTCAAGTTTCCCCTTCTTCACTTCGTCAATTGCCTCTTCATACTGCGGAGAACTGCATCTGACCAATTGAAGACCCGAGGCTCTTTGCACTCTATGGCGTATTGGAAGTAGCTCTGCAGATCCATGTGTGGAGCTGCGCTCCCATCGATGTGTGCTATGGTGAACAAGAGGGTTCACAGGGTCAAGTCTTGGACCCCCCAAATAGCAACCTTTCCCTTGCTTTTTTCTACCTCAGGAACACAATACTGGCAACAATACTCACTCATAGGGAGTCTGCCACCTCGACCACCGGTCAAACTAGCATGGTATCCACGACATGATAATCCCGTTAGAAAATAGATATCCTCGATATCTAAGGTCAGCGTGTGGACTCCCACGTGAAACAACTATTGGTCCATGTCCCACATATAAACCAGGTATTCCAACAATCTAAGTTGGGCCCTCATGCCCGGAATCCTGAAAAATTTCAAGAGCCCACAGTCACGGAGGGCAGCGACGGTACCCGGGTCATTCCCGGCAATGGCATCCTCCTCCTCATGTTCTCTTTCTTGCCACTCCAACATTTTGATGGTCAAACACCTGCACAAGAGCTATGAGAGAAGGGTCAACAACTTATTTCAAACCTTGGCATAATTTTTATTGAGCAATAGACAATTTTAAAATTCATTTTTCGGCCCCCGCAGGTGCCCCTTTAGCACATTGTGAGATTCTTGCAGGTGCCCTTAAGGTCACTTGTGAGAATCCTAGATTATCACAGGTCCCGCATGGCCAGCCTGCGAGAATTCTTGGGTGCAAGTTATGGCCCTAAAATAGACCTAAAACCCTGAAAATTGCCAATAAAAACTAAAAATAAACCATGGAAAAGGTGCAAGATCAAGAGCTTACCTCGTTGGCGAAGACGGTTCACCAAATGGTTGCTTGTGCCTCCTGCAATCAAGCAAAGAAATTTGGGGGAAAATGAGGTGTATTGGGCAAAGTTTTTGGCAAAATCACAATGAAATGGTAAAAGCCCTTTTTACCCATATTTATTCACTTTTTACCATTTTTGTTGATTTTTTATATTATTTTGTCTATAAAACCTAATGTCTAATAGTCTTATGAGTGTGATTTTTTGCAGATATAACAACTTTGAAGTCTAGACGAAGGAGTACAAGTGTTTTTTCTTTTTGTCACATGTACGACTGCTTTTTAGGGTTTTTAGGAAAAACCTCGAGCTCAGTGTTCGTTCGTTCTTGCGCTCAAAAATACATGAGAACATAACTGAGTATACTTTTCTCGTCTTTTCATACTCATCATGGTAACATGAAAACAACGAACGCAAAGGAGTATCCTTTAAGCTTTTTTCACGCTCCATAAAATGAAAAGATGGTCGAGTGACCTTGTTCTGTTCACGCTCGTAAAAGTATCTAAACAAAACATTAGATGGGCGATAGTTTATCACTTTTTCGGTCCTATCGAACTCTTTTACGAAAAAGGAACTGAGAGAGTACTCTTTAAGTGTTTTTCAGACTCTCAAAACATGAAAACCCCCCGATTTTTCTATCCTTGGACTCGTTAAACAAACATTGACAAACCAGTAATGGGACCGAACCGCTCCTTCCTAGGGTTCGTTAAATATACTATGTTATCCTCCTCAAGCTTGCGTAAAAATAAAGAGGTACTCACCAGAAATGGTGGGGGAAATTTTGGGAAAGGGATGTGTTTTTGTATTCATATTAATGGCAGTAAGCGTCGCTCTTGAACATGACACCCCCTATTCGTCATTTGAATCCAGGTTGGGAAATCCATTTGTCTCTCATTCGACTTGCTACAAGGTCATATCTTGGGTCATATTTGAGTCAGTGCTACCAAGTCCTTGGTCATGTCATTCATATGTTCAAGAGAAGTTCACACGAGCCCTCTATTGAGTCGGCCATCTGCAATTGTCCATTCTTACTATGTAGACCTTCCCTGTGTCTGTTTCAACCTGTATTCATACTCTGTTTCATCCTCAAAATCTGTTACTTATTTCATGTCATTGGTGGGGGATACATCAAGGCCCTCCTATGACAAGTTTTGTTCCATCGACTCCAACTCATTATCCAGAAACAAGACTTAGAAATTATCTAGTACCTTGGGACCTGCATGCCTTAATAGAAGGTCTCTTCACTTTCGATAGGGGTTCTCATCAATGATCCCTGATCGAGAGATTCCGCCGAATGCTCGACTTCATCTCATGTATTCGCATTCACTCGGATTTTACTTCGGTACCTTGGGAGTCATTGACATCAATGATGATTTCCCTCGCACTTGTTAATGGTTTCATCAATGACCGGTAATCAAGTGGTTTCTACCATGTTCGACTTCAACACATGTAATCGCATGGCTAGATTCATACTTTCAGGTGATGGATTGAAGACCCTGGGTCTCATATTTTTGATCCAGGCTGCAATGGAGTATGTATGATTTGCATCGGCACATAGATCCACTTTGTATGTCATGTGGCTATGCCATCTTAATTTAAGTCCTCTCGCATAGATCCACAGTGTATTCCTGGTGGCTATGCAGCATTTTGATGGCATGGATCCACGATGTATGATTGGTGGCCATGACCTACATTTATGATTTCATTCATTTGTGATCTGAGTATGGGAATGCCTACCTCAGAATTGGTATTATACTTTGCAGATGCTTGGTTGTTTGCAGGTTTTCGATTAGGTGCGCCCCTGGTTTCTAACACACACATGTAGTTTACAAAGTATTTCGACTGTCACAAATTCCGGCCTCATACTTTGGGGGGAATTCTTTTACACATGATTTTGGTCACTCTGGTGATGTCTCAACAGTGATGTATTCAGGCTCCCAACAAGGACTTTTTTCCTGAGAAAAGTGGCTCCTGTCTTTTTCCAAAAACATATTTTTAAGATGAGTTCGCAGGATGCCTACGGTATAGGGTGCGAGAATCCTTCATTCTCGCAGGCCACCCACACTTAGGGTGCAAGAATACTTCATTCTCACAGACCACCCACACTTAGGGTGTGAACTGTTTGCAGGCTGCTCCATAGATAGGGTGCGAACCTGTTTTTAAGCTTGGAAAGGAGAAGAGGTCACGAGGGTTCTAGAAGGTAATCTTCTAGAAAATGAGTTTCCATTCGCATGGTTGTCATTCTACTGACTTCTCAGATTTGGTGGGATCATCCTCATCCAAGTAACCATCTCTCCTTCTCCTATATATTGAAAGGTTTCTCATGGAAAAGGTTAAGAAAGATTGAATGAAGAATTGGTGAAAGAATGTGTGAAGAACCCTGCTTGGACAGAAGCTTGAAGACTCCATTTGGTCTATCAAGAGGTATTGGGTCTTCTTCATGCAAGTACAGAGCAAGTGTGTGTTTTGGAACCAAGGGTCACTGAAAGGAAGATTGCAACATCAAGGCGATCAGATTGTATCTTCTACTTTCATTTAATATAATACAGCGGCATGTCCCTTTCCCATAAAGCCACTCTTACTTTATTGCATAACTCCTTGATCATATAAATAGGTTGACATTGAATATACTTTGCTATTTTCACTTTGGTTGGTTTGTGTTGTCTTGGACTTGACTTCACGAGAGAACCGGAGCGAAGCGGGAACAACAGAGACCTAAGGAAGCGATATAAAGGTATGTCACTTATTCCTTCCTATTAGTAGATTCAATGGCTACAACTTAGGGAAAGAGTCGTGTCCTGTCCTGTTTTGTTCTCGATCTAGGTGGATCTAGGGAGATCTGTTAGTGTCCGCACCTACTGATTTGTCCGATAACAACCATAAACAATGATTTCCCTTGTGGCCAGTGTGCGGGAATGGTCTAGGACAATCATTATCCTTGGAAATCACATTGAAAAGTGGTCAAGTAGAATGGTCTGCCTCTCTGGTTAGTCATTCTTTTAAATTTTACAGTTGTGAGCAATTTCAAAGAATGGTCCGATGTAGGAGGTTGGTGCAAGACAATCATTGTTGGTGCAATTATATGCATAATATATTACCAAACATAAATTATCGACTGACATTCTTAATAAGTAGAGTTGATGCACTATATGTGTCGATAACAGATAGGTTTCTATGTCTGTTTAGTATATCTTAGATAAGAAAACCATTTAGAAACCAACACATACTTTTAAAAATAACAATCTTCACACAATTCAAAAGCTGGAAAGAAAAGATCATAAAAAATCTGATTCAAACTCTTGCTCAGGTGACTAGTATGTTCATTATAGGCTCATGAAGTAGAAATATGAACTCTGACTCTATTTCTACAGCATCTAGACTAATAACAGCTAACACTCTGCATATGCTCAAAGGAAAAAATCAATCAATGCTAGAGGAAATCACATGTGAAGGAAGACACTCCACTTTAGGCACATGTAGGGTGAGAGATGCAGGTCTTGATTGTGCATGCGTTTGCAAGGTGTAACCTAATTAATTCGGGAAGAAACTCTAGGTATGTTGAGATACTCCATTATAGGCTCATGTAGGTTGAAAGATGGAGATCTTAATTATCCCTAGATTTGCAAGATAGAAACAACACTACAACATTAAATCTATCAAATGATTGTCTACACACACATACAAGGATAGCAAATATTCACTCAAGAATCTATGTTGCACTCATAAATCCATATTACACTCCAGAATCTATGTTGCACTCATAAATCCATATTACACTCCAGAAATGATCGCTCACTCACTCACAATTACCACACATCTTTATTTCATTTTGTCAAATTTTTACTGAAATACAACATAAATAAAGCTAGATGTTATGATAAAAACACAAAATGATTTTATCCATACACAAACTAGAATTATATATACATTAAATACAAAGAAGGTTACCTTGGTTGGGTCGGTGGGCCCTTGTTGTACCATCAAGGTAGCTTTAAAATAACCTTACAGAACGAAATTTATGAAAACATGCATCAATTCCATGAACTGCAATTTCTATCATTACTTGAGAAAAACAGAGGTACAATCCACAGTCTTCAAGAATCAACCCTACAACATAACAATTCCTCTTTCTTCAAGAACCAATCTTACATCATAATAATCCCCCCTCCACTCAGACCTATGAGATCTTATTTATACACAAAATCCATGGAGGAATGGATGAAACGGAATCCCCAAACTAAGAAAACAATTTTCACAATTTTAGGATAAATCCCACAAATCTATGTTTTTTTATCAATTTGGGTAGATTCGAGTTAGGGCTCCACCCATATCTCCCAAACCAATTCTAATTTTGAAAAACCTCCCTTGTTTTACTCAATTTTCCATATTCTAGACAAAACCCATATCTTTGAATTTTTAGGTCTAATACAATATGCACGAAAATCGAGGTGCAAGTTGGCAGTTTGAGATTTTTGCTAATTTTGGCAGAATCATTCCCCTTGAGCTGGAGGTCCACACGTGAAATCTAGGTGAATTATTACACAAGAGTCCACATGAAAACATCGTTCTGGACAAAACCCATGTGCCCAATTTTCTTCTAGAAACATTAAAAAATTATGAATTATGTCTAGTACCGGATTAGCACAGTTGGTACCAGATTAGAACAGTTAGTACCAGAATCCTATAGTGAGGGGTTTAGTACCAGATGAACACAGTCATGACTATGGGTACCAGACCAGTGAGATGGTAGTACCGGATGGAGCTAGTACCGGAATAGGCGCAATCTGGTACCGGATGAAGCTGGTACCAGAAGAGGCGGAGAGTTGGTACCGAATGAAGATGGTACCAGAAGAGGTGGAGAGCTGGTACTAGATCAAGCACAGAGCTAGTATCGGATGGAGCTCGTACCAGATGGAGATGGTACCGGAAGAGGTGCAAATATGGTACCGAATGGAGTTGGTACCGGAAGAGGTGGAGAGTTGGTACTGGATGAAGCACAGAGCTGGTACCGGAAGAGGTGCAAAGTTGGTACCGGATGGAGATGGTACCGGAAGAGGTGGAGAGCTGGTACCAGATGAAGCACAAATATGGTACTATATGAAGCTGGTATCGGAAGAGGCGGAGATTTTGTACTAGATGAAGCGCATAGCTGGTACCGGATGAGCTGGTACTAGAAGAGGTGCAGAGCTGGTACTGGATGAACGCAAAGGTAGTACCGGATCACTGCAGAGTATCGGATTAGGAGGAGTATTGGTACCAGATCAGTTGGTTGTTGCAGTACCAAACCAACGAAAGTACCGGATGAGGTGATGCCTTGTCATGAAGCTACTAAATAATAGTCAAAGTAATTAGGAGCATAAACAATCAATCATTTAATCAATTTTAATCAAGAAAATCAAACAAATCATGCTTTAACATAAGTTACCTCTCTATGCACATGGGCAAGGTCACTAAGTGGATTTGTGGAGGAAATGGTCAACATATGCACATGTGAGAGGTAAAATTGACTTAGATAGAGGATAATATAGGGAAATAAAGGTGTCAAAATGGAGACTCAACATTCCCCCATGCTTAAGTCATTGCATGTCCTCATGCAACAATGATCTTCAAAATCTCAAAATTGATGATACTCTTCACTCGATCAAGCATTCCCTGATGTTCCACCTTTCTTCAGCTCCTTAAGTTCTCTTTTAAGTAACCTGCTATACAATATAAACTATCTAGCCTATGCTTCACACTTCTTACCCATGGAAAAGTAGTTATGACGGAAAAGTGGAGTCATGAGTAATAGATTAGATATGTTAGTGATTTGACATTAAGTCTTATCCAATCTGTTGTGGATCATAGTTAGGAGAAAGGGCCGAATGTGACTCTAATATGATTATAGGATAGTGGCCATGAGTTTTCATAATGACTTTGACTAATAGGCCCCCCCTGGATAGATTACCTTTAAAATAAAAGTGATATAAGCATAGTTTAGATCTCATTTGAAGAGATGAACACATAAAAGAATACATCCCAACATGATTAAATCATTTCTTATCCAAGTTTTTAGAGATGAAACTCTTCTTGCTTAGGTAAGGTGAATTACATATATTGAGGGTCCCACTTCTCATGCAAACTTATTTATTTTAAATATAGAACTCTAAAGTGGATACTTGAAGTTTCTTAAGAACATCATCCAAGAGATATAAAGTTCATATCTTAGCCTTGATTTAATAATGCTTCAGAATGAGACCCAAGGGTTTTTTTGTTCAGTTTTAGGTGTGCCACTTTATGTTTTTTAACTCCCTTTACCCGGCATAGCCCCACTGGTAGTAGGCTTGTTCAGTACCCCGACGGGTTTAACTTAGCACCATACAAGCACGGCCCCACTGCCAGCAAGCCTATTTACTTGTATGTTCTGATACTTCCTTTTTGTTATATTATTCAAAATATTTAGAATGATGTATATTGTTCACTGGCAGTTTTAGATTATAAGGAAGGAAGGTGGTACGAGAGTGTTTTAGATTTATTAGGCACATAATTAACTGTTTGCAATTATCCCAAGGGTGACATCATCCACATTAGACTTAAATCTCAGTTATTCAATGTATAATGGAACATCTCGAAGAATGACTAAGCTATCCCTCTAGTTAATCCTATTAGGGTTCTCATGAAAGTTCATTGAGGTTTTGCAAGGGCGGTCCACCACATGAGGTTTTAATCAATAATTCCCAAGAGAAACTTGTAAATATAAACCCAAATAAGAACTTGTTTGAATCAACTAGGTTAGTATTAGACATAATGGTGTTACCACTTTTCAATGGATATTTCAATTAGCAATCACTTTTTCAAAATGATGAGGTAATAAGATAGGTGCACCCATTATCATATAGAGCTAAATGTGGAAATATCTTCTTAAAGGATAGAAAGGATGATTCATTTAGGGGTGAGTGTAGAAATGTAGGAGGAAGATGTACATGAGAGTAAAGAACAATTCAACACAAGACTTAAATGATCCTTGATAGAAAGAACATGAAAAGATTAGCCCATACCTCCAATTACCTGAAGTGAAAAAAATGTTAAGCACATGAAAAAGATCATATCACTTTAGCATCAGTGTCAAATAAGTAATGGAGCAGGACGGTACTGGAAAAAAAATTTGTAGTACCGGAATCGAGCAGTATCGAAACAGAATTCTGCAGTACCGAAACAAAATTCTGCAGTACTGGAACAGAAAAACGAAAATAAGTAACATGGGGCAGAAACAAAGTGACAGGATGAATGATTTCTATACAAGGAGATGTATATGAGGGCTTGCAGAAGTTCATGGTAGGGAGCGTGCAATAATTGAAGACAGGAGGATGTATGAGAGTAACCACATGTTTAATACATAATTAGTCTAATTCCTTAATAAAATGAAAAAATGTTGAGTTTATACGTCCTATTGCTTGAAGCATTTAAATTGAGCAACAAAAACTTTGAAATTAGGATAAGGACTACCAAGACCTCATTACCAGTACCAGATCACCTTAGTACCAGATGAACACAGATTTCTTTTTGCCCAATACTGGAATAGCACAGAACTTCTCCTTTAGTACCGGATGAGCACAGAGCATCTCCTACAGTACCGAACAAATGCATATTTTTGCCCTGTACCGGATGAACGTAGACCTTCTCCCACAGAACCAGATGAACGTAGATTTTTACCCAGTACCGGATGAACGCAAATTTTTTTCAGTACCAGATGAATGCAAATTTTCACCCAGTATTGGATGAGCGCAGGTCACAGTACCGGAACAACACAGAGATAATATTTGCAGTACCGGAATAGCACAGAGATGTTATCCAGTACCGGATCACCACAAAATTTCATTTCAGGACTTAATGAGAATTGGATAAGGTACCTGGTGGCGTATTCTGCAAACTAGAATTTGTAGGCTTCTCCTTGTGGTTGGCATACTCTGAGTATCAAGCTGTAGAAGATGCTACCAATCACTGTTGTTGAAGGAAGAAACATATGAATTTGTTCTGTTGAAATATCATGTTGGAAAAACATTGCTTTTGTTGCCACTTCCATTTTATTAGAAAATAAACCTAACTACTACTGTCTCAACAACCACTCTCCCATGCTTGAGGTTTTTCATGGCCTCATGCAAACAATGTGAGACTCTAAAAAAAGGTTTCTCGGAGGGTTGCAAACATCTGCTAAAAAAAAACCAATAGAACTAATTAAAACTAGATTTTTATTCATGCTTAAAACATAAAATTTAGGTAAAATGTCAAAAGTTGAATTATTAGCTATGAATAAAATAGTTTGGAATTAACATTCAGTTTCAACTACTATTAAAAAGATCACTTAATTGATCATCCTTGTGAAATAGTGGTCTTAAAATAAATAGGTAATGATAAATCACGAATGCATCATTTTTAATAACTTAAGGAAAAAGAAGAAATTTGAAGAAATAGGTCATGAAGCACTCCCTTAAGTGTTATCTTATGTTGACAAGGATGCCTTCTCCACTTTTGAAACCCTTCCAGTATTATGTGTGCATTTGAAGGATGAAGGGATTCCCTTCTCATAAGATTCCAAACAAAATTATCATAACTTTTAGAAAGAAATCTACTATAGGAACAAAAGATCTTAAACCGATTTCTTTATTAACTTTTGACAT
>JASDQU010101167.1:122660-134983 GCA_032191745.1 Picea mariana
TCAGGATATTGGCGTCCCAACAAAGAAGATCAACCCCTCTGCTCGATAATCTCATCCCAATCATGTAAAGACTCGACCCCAACCATCAAATGTCGTCTAGCAAATAAGAATGTGCCCAGTAAGGTAAAAAAATCATCCCAACAATTGAAAGTTCGAACCAATGTTGAATAACTCGACCCACAATAGTGAATCGAACCTTCCTCAACATGATTCATCCTCCTCACACTAGCAAACTCGACCCACAATGAGAAAAAATTAGTCACCAATTGAGAACTCGGTCATAAGAAAATAACTCAACCCTACAATCCAATTCAACCTGCGTAGGAGAGAGATACACGTCTTTATAAATAACTTCTACCTTTATTGACTAGATCTTGGTTCCATCTATCAACTCCAGCTGCAAATAACATAATCATGGCCTATTAATAGAAATATCGGCCTTGCTTCAATTAAAATCATACCACATCAATGGAATATGACCTTGGGATTGTAACTCGACCCTAGTACATCAAAATCGGCTTTTGTTGCAAAAACAACTCGACCATAAATGGAACATTGCCATTCTATAGTCATAACTTGCCCCTAGTGGTTTTGAAATTCTCCCAACAGTGTAGTTTGGCCCTCCAATAGTCATATCTTAGCTCATTGAAGGAGATTTGATCCCTTCTCTAACAGAACTTGGCTATGGTATCATTGTTTCCCCTCAAACTGGAAAGATCTCCAAATCTGATACCATTGTATTATCTCCAGCTAGGATGGGATAGGATATTAAGATCTTTTATGCAATTATATTATTTATGGCTATCATTTTTCTACAAATACTTTTCATTCATTATACTAAAGACATTTTGTCAAACGTATTGCAAGCAATCTAGATACACATGGAGTAGAAGAGAATCAAGGAGTATTTTATTATGAATGAAGATATGAATACAAAAATCTAATGACTTCTATGGCAACTGCAATACATCAATGAAAAACACACAATACAAACCAAAAACCTGGAATCATGCCATGGCCTCCTCCATAGATGAGATCAAACCCTCCAAGTGCCACAACTTCTCCAAGCAAATTGCTACAACCTAAAACTGAAGTCAAATCACCAGATGAAGCTCCAATGAAAATCCTGGATGAATCCTCCTACTTGTCTAGCTAGGGTGGATATTGCACCACCGAAACTAAACTACAATGGAAGGGTTTCTCCAAAACCCTAACAAAAACCTTAGCTCTAAGAGCACTCCAAACATATCAATCCAAAACATAATGCAAAGTGAAGCGCTACCCCTCCTTTTATTCTTTCTCCACGCCCTTCTAGAAATTTCCCCTTTTGACTAAATCAAACCTGACCATTATTCCCCTTTTACCTTTTTACTTAAATACTAAAAGTCACTTTCAATAATGTTTAAGTAACATGTTAATCTAAAAGTCACTTTATGATATTTTTACTTAATGTCACTTTAAAAACATAACATCTCCTTTTTCTTCACTGACAAGCCTCGGAATTCATTTCCAAATGTTGAACAGGGGAACCCAAAAATAGAGACATGGCACATTGGTGCACCACATTTATTGTCGCACTGACACATATTTTAGCGGTGCATCCCATAAGGCGCACCACTCTGCTAAATTGTAAAATATTTGGCCCAATGCCATGCTCTTTACAACACCTATGTGTTTTTTGGATGTAGGGGCATTGCTAGGTTAAATTATCTTATTTCAAATTAATTGGTGCAATGTGTTAAAACTAACACAATTGGGCTACCATGTTATTGGAGAACCGCCAATTTTTTTAGCAGTGCGTTGTGTTGTATAGAGCACCAACAATGGGCTGTCTAAAAATACACCCCGATATACCTAGTCTTTAAATGTTATTCTAGTGTTTCTCCTTTAACAACATAAGTGCATTTTCTTAAAATGGACACACCGCTATGCAAAATTTTATGTCCTACAAACTTAGTGGCTCGCTTGGTTCTATTGAACGCATTAGTGCTCCTGTGTTCCTAGAGAACCAACATGTTATTTAGCGATGTGTTTTGTTGTATAGAGAACCTGTAATGAGGCATCCAATGAGATGCCCTGGTAAGCCAAGTCATTCAATATTTTCCCAGTGTGGTTCATTAAACCGTCCCTGTGCATTTTGTTAACATGGACGCACTACTACGCTAAATTTTATGGGTTGTAAGCTCAGAGGTGCACTTTGTAAAATCGAAAGAACTGGTGCACCACTATTCCTAGAGCAGCCACATGTTCTTTAGTGTTGTGTAGTCTTCTATAACACATCGATGACAGGGCATCACTAAAAACACACCGCTATGTTTATTTTTTTTAATTTATCACAGTGCTTTTCTTCGAACAACACCGATGCATATTATTAGAGTTAATGCACCGGTGCACCACATATATTGTTGCATTGGCACATATTTTAGTAGTGTGTCCCATAATATGCACCGCTTTGTTAGATTGTGAAATATTCGGCCCAATGTCATGCTCTTTACAACACCGATGTGTTTGTTGGACCTAGGGGGGATCGCTAGGTTAAATTGTTTTATTGCAAATTAAGTGGTGTGATGTGTTAATATGAACACACAAGTGCTATCGTGTTATTGGAGAACCACCATTTTTTTTCACGATGCATTTTTCTTTATAGAGCACCAAAAATGGGGTGTCTAACAAGATTCCCTGCTATGCAAAGTTGTTCATTTTTTTCTCAGTGTGGTTCTTTTAATAGCACCAGTGCATTTAGTTAACATGGATGCACTGCTACGCTAAATTTTATGGGATGCAAACCTAGCGGTGCACTAGGTCGCATTCAATGCATCGGTGCTTCATTCATCCCAAAGGACTGACAAGTTGGTTAGTAGTGTGTTGTCTTTTGTAACGTACCAGTAACGGGGCGTCACAAAAGACACACCGCTATGTTTATTTTTAAAATTAATCGCAGTGAGTTTATTTGAACAACATTGGTGTTTATTTTTAGAATCTATGCACCTGTGGTGGTGCTTACTATTCATTTATGCACAGGACGCACCGCTTTGGGGTGAGTCGAAGCATTCAGGGGCACCACGTAGAATTGGAAAAACATTGAAAAGAAGGTCAAATCTCAAGCCAATTTCAAATTTGACTCAGAAAAAAAAATGCAAATAGGAAGGCCATAAACAATTTACTTGGAATGTTATGTATTGAGGAGGAACAGTTCCACTATTGGGAGGAAATGAAAATTTGTGGTAATTTCCAAATTTTGGAAATGTGTGGAATCTACCAATGGAGCTATCAAACTTGTTGTAGAGCACCGAATAGGGCATCCTTGGAAGGAGAGTTTGGAATAATAGGAAGAAGTGTAATAATGAAAATCAGTTTGGTAATTTTTTTTATTTACCCTACCATGGTGCACCTAACAACAGGGATACGCATCAGGTCGTAATTTTCAATGACACTGAAGTGCTTTATTCAGTGATTATTTTTTATTATAATGTATGATGGTTCTTCTACTAGTTAAGCACTAAGGCGTGATTTTTATATGCACGTCAAGGCATATGTTCCTTAGAGGTGCACTGTTAAAATAAACCTCTGCAAAATCCTTTGGTCGCCCACCTCTACTAACAACCTCCGCTATAAATAGAGAAAGGATAATTTTTGGGGGGATGTTCCATAAAAACCTCCACTATAAGGTGTTCTCCTTGTAGTGGCTAGACCTTTACAACTTGGAACAAAAACTATGGGTTGTCAGGTACAACCAATCTTAAAACCTTGCATTTCAAAAACATATTTATTTCAATTTAGGTACAACAACCATTTGACTGCTTTAAAATAATATCAATATTAGCCTCATCATGTGCCCAAAACATAAGCCAATAGAAAACTAAGATCGTTACCAATTCTTCTCACCATTTCTTTTGCTTTGCCTCTTCATTTAGATCTTCTGATATGGCATCACACAAATTTCCAATCTATGAAATAAATAATTCCTCCCAATTGGATATTGTTCTCCTAAACATAGTCTTAAAAAAGTGACTCTTTTCCTATACAGTACAGGTTTGCAAAACAATGCCCACTCTCTAAGGTGGGCAGGTCAGTCAACATGCATACTAAGTTCTTCTTCAACATGAATACTAATTTCTCCTCCCCTTTGACGTCATACCCCCATGGCTATTACATATAAATCTCTTCCTCCAAATCCCCATGGAGAAAAGTTGTCTTTGTTGATGTTTGGAAAACATAGGGAAGACATTCTCCTAGATCAATACTTAATAATATAATTATTGATTATTAAATAATTCAAATAATAAGTAATAATAATGAATAGTTACTTATTATCCAAGGGACGCATCCTTTCATGGATGGTCACCATATGTTCACTATATATGGAACACTCATCACTGTAATAATATATCTATCTTATATCATCTCATATGAAAAATCAATATGGTATTAGATCAGTATTGGGATTGACTCCATCATGAGAGGCCCGGGAAAATGAGAAAGATGGCTTGCATTTTGTATGAATATTTCTACATGCTTGTGTTGTATTTTCATGAAAGAGATGATGGAGTGCAACTTAAATAGTTATGTTAGTTTCCATTCTAATCATGTATGTCATGTAGGCAAGTCATTATTGGCCAAGTAACACGCTCCACCTCTACATCTTCATGCAAGATCATTCCTACAAGAGAACGCAAGATCAACATAAGGTAAATGAAAGGTTCAATGAAGGATGAACCGAACGACCCACGAAGGAATCAATGAAATCGACAGAGGGAATATGGACCTTATTGCTTCACCTTTCCGCGTAGAAATTGTTGTTGTTCCATTTTCATTGAAAAGCATATTCTCCCTCTTGGGTTAAATCATAAAGTGATCACAAAGCATTGAATGTAATGCATCTAGTTCTTTTGTTACATCCTGATTTAATTGTAGTCCAATTTCTTGTCCACACAAGATACCCTTCTTGTCCATAGTTGAGCTTGAAGATATCATTGTGGACGTAGAAGTTGCCCTATGGTGTGGGAATGATATGAAACATATTTCAAGGATAAAAAATATGTGCTTGATGTGGATCTATCACTGGAAATTTTGTTTACTACTAAGGATGTCGTTGGTGTGGGTGTTAATGCCACACTTTTGGTTTTTAATAATGAGATTGCATTTCAGAAACAGAATATCAATTCATTATGCAGCGTAGAATGATCCACCAAAAAGCATAAAGGGGAAGGAGGCTACATTGGAGAAAAAGAATCACTACCTTTCTATTAATCTATAATGATTACAATAACAATTTTATAGGCATTGGGTTTAAGAGTGTTGTTTTAGTGACAAGCTAGCCATATAGTCCCAGAATGGGTTGAAAGCAGACCCAACATTGCTCAACTTGAAGGAAGTTATGGGTGAAGGCTTCCTAATACAGTTATAGTTTTGCCTTTGAGTGCAGAGAAGGTTGGATTTGTGCAGAAAGAGCTCTCCAGTATTCAGCCTAAACTTATTTTGTTTATGTCCAAGATCAAGAAGTTTTATGTTTGTGAGGTGCATGTAAATTCCACTTTTAACAAAATGAATGGAATCTTTGTTTCAAGGGAGATGGAATTTCAAAATTCCAAGAGTTAAGATAGTGAATCGTTTACTTTGCATTTGTCCACTGTAGAAAGTAAATGTTCAATAGGAAAATATAGTTATTACATTTGGAGGAATCATTTTCCTGTGAAAAATAGGTGTAAGATTGAGAAGTGAAAATAAGCCACATAGGATTGATGAGGGAACCATTAGATCGTTGTGGTAGCACAACCATATCTTATAATTCCTCTTGTTGTCTACATGGTTTAGATGTGGTCGCTTACACTTCCTTGAATTGGAAAATTAATGTGATCACAGTAGACTTCCATTGAAGTGAGAAGCAGTGACAAACCCTCTTAGTCGAGATCACATGAAGCTTGTGTCAATGTGTTGATTTTTGAGGAAACAATGTGAGACATTCTCCTCGGAGGATCCTATGTGGACTAGTAGGGGGGAATGTAGACTTCATACTAATGTGCTTTAGAAAGTCAGATGAAGGAACTAAGACATTGGTTTCAGGAGGTAACCTCAATATATCTCGGGGGACATTGGCTCCATGAGGGAACCTCGATGTGTCCTAGAGAAGACATTGGTTCCATGAGGGAATGACAAGATGTCTAGTATGGACACAGTTCATGAGTGAAGCTTGAGATTGGACACTTTAGGATGTTTGTTTTTCCAGTATACATTCATGTACCCAAGGATAAAAGGACCAAGCTATACCCTTTAGGCAGAAAGGGTACATTTGTGGGGTACAGTGAGTCTTTGAAGGCATATCATATCTACATACCTAGGAAGAGACAGATTGAGGTGAGAAAAGATGTTACCTATGAGGAGGAGGTAGCCTTTAGGAGATCTAGAGGATCTCACATGGAGATTGATAGTTAGAGACAGGAAGAGATGTTTCCTTCTCCCCCTCACCATCCAACGGTTTAGAGGGAGGCAGTTGAGCCTATTGATCCAATTGATCTCGTTGATGATGTAGCTCCAGTTGATGTTCCCATATCTATTGCAATAGGTCGAAAGAGACCTACATTGGCTTGTCAAAATCTGCAGGAGGCAGAAGGACATGTAACTCCTCGTGGTACCTTTTGAGAGAGCAAGAGACCTCGGAGATATTCGAGCTATGTCGCAGCTATGAGCCACATCATTGATTCTTAGCCTTCATGTTATGAGGAGGCATCTAGTCAACCAGTATGGAAATATGCCATGATGGAGTATTATGAGTCCATCATGAAAAATGATGTGTGGGATATTTTTCTGAGACTTGAGGGGAAGTCTGTAGTGACTTCCAAGTGGATCTATAAAATTAAACACACAGCTGGCAGGAGCATCGAGAAGAACAAAGAAAGATTCATTGCTAGAGGATTCTCTTAGGTGGAGGGAATAGATTATGAGGATACATTTGCTCATGTTTCTCGAGACACTTCTATATGGATGATTATTTCCCTTGTAACATCCATGGGTTGGAGACTACATAATATGGATGTAAAGACAACCTTTCTCAATGAAGATATTGATGAAGAGGTATACATTGAGTAGCTAGATGGTTTCGTGATACATAATAAGGAGTGTCATGTGTGCAGGTTGAAGAAGGACCTGTATGGACTCAAGCAGGCACCCCAAGCTTGGTATGTGAGGATTGATGGACACAGGGTGAGTTCAGGCTTCAAAAAAAGTGTTGTTGATCCCAACCTGTACTACAATATTGCTAATGGTGAGTCCCTGATTTTGGTCCTCTACGTTGATGATTTATTCCTCACCGGTATAGAGAGCCTATTGTTGAATGCAAGTATGCATTGGCCTATGAGTTTGAGATGAAGTACCTTGGTATGATGCACTACTTCTTGGGACTAGAGGTGTGGCAAAGAACCGATGATATCTTCCTGAATCAAGGGAAGTACACAATTGAGATATTGAAGAAGTTTGGGACGTTGAACTGTAATCCCATGGCTACACCTACAGTGACGAATCTGAAGAAACTAAGTGTGTCTTCTTTCGATTCCAATGAGATTGATCTGACCTTGTACAGACAACTGATTGGATCAATGATGTATCTGGTTCACACCAGACTAGATATTTACTATGGAGTGAGTGCACTTAGCCAGTTTATGAGTCAATCAGGACAATCACACTGGATTGTTGTGAAGCATGTGTTGATATACCTACGAGGCACAGTTGGACATGGTCTGAGATATACTTCAAAAATATTACCAACTTAACGAGAACTTTGTCAGGTTCTCGTTTTTTCAAGGGTCCCATTTTTTAACACATTTTGAAAAATGGTGCTACCGGTAGCACCCCTTTTCATTTTGAAAAATGGTGCTACCGGTAGAACCCCTTTTCATTTTGAGGTAGTTTCTTTTATATTTTAAATCTTCTTATCTATAACGGATTCACATTTTGTTTCTAAAATTCTTTTTTTTTGAACTATTTTCAAATTTTCCTAAATCAATTTTTTTTTTGTTTTTTAATGCTTGTTTTCCAACTATTTTCATTTTTTTCTAAGTCTTTTTTTTTTACCAATGTTTTCTTTTTATGATTTTTAATGATACTAAAAATGTTATAAAAATCTTAAATATGATTTACGTTTTTTAAATTAAGATTTTTCATACAACTATGTCTCATTATTTCAAAGCAATTTATAACAAAAAACCTATACATTTTGGAAGCTTTCCACTATAAATAACGTGTCACATAAAACGTTTTTATGGACAAAATTGAACAAAAAAAATGGAAAAAAATTTAAAAAATTTATGATATTTTTATAGATTTACAGTAAAAACTTGACAATATTTAATGTCATTTTCTCTAGCACATTAAATCACATAAAAATAAAATAATAAAACATATTCATCATAAAACAACAAGAGATGCATATTTATTCTTATTTTAAAATTTGAAAGTCAAAACATTACAATTATAACTCATCAAAATTTTGAAAAATTCAACATTGTCTTCAAGGGCATCCTAAAACTAATCGACAATGTCATATATTCCAAATTCATCATTCTCAACAGACACATCATCATTTTCTTGGACATCATTATGTGTTTCCATTGGTTCATTTGGCTCATTTGGCTTATGTTGCTCTTCCATTGAGTTATTGATATTCACAAGTTCTCCAAAGTGATCTTTTCCAAGTAGACCTCTTAATGGTACTTAAAGTTCATGTGATATTTTTGCCACCTTTGAGTCATTAAAATCTCCTTTCCTCAAGCCAATTTCTTGAGTTTCATTTGGAAGAGCTCGAATAACATTAATTCTTTGTTGAATAAAACCGCATTGCATTGCGTCACTTTCAATGGCTATGCAATTCCTTCCTTTTTGTAAACAACATGCTAATGTTACCTAATCACCAAATACAAAATAAATAATTAAAATAAATGATGTAAAACAACATAAATTAAAAATAATAAAGAGTGAAGTATGATTTCATAAATGTTATATCATAAATCTTACTTGAACCAGAGAACAAATCCAAAACCCAATCTCCTTCATTTGAAAATGTATCTATAAGATAATTAATTAGTGCTTGTGGCTTTTGATAAATCTTAACGATCTCTCCTTTGAAATCCTTTTCCTCATATGTTAGCTTTCTAACCACAACATTGTAAACCAATAAAATAATAGGCTTCTTTCCATCCTTTACATTATAAAGAATAGAATCATGAGTATCATCTTTTGTCCAGCTTGCAAGATGTATACTTTCAATATCATGTGTAAATGGTTCACTATTGGAGCTATGAATATTAGATTTTTTCCTATAACATAAATAAGTACAAATTCAATTAACTTGTGAATTAATAAAATAGATTTATAATCTTAATCACTAAACATACAATTTCAATATCTTACCAATAAAGTTGCATCCTTGTCTTTTCTTTTCCCTTGAAACTTGATTGTACTAATCCTTGTTGTGTGTCTGAATGAAAAACCAAAAATCTCCAAAATGGTGATGTTGTGACTTCCAGAAATACCATAACCACTTTACTGAAAGCTTGGTAAGTATAAGACTCAGTAATATATTCAATGTTTTGGATATTATAACCATGAGGGATATCTACAATAACTAGGGAGTATTCCTTTTTAGGAACAAGATTTGCAATTTTTTCACAATCCCCTAATATCACTTTATATTGAACAATGTCAAGCCCATTCCAAATGTAGTGATCAAGGGTGTYAWCAAGCTCAACACTTTGAAGACGTCGTCTTCTTTCTCTTTCAAACTTAGCTTTTTGAATATAACTTTTGAAGGTTTCAGGTACTCCAACTATATTCTTCTTTGACATCCTTAATGAAACAAACAAACATATAATTATATATCTATAACTAATAAAATCAAAATAAATTAACGTACAAATGAATAAAATGATTGTAATAAATCAACATTCCTTTTTGAATGCAATAAAAAATTGACTTAATGTTGTTGAAGAGATTGCATCTGGATAGTTGAGTCTAACATCCTCCCAACTCTGCTCATTCAACATCTTAACCATTTCCTCTTGTATTCTCATATAAACCTTGTGACTAAATTTAAAAAAAAAAAGTTAACGTTATAATCATATATAGAATAAAATACGTTCTTATGTTATATCGAAACAAATAATTTTTCAATCATAACATAAATAAGAAATAACTCAACAGACTTACTTTTTAAATTCATCACACATTTCCTCCATTGATAATTCACTTGACCTTACACGTGATAATATATCTATGACAAGTTTCTCATCCTTCACTCCTTGCATCGTTCTCCAAGGCATTATAGTCATATCATCTGGAAGATTTTGATTTCAAGACCTGTCTTACTTGTGCTACCTATTAAGAGTTTATACTTCCTAACCTTCTAGTTGTTTATACTAATATTTTCCCATAAGTTTAATATCTCATCTACCAAATCTCATATATGTCCAGTTTTAAATCCCAATTGGAAATAGTTATCCACAGCTCTGAATGCATCACTTTCTTGCGATTTTTTACTTTCACACTTTCCTCATCAATAGGGAAGCATATTTCCATACAACATTCCTTCCTAAACTTTGCATCAACGTTATCCCCACCACATGTTACAGAAAACTCATTATGGATAAATCTCACTCTCTGAATGAAATTCATGGACATCATCTACTCATTATCTGTGTTATGATCCCATGGAAATAACTTTGTTTCTTCATCTATTAAACCAACATAAATTACACATATGATTATCTCAAAGAGAGGGTTATTGGGATACTCTTGGATCAATTATCTTCTAGCATTTGCAGAATGATTTCCTCCAATCACATAATATTTATACTTAAAACATTTTGACCTATCAAATGTATCCTTGGTAGGAATTTCCATTTGGTAACCAAGAACTAAGTAGTCAACCACATGTGCATATGGATTGTGTCTAATCAGTGCTTTCAAGTTTTGTATATGGAACTGATGTGGTTTTCTAATTTGGTATTTTTCTTGGCCTTCTGTGGGTTTATATAGTTGCTTCACATTCAATAGAAATGTATGGCCCCCATCAACAAAATTGTTCCTCCTTAGTTGATCTCTAATGGTATTTTGCATTGTTTTGATAATACCATCTTCTAGATCAGCACATTGTGTTATTATTTCTCTGCTACCTTTAGGACTTCCATCATGATATTCGGAGGTAACTATCAATTTTTCTTCATCAACAACCTTTGTTTTCCTCTTTTTATGATTTAAATGAGTTTCATCTAACTCAACAATATATTCATAATCACTAGGAATTAAATCATCATTGGCCATACCTATTTTACGCTTATGTTGTTTAGCCTTCTTCTGAGGAATAGAGGTAACCTCAATGGCATTAATCTCAGCGACATCTTCATCTGGAGTTTTCATATCTTCAAATGTAACCCTTTTATCCTTTCTAGAATGATGACTTTTATTTCTTCTTTGTTGTTCTTCTCTGTTTTTTGTTGCAGCTTCAACTTGTGTTACTTTTTGCTTCTTTTTCCTTCCTTCCTCTGCCTTATCGTTATGAAAGGAACTGATGACTTCCATGATATTTCTCTCTGTAGAATAAATCCCCACTAACATCTCTGAAAGGTGCCTAGCAAAATCCTGTAAAAATAAAATACGCCATTTCCATTGTTAAACAAGATTTAACAATTATCATGAAACTTATAATAATACATGCTACAAAAATAAGAATAAGCAAACTTGCATTGCCCATCTCAACGTCTGTCATGATCATTGCACATAATTCTGTGAAATTTTCTTTTTTTTTATGATTGCTCATATTTAAACAATATCTAATCTTGAGATATGTCTTTGATTGTTTCACCAGTTCATAAACAATATATGTTCCTGGAATCAAACATATATCGCGTAACATGCCAAGTGACTAATAGCTTTCTTGGACATGTTCAAATTCAGTGCAATACAAAATTATTTGTTCTCCATTGGCAACTTGTTTGTCTTTAAGATACCAAGAATGTTCCATTCTACTCTCACCATTGACAGTTTTCCACTCTCTAACATTCTCCATTGTTCTTGTGACCTCCTTTGTTGGGCTAGCATTTTGTTGTCTAACATCCATGGAGGTCCTAACTGGCCTTTTGGATGTCATTATTATAGGTCTTGTTCCATATATATTCACAGAGATTTTCTTTCCTACCATTTGTCCTATATAAAAAACAAAAAACACAAATTATTTAAGGAAAAAACAAAATATATTTTGTTCATGGAAAAAAAACTAAAGTTAATTTAAAATTATCTAAAAACTTACTTTTTCTAAGACAAAAATATATAAATAA
>JASDQU010101167.1:161800-179411 GCA_032191745.1 Picea mariana
ACTACAATTCATGCATACATAGGTAAAATTGCAAAATGACCGCCATCAAAAGTGGTCCACATACTTGCAGCAATTCCACCTCAACATAAAGTATAAAACAAGAAGCACCAATCGCGTCATTGATTGCCTCAGCAGACCACCAGTCGCGACACTCACCATGGTGCTAGACTCTTTCAGCCATGAGACCTCTGGATGGCCCCAACTCTATGAGACAGACCTTGACTTTTCCACCACCTACCAAATGTTGGGTGCAAACACAGTTGTCGATAATTTCCATCTTCAGGATGGGTTGTTGTGTCATCTGGGCCATATTTGTGTTCCATCAAGCGAGCGAGCGAATATGATCTAGGAAGCCCACTACAGTTGGGTGGTAGGACACTTCGGTGTCGAAAATACAGTGGCGATGCTACAGAAACATTTCTACTGGCTGAAACTTCGACAGGAGGTCAGCAAGTATATCAGGTCCTGCATTGCCTGCGTTATTGCCAAACCGACCACCAAGAAACAGGGCCTGTACACCCCTCTTCCTACTCTTGATAGGCCATGGGAATCCATCTCAATGGAATACATGTTAGGCCTCACGTCCACCAAGCAGGAAAATGACTGTGTTTTTGTGGTTGTTGATCACTTTTATAAGATGGCGATTTTGGTTGCCTGCAAGAAGAGCATCACAGTAGAGGCCACTGTCAAGCTCTTCTTTGAACGAGTCTGGGTACATTTTGGAATCCCACAAACCATTGTCTCAGATCGNTGTTGGACACCAAGCTCACCAAATCCACAGCCTTCCACCCCCAGACAGACGGCCAAATCGAGGTTGTAAATCGAATGATTATGCATATCCTTCACATGTATAATTCAAAGCATCCCCGCACATGGGATGAGAGCCTTCCCTATGTCCAACATAGCTACAACCGAGCCCTACATAGCTCAACCGGCCACAGCCCCTTTTAGGTGGGGTTGGGATTCCAACCATTGGGTCCCATAGATGTTGCTCCAACTGAAGCTGACAAAGCCACCCGGTTCATTGAGTGGATACAGCACATCCACCAACAGGTTCAGGATATCCTATAGAAGTCCAATGACAAGTACAAACAACGTCATGATCAACATCGGGTGCCACATAAGTTTTAGGTGGGCGACAAAGATTGGTTGCACTTGCAGAAAGAACGCTGATAACTATGGGTTGTTATGGGCTGTAAACTATCACCAAGGCCATGGGGGATAATTCTTTTGAGCTCAACATTCCTCCTTTCCTTGGCCTGCACCTAGTGTTCAACGTGGACCTCCTTCGGCCTTATTTCCCACCATTATTGGGCACCTCAGACGTAGCAGAATAGCTGACACCAACAGAGCTCAACCCCAACTGCATACAACAGGCATCCAGTGATCAGATTGTGGCCACACAGATCTAGGGCACTCAACAACAAAGGATCCAGCTTTATCAAGTTGTCAAAGTAGGGCAGCTCCTGCACCAAGGCAAGTGGCTCACCCGGGGCCAAATTCAACAGAAATTTCCTCATCTAATGGGGGAACTCAATGCAATGGAGACCATTGCTTCCTAAGGAGGGAGGATTGATCCAAGTGGATATTGGTGGCCACCCTCCTTTTCCAACTGCCTCAAAACAACTTTCTAGAGCCGTTTTGAGGCCCTAAACGACGTTTTTTGGGGTATGTTGCGCTTGCCAAATTTTATCATGAAATTTTGTGCAATTGTTGTAGTCCTCGGATAGATCTTTCCAATGGGCTATCATATACCTAAAACGGAGATCGTATGAAAAAGTTACGACCCCGGGAAGTTGATGTACTGACTTACCCAAACGAGGCCCACATGACTTATGGTGCTTCATCTCTTAGGGTTAGGTTTTTGGATGTTTAGGAAACTCTTGTTTATTGTAAAAAGGCCTTGAGAGCCTCATTGTAATCATATTCTTGTGAATGAGCAAAGCCACCACATCTCTTCTCAGAGATAAGCCGCCACCATTCCAGCAAGCTTGTTTCCGCTGCATTTTACAGTTTCCAGCTTATTTCTTTATTGAATAGAAAACCAATTTTACTGTATCTCTGTTATTTTGTGTTAAGCACCTGTTAATAATCTATATTCATTTTGTTCTGATCATAAAATCCGGATCACATATGCAGGAAAAATTTCCTTTCTTCGTATTAATATCAATGTCTATTTACAACTTTGTACAAGAGATTGGACTGCAATAGAGTCTTTCTCTCCTCTCTACTTCCTATCTCTTCTAATCTAGTCTCAAAAAACTCGTCTCGATACAAAAAGATCTCTCATTTTTACAAAAGAGGGCTCTATGAGCTTATCCTCTCCACTGCCTTAATGCCGTCAACATTTTCGTTAAGACACCTTAACCCTATGACTCATTGCATTGAACAGAGATCCAGACCTGACACGGATCTAGACTTGCTTAAAGTTGATTATTTCGATGAACCCATCCACACTTATCCAAAGGCATGGCTTTGGCATTTATAGAACTTACACATAAATTAACTTAATTTTATAATTCAAATTTTGAAAATGAGAGGATCGGTGCCTCTCCCTATATCCAAATGTGTGCTGATGTGTTGACTTGTTGATGCATATGTCGAGGTGGAAAAATGCTCCTACATCACCAGTGGACGAGATTTTGGTCAAGTCCTTAGGATTGACCAAAGCATATGATACTTTCCAGTCCTACAATTGGTTGTAGATATTTATGATAGCCTTTCCTAATACTTTCATCATTGACAACAACATAGGGAGAGTTAAACAGTGGCAAGGGACATGGAGAGTTGGTAAGCTGAGACCACCTAACAGGAGTGTCTTTATTGCATACAGCATGATAAGGGTGGATCATCAAGGACAGACAGTTGAGGCCCTAGGTGTGATGGAGAGTATCTTAGGCCATAGTACAAAGGATATCTTAGAGGTTGATACATATTCAGACTCTCATTAGGATGAGGGTGGAGGGATTTCGACAGTTACTAGTAGGGCACATAAGCAGTTAGTGGGTATTGGAAGAGATGAACTTCCAAAGCTGACATGGGATCTGGGAGTCCATTTGGTCAATAGTTTGTTTCATATTATTAGGATCCAGGAGTGGAGGATCTAGTATTTATACTTTAAGCGAAAAATCATGATCATAGTAGAGAAACATCAACATGATGGTCCCTGTCAAAGACTAGCCCGGGCCCCTGGGATTATAGAGCTAGGCATTTCATTGACTGATGGAGACGAGTGGATATTTTCAAGGGGAAATCACTTTGATTTTCCATTGAGATTTAGCATTGGGGAGAGCACGTCACTTATTGGTGATTCCTTGAGGTCTTGTAGTACCTCACTATGGCAACAACATGGCAAGTCGGCGGAGGTAGTGTTGGGTTTCGTATGGTCTTGTAGGACAGATTCATTTTGGGTTGAGGCCGTGTGTTATTTGCAGGAGACTCATGGTGTTGATATGTTATAGAACTATACTTCATAGGGCATTGTAGTTCACATCTTGATATGGGATCCATGGATTGGAGTGCTTGGTAGTTCAATATTTGATGGAGTTGAGTTTCTAATAGAGTGGTTGCTTGGGGAGTTGACTGAGATTCTTTAGCCATTAATTATTCTACTCATCAGGAGCATTTGGGTGTCATGTGTGGTGAGAAATTGGAGAGGCCACATCTTGAGGGGAGTCAACTTTGTATCACATAGGTGGATATGGGACCTCGGTATCATATGTTGATTGATTCAGTTATTGCTTGAGGACAAGCAATATTCCAATAGAGAGGACTGTAATGTCCCCATTTTTGGACATTATTACATTACATAGTGTTATGCCTACCAAAGTAGCCAGATAGGGGTGACAGTGAGTTCAAGAGATATTGAGGGGTTTTATTGGGCCCGAATTGCATCGTTCATCATCAAGATCCATTACACACAACTAGGATTTGGTTCCATTGCATTCCGACGATTTCCATAATTTTGAGTTATTATGGGTCATATTTTAATTAAATTCACTAAGAAGTTCATAATGGGCATATTACTTGGAGAAACCTCTTAGTATAATATCTCATCAGAATCGGGAGGAAGAACACTACAGGATACGTTGATGAGAAGTGACTTTCAGTGGTTGGAGAAGCCATAAGGATGGATAAATCACTTTTTAGAGACAAAATGGTTATTTAATTAATCAAGTGATTTAATCAAGGAATAATAAAATAAAGTAAAAGTCACTTGGAGAGAAAAGGTCAACAAAGAATTAGGCTTTCGGGAAGCTATAAAGGAAGGGTACAACAACCTAACTCATCATCATGCAGATTTTGACTTGTCATTGAGGAGAGAGGCACATCTCAGGAGAGATAGCTTAGTGGATTCCAAGAGTAATACACCAGTGGTTGATTTTTGTGTTGAGATACACACCCTAGTCATCGAGGAGATCACACAAGTCTTCCATCAGTCTTCAGCAGCAGTTACACAAGTTCCAACAACAAGGGCACACAAAAATACTTGATATAATGTTGTTACCTTCCTCAATGTATGCTAAAAAAAATCTTAGTATATCATGGATCAAACCCTCAAGGTATATCTCATCATGATCATAGGGACAATGCCAATAAGAACTCTTAGGATAGGAAAACAAAAATCAACTCAAAAGGTTGAAAATCTAAATTCCAAGCCACTGTAAAGCAATAGGTATGAAAACAAAATAATATTGTCCAACCTAGGGCTGGAAGAAGGAGCCACAAACATCCTTAACACTTTCATCCCAAGAACACAAAAATCTGCTTCAACAAAGGAAAGATACCAGCAGTCCAAAATATCTCTAACAATCTAGTTCACAAGGTAAGGATACTAGGGTTGCTAGCAAACAAGGTAAGGCAGCACACAAGGGCGACACCAGCAAAAATATCAAGGTGACATCATCAAAACATCAAGGTGACATTAGTAGACAGCAAGGCAGCACAGTCAAACCAACAAGAAGGTACCAGAACACCAACAGCAACAAGAACCCTTTACGGTTGGCAGGGATAGACTCCTATAGGTCAGCGGTAGGATAAAATAGTCATGGTTGATAGGGATAAACCCATGGAATCTGGAGCAGACCAAGAACACACAAGAGGGGAGCTGAAAGGTCCCTTGTAAACCTGTCCAGAAGAGCTACAACAAACTTGTAACCCTGTCCAGAAGAGTCGCAACAAATCTCAGTCTCCAACTCAGGTAGGAGAAGGTAACTATGTCAAGTGAGGAGTAGGTCACTCCTTATATATATTTTATGTAGGTAAGGTAGGGATAACATGTTAGTCCACTTTCCATAACTTTAGGGTTAGGTTAATACCTAACAATAAAGAAATAATAATTTTACCAATTTAAAATATCAAGTGGTAAATAAAAAAAATATACCACAAGTAAATCAACAAATTAATAAAACGAAACGATGAGAAGGGTTNGATCAAGGTGGCCAGCTTTCTTTAGGAAGAAGTAAAGAATCGAACCAACACGTCATCATACAATCAGGAGGGACATAACTCAAGCAAAGGGTTTCATTAATAAACAATAAGACAAAGTAAAGGGTTAAGTCCTTATTTAATGGTAGTTTGTCCATATGAGTCCCAAGATATAACTTATAATATTTTTATCATCCCAGCATATGAGGAGGGGAAATGATGTGACCATGCCCTTATCCTTAACTGCTCCTAGGTCATATGGACCATCCTAAGAGAGAAGAACGTAACACATCATCTTAGCTTGGTACTCAAACCAAGAAACTTCCTGGTCCCAGACCAAGATACCCCAGAACACATATGGGGGCCCTAGAACATATCTAGGGGATTAACCACCAAGGTACACAACCAAGGATCAATCCAAGCACTGAGCAAGGATTCCCTGGAACACATTTAAGGACCCTATAACACATCTAGGGACTTATATCATCAAACTGCTTGGTCCTTGACCAAGAACCCTAGAAATACACTAGGGGCCCAACTAGGGTCTTTTTCCATGGATCTAACTACTTGGTCCCATACCAACAACCCCATGAGTGTACTTAGGGCCCTAGGTCACAACTAGGGTCTTTTTCATCCTCCCGAAGAATGGCTCTTGCATCTGCATTAATTTTAACACTCTCTCTCAGCAAGAGAGGCATTCTTAGCAATACCAAGCTTGTCTTGAAAGTATAAAAACGTTTTCAACGACGAGGGCTTGGTCAAAATATCTACAGTTTGTTCCACCGTTGGAACATACAGAATACTGAGAATGTTCTTCTACACCATGTCTCGAAAATAGCGATATCTCATCTTAATGTGTTTTTATCTGTCATGAAACACAAGATTCTCGAAGAGCTTTATACAGCTTTGGTTATAATAGTGAATTACTGTGGGTTCCAGCTTAGCACTGAACAAATCTGAGAGTAGATCTTTTAGCCACACTACTTATCTACTAGCAACACTTGTAACAATGTATTCTACCTCTACGATGATTTGGGCTATGGATCACTGCTTCTTGTTGGACCAGGAGATCATAGTTGAACCCAAACTGAAACAATATCTGGAAGTGCTCTTCCGGTCCACTGTACTACCCATCTAGTCTGAATCTATATATCCATGAAGCATTACACCTCCACTAGAAGTGTATCTGATCCCATAAGCTATAGTCCCCAGGGCATATCTGAGAATATGTTTAGAAACAACCATATGAATGTGTTTTGGATTACACATAAACTGACTGAGGGAATTCACTACATAACAAATGTCCAGTCTTGTGTGTACTAGATACATAAAAGACCCAATAATATGATGATATATTGTGGGTCTTCTTGATATGAACCTGTAGCTTGATCATGTAACTTCTTCAGGTTATAAATCATAGGTGTGGTCATGAAATTGCAGTCCTACATCCCAAATCTATGAAGCACGTCAACTGCATACTTACTTTGTGAGACAAATATCTCACCATGTTTCTTCCACGCCTCTAAACCAAGAAAGTAATGCATAAGACCCAAGTCCTTCATTTCAAAATATGCTAATAACTCCCTTTTAGACTGAGTTATCATATGTTCCTCTCTAGTAAGGAACAAATCATCCACATATAAAACCAATATAACAGGATGATTCTTCACAGTATTTATATAAAGATTAGGATCTGATATACTCTTGGAGAACCCAAGACTCTAAAGAAAACTGTCAATTCTTCCATACCAAGCTCTCAGAGCCTGTTTCAATCCATACAAGGCTTTCTTGAGTTTGCAAACATGGGATTCATTCCCATGGATCACAAAACTCTTAGGTTGCTCATTATACACCTCTTGCTCAACTTCAACATTAAGAAAGGCGGTCTTAACATCCATTTGGTGAAGTTTCCAATTAAAGACTAAAGTAAGAGATATGATGACTCTAATAGAAGTATACCTGGAAACAAGAGCAAAAATGTCATTATAATCAATTCCCTCTTTCTGAGAGAAACCACGAGCCACAAATCTAGATTTGAATTTTTCAACGCTGCCACCTGTTGCATGCTTTAATTTGTAAATCCATTTAGATGTTAGTATTGATTTTCCTTGAGGTCTTGGGACCAATTCCCATACATCATTCTTTAATATTGACTTGTATTATTCTATCATATCATCCTTCCACACTTTATGTTTGGAAGCCTCATCAAAAGTGGAAGGTTTTGAGTCAATCACAAGATTCAACTGAGTTATAAAACCTGAGTACTTATTTGGCTTCTTGCTTTCTATGAAAGTACCTTTAGGTGTTGCATGTTTTTCCACTTCCTTTAAAATTTCATGACACCATGTTGGATTCCTTTTGGCAGGAGGTTTCTCTAGGGGAAACTCAATAGAATCCCTTATTGGATCCACTGAAGACTCTCTCGCCTCCTCCCTCTTCTCATCTGAAATTTTTGAATCTAAAGGCTCTAGAGATGGAGCTTCTTGCTCCTCTGTATCATAGGGAATCTCTCTGGAACAATGAAAGGAAGCTTCCTCATGGAAGGTCACATATCTACTAACCTCTATATACTTTTTCCCTGGCACATAGATTCGATATGCTTTTGAGGTCTCACTGTACCCCACAAAGGTGTCTTTCTTTCCAAAGGGATCTAACTTAGTCCTCTTTTCTTTTGGTACATGAATGTAAAAATGACGACCAAAAATTCTCAATGATCAGCTGAAGGCTTCTTACCCGTGAATACTTCTTCTAGAGTTTTCTCTTCCAAGGATTTATGAAGACACATGTTCTTAATATAGAATGCGGTACTTGCAACTTCGACCCAAAGAGACAACAAAAGATTATCATCATACATCATACCTGTGATCGCCTCACAAATCGTGATGTTCTTTCTTTTTGCAACCCCATTCTACTAGGGATTATAAGGCACAGTCAACTCCCTCTTAATCCTAGAAGCCCGAAAATGATCATAATATTGGGAGTCAAAATCTTTTCCATTGTCTATTATGAAAACATGGACATGTCTACCTGTCTCATTCTCAACAAGATTCTTAAAATCATGAAATTTACTGAAGGATTCATCTTTAGTTTTCAGGAAATAAATCCAAGTTTTATGGGAGCAATAATCAATAAAAATGATATAATAAAGACAACCATTCATGGACGGAGCAGTCATAAGTCCACAAAGATTAGAATGAATAAGATATAAGATACCATTAGTTTTTCTATTACTATGAGGGTAAGATTTCTTTGTATTTTTACCAAGAGCACAACCTCTACAAATACTATCATGCTCAAAGGGAAAGTTTGGCATACCTATTACCATCTTTTGAAAACCTGGGAGAGCATTAAATTTGAGATGTCCAAACCTTTTGTGCCATAGTCCGCAGGGGTTGATCATCTCATGAGCTAATGCTTGAATAACTTGAACAAAGATTTTGTAAAGTCCACCTTATTGAACTCTTATTATCATATTTGAGCTCATACTTTCATATGAGGGCCACATAAGAGACTTTCCTTTGGAGAAGGTTATTGTGCACCATTTACTTTCTAGAACTGCAACTGAAATAAGATTTTTCTTTAAGTGAGGAACATAAAGAATTTATTCAACATGAAATACATTACCTGACTGAAGCTTAAAAGAGGTTGATCCAACTCCTTTAATGGCATAAGTGCCATCATCACCTAATTCTACCTTCACATTGAACTTCTTATCTCGGTATTTCACAAGGTTTTGTTTGAAGCCAATCATATGCTTGGAGAACCCATTGTTCACTAACCAAATTTCTTTTGATTTGGTGACACCATCGGAGAGAGCTAAAACAAGATAACTTTATCTGAGTTGTTCTTGTTCTTTAGAAACAACTCTGGTTCTCTTTCTTTGAGGCTCTTATTCCTCAATTGCAACTGAAAAATGGAACCTGCCTTTCCATTTTTGTTGTAAAGGAGGGTTCTTGCAGTCTTTTGCATAATGACCTAGCTTGTTACAGTTAAAGCATCTTACTTTAGATAAATGAGAGTGAAGATGAGAGTGCTTACCTTGAGGTTTCTTACCTTTTCCTTTGTGTTGAGGAAACTTCTTCCATTTCTTGGATTTGGTTGAAAAAGCATGGTCTTTCACAGTGGAGGATTCATTTATGCTTTTAATTTTTCCATCTTCTTCCAAGCAATCGTGCCATAATATCTTGAGGTTGGGTTGAACTTCTCCTCCATTTACAGATGAGAGAAATGTCTCCCATGATTATGGAAAACCATCTACTACTATTTGTACAAGATCATCATCATCTACTGCAACTCCAATTGTTGCAAGTTGATCTCTTGTTTGGGAAATTTCAGAAAAGAAGGCAGAGAGGGTTTCATCCTTTCCCATATTTAATGTATGTAGTTGTTTCTTCAAGGTCCTCTTCCGAGTTCGGCCTTCTTTTCATACAAGTTGGTTGGGGCATCAAAGCATTCCTTTGTTGTCCTTAGGTGAGCAATAAGAGGCATCATACTATCTTTAACTAATTCAAAAATGACCCTCTTGGCTTTGGCCTGCCTCTTCTTATAGGCAACTCTTCCTGCATTTGAAGTAGGTTCTTCCACCACCCTAGTAACCAGATCATCCAAGCCACTTTCTTCCATTATATTAAATACCCTATCCTTCCAGGCATTGAATTTTGAAGCCCCTTCAAGCCTATCTTTTTCTTTGAATGAAGAAGAAGCCACACTGAAAGCTGTTTACTAGAGAGATCTGATGCAAAACAAACTTACTGCTTATCTGAAAAACAAACCCTTAATAGAGGATCTACGCAGGCTCAAAAGTATGTCACAAATGAGATCCTTGCATGCACTAAGCTATGATATCATGTAATTTAAGGGGAAAACAATAGACTAGATAGAAACAAAAAAAAAAAATTATAAATTTCTAATCATCTGCTACTGCAATTCTGGATCAACAAAACATTAATTTTTTTTATGCATAATCTAATAGCATAAATCAGTAAGTAACATAACATAGACCTGAGTATTACCTTAGCTGAAACAAAGAACAAAAGTACCTGATATGTTGTTGTTACCTTCCCCAATGTATGCTAAGAAAAATCTTAGTAGACCATGGATCAAACCCTCAAGGTAGATCTCATCGTGATCATAGGGACAATGCCAAGAAGAACTCTTAGGATATGAAACCAAAAATCTACTCAACAGGATAAAAATCTAAATTCCAAGCCACTGTCAAGCAACATGGATGAAAACAAAATAATATTTTCCAATCTAGGGCTGGAAAGAGGACCCACAAATAGCCTTAACACTTTCATCCCAAGAACACAAAAATTTGCTTCAATAGAGGCAAGTTACCTGCAGTCCAAAACAACCCTAACAATCTAGTTCACAAGGTAAGAATATTAGGGCTACTAGCAGACAAGGTAAGGTAGCACACAAGGGCAGCACCAACAAAAATATCAAGGCGACATCATTAGACAGCAAGGAGACACAGTCAAACCAGTAAGAAGGTACCAGAACACCAACAACAACAAGAACCCTTTACAGTTGGCAGGGATAGACTCCTACAGGTCAACGACAGGCTAAAACAATCATGGATGATAGGGATAAACCCACAGAAGTTGGAACACACCAAGAACACACAAGAGGGGAGCTGAGAGGTCCCTTGTAAACTTGTCCAGAAAAGTTGCAACAAAATTGTAACCCTGTCCAAAAGAGCCGCAACAAATCTCAGTCTCCAACTCGGCTAGGAGAAGGTAAGTGTGTCAAGTGAGGGGTAGGTCACTCCTTATATAGTTTTTAGGTAGGTAAGGTAGGGCTAACATGTTATTCCACTTGCCATAAATTGAGGGTTAGGTTACTACCTAACAATAAAGAAATAATGTTTTACCAATTTAAAATATAAAGTGGTAAATCAAAAAAATAGACCACAAGTAAATCAACAAAGCAATAAAAAAAAACAATGAGAAGGGTTTCAATATCAAGGCAACCAACTTTATTTAGGAATAAGTAAAGAATCAAACCAACACATCATCATACAATTAGGAGGGACATAACTCAAGGAAAGGGTTTCATTAATAAACAATAAGACAAAGTCAATGGTTAAGTCCTTCTTTAATGGCATTTGTCTATATGAGTCCCACGATATAACTTATAATATTTTTATCATCCTAGCATACGAGGAGGGGAAATGATGTGATCATGCCCTTCTTCTTAACTGCTTCTAGGTTACATGAACCATACCATGAGAGAAGAAGGTCACACATCACTCGGCATGGTACTTAAACCAAGAAACTTCCTGGTCCCAGACCAGGATACCCCATAACACATTTGAGGGCCCTAGAACATATCTATGGGCTTAACCACCAAGGTACACAACCAAGTATCAATCCAAGCGTTGAGCAAAGATTCCCTGGAACACATCCAAGGGGCCTATAACACATCTAGGGAATTATATCATCCAACTACTCGATCCCTTACCAAGAACCCCAGAAATACACTAGGGGGCCAACTAGGGTATTTTTCCATGGATCTAACTGCTTGGTCCCAGACCAAGAACCCCAAGAGTGTACTGGGGGGCCTAGGTCACAACTAGGGTCTTTTCCATCCTTCCGTAGAATGGCTCTTGCAGTTGCATTAATTTTAACAATGTGTACAGACTCTAGAGAAATAAACAAAATAACAATCAGGAAAATATTTCCTTTACCTCATATGGATGATTTGATGGACTGTCTGAATGATGGTTTAAAACCAATGATCATGTTAGTCCAAAATCACCCTAAACGCTTTCTTGAAAATATTAGTCAATTGGTTTAACATTTTCTAATTTAATTGTTTAACATGTTAGTCCAAAATCACCATAAACGTAATCTTGAAAATATTTCTTATGGAGTGTGGCATCAAATGAAGTCCTTGAGTAGCCGGCATGAAATGAAGTCCCTGAGTATACCAACAAAAAATCAATAACATTATCTAATGAAAGGATCAAGTCATATTGCAACACATCACCTGCTACATTTGCTTCCTGTTTATCCTCTAGTTGTCCATCTCCTTGTTTTCCTTTTTGAGATCAGATGTCTTTCTTTAGGTGTCCTTTCTTCCTGCAATGCTATCACTCCAACATTCCTTTGGATTTGGATCTTCCCTTCTTATACTTCCCACGATTCCTTAGGCTATTTCCTCTCTCCCTTTGTCTGCCCTTGTTCTCCACGGTTAAAGCATTACCTGATGTCTCACCTGTGCTTTTCTCTCGCATTTCCTTGATAAGAATAACACCAACAACATCATTGAACTTTGAAGTGTTTGAACTAGAGATAGAATTACTCAGTGCCATGACCAAGCCATTCCAACTTTCTGGCAATAAGCACAAATCAAAATATCCTTAATCTCATCATCAAAGTTTACTCCTACAAAACTTAATTGGTTGGTGACCATGAGAAACTCATTTAAATTACCAACAATGAACCTTTCTTCTAACATCTTCATATTAAATAAAAGCTTCATAACAAATACCTTGTTGGAGGTTGAGGGCTATTCATATGATTTATCCAATGCCTTCATCATATCTTCCATTGTCTTTCCTTCTGAAATGTTGAAATCCATTTATGCTTCTAAGAACATTGTATTGTTCCTAGTGTCTTTCTGTCAAGAACCTCCCATTATTCATCATTCACAGTCATCAGCTTCTTTTCTAGTCCACCCAATGGTAATAAAATATTCTTTTGATATAGATATTCCTCCATTTGCATCTTCCATCGCTAGTAGCTTTTTCCATTAAACTTCTCGACCCTAAACTTTCCTTCTTCCACCATTTCTCCCACTCGAACCAAGAACCATCCTTTCCTATGATTTCATCAACCAAATAGACCTTCAGCTTTGATACCAATTATTAGGAATAAGAGAGAGATTAATAACACAAAATTGGCACAATAAAATTATTAAGAACACAAGACACCATGAATTATCCCGGAAACCCAAAACCGAGAAAATGAGCTCCTAATAGATCTATTAGCTTTGGCCAAACTAACCAAGCCAGACCAAAAACCACTCAATCAAGGCATATTACAATGGAGATATCAAGCCTTTAAATAGGATTCATTACATGCAATCAACGAGCACAATAACACAAGCTACCAAAACCATGAATCTGAAAACTACCATTTTTTACCTAAAGTGGATGTAACTCATTGACTCTTTTATCAAGTCAAGTTTAGCCCAAAAAACTCTTCTAGTTATAATAGTGGATTTTAAGAGAGTTAATTTTCAAACTTTTAACCCTGGTTCAAATTTATGTCTATAGATTTGAAACATAGATACCATGAACCATATATGTAGACAGTTTGTCCATGGAATTGAGGACTTTGAACTTTTAGTGAGTTCTGGAATAATTAGGTCCTTCTAGAAAAAGTGCATGAGACAAACATCATAAAGCTTGAATCCTAGTTATGGTCTACTCTTTGAGTTATCGCATCTGCAAAATTGCTTAAATCACCTCTAGGATTTCTAATATCTATCTCTCACACAAAGTATGGCTTCCCCATCCAAATACTATAGTGACACATTTAACTTATCTTCCTAGTTATACATGTGCCACACCTTGAATGCTAACTTGACCATGTTTATGCATGTATACACTTCCACTTCTTTGCGAAAGTCATATTGTGGTATCTTTGTCTAAAGGTAGAAACTAGGTTTGTGATGGTTCCATATCACTGGTGATCTTAGAGATTTTCCTTTTAACTAGGGCTTGTAGTTGCATCAACTCCCTAAATTCAATTGCAAAATTCTTGCAACTTTCTTGCAAATCCACATTAGCCATATACTAATATTTCCCCTTAAACTTTTTTCGTAAAAAAAGGAATTACAAGACAAGAGTAAAAATTGACTAAGGCTCTCATACCAACTTCCAATGTTTCAATACTCAAAATTGAATTACAATTGCACAACAATTTAAATAATTGAAACGTGAAATGGAAATAAAGAACCAAAAACAAAGAAAAGAGTGGGGGCATCTACACACCCACGATTGGATTTCATCCACAAATCTAAGTAACAGAGGAAGACATTTTCAATAACAACAAAATTTAGTTGATTGTATTAATAATACGATGTGAGATACATTTGAGATAAGATAAACACCCTTTTACAATATTAATAATGAGAAAACCCGAATAAAATCCTAGCTTAAGATTTAAGTCATTAATAAGGTTGATAAACCCTTATTACATTTTTTTAACAGATTTAACATTATTATAAAATCATATGTATACAAACCAATAAATCACATACATAGAGTCTAATACATACTACATACTAGAGATGTTGTGTTTAGGTACACAACAAAATCAAATGATACATGAATAACTTTTGACAAATAATTGGTAAAAATAAACCTTGCCGTCATTACTGATGTTAGTATAAACCTTTTAAAATTTATTCGAACATAACATGTAAAGTGTCTTATAAGTAGTTTGAGAAATTTATTACACTCTTATTGTATGAAGATATGCATAAGTACAAGGAGAAATGAATATTGAAGAGAGCTTTAATGGTCAAAGGTAAATGAAAGTTACTAAAGTAGTTTAGAAAGCAAAGAAATTTGAAAGATCAAAGAGGTGGTCATTTTTATTCCCATTCTTCATGTCAAAAAGATCCAAGAGTTAGTTTTATTTGTGGTAAAATAGGTCATTTAAATAAAAATTGTTGGAAGAATTCAATGAGTAAGAATGGTAGAAGTCATAATTTTAAGAATTAGAAGTCTAATTTTGTTAGTGATAGTAGAAAAGTAGTGAAGGAAAAAGGGAAACATTATTTTTTTTTGTTCACAGACAAGTGAGCTGAAAATGCAAGAATATCGGTGCTTGGATTTTGATGTCACAAAACACATTACGAGGTGCAAAAATTGATGATTAATTTAGAGATAGAGTCATGTAAGGGTGACACAATGAAAATTGTAGATGATGCCACCTACGAGGCTAAAGGAAAGGGTGGAGTTGAAATAAGGATGTCATGTGGATATGTAAAACTATTAAGAATGTATGGTATGTACCTAGTTTCAAAAATAACTTATTTTTTATATGTGACATTACTAAACATAACTTCAAGATTGTTTTAGATGGTAGAGATTGTGAAATTCAAGACAAAGCCAGGGAAAATGAAGTTGATGAAAATGGGTTAAAGAAGAATGGAATATATGGATTGGATGCAATACCACTATTGTAGGAAGCATTTGTGGAAACGATATGCAATTGAAGACAAACATTCTATGACTTGACATGTATGGGCATTTGTGTTTTTCATATCTACAACTTTTATATAAGTTGCAGATGGTTTTTAGACTAACATAGATTAAGTTGGATATGAACTATCTGAGGGACCACATTGCAAGGGAACATCGCATGGAAAATTTTGAGGCAAATAGAGATTGGAAAGTGATAAGACTATTGAATCTAATGCACAATGACCTATGTGTAGTGATTCCAAGTCAAGCAATGGGAAATGTCAAGTACTTTATGATTTTTATCAATGGTTTTCTTAGAAGATCTTAAGTATATTTTTTGAAAAATAAATCATAAACCTTTTATTTCTTTAAATACTTTAAGAAAGAAGTAGAACTCCAATGTGATAGGAAATTGAGAGTCCTTATGATAAAGGGTCGTGGTGAGTATATACTATAATTTGGAGATTTTTAGAGATTTTATAAGGTGAACAATGTCAAGAGGAAACAAACTACAACCTATTATTAAAAAAAAATGGGTGGCTAAGAGGAACCACATTATAGGCAAAATTCCTAGGTGCATGTTGAAAGGATTGCCCAACAATTTTGAGAAAAAGCATTCAAAACAGTAATGCATACGTTGAAAATATTTTCAGTTACCCAAAAAGTCAAAGGAACATCTCCTTAAAAGGTGTGGTAGTGGTAACAATCTTGATATTTAATATTTTAGAATTTTTGGATATAAGCCCTTTTGTAAAATTAACGAACTTCCAAAATGGTATAATTTTTTCCTCTCATAACCTCCCCTCACTTGTCCAAAACCCTTCTTAAAGCTTATATACATCAGACCATATTATGCAGACCATTCCTCGATAACAGTGAGTTTAGCAAAACCTAAAGTAAGAGGGGAGACATTGTCGGGTCCAACCACCACGCTTTCAGATGTAGCGCGTTGAAGTAACTTTGGATTAAGCGCTGGCATAGTTGTAGAGACAAAGCAAAGACATGTAGTGGTATGAAGTTGGGCAATTTCAGAAGATTCAGCCATATTAAAGCCAGAAAACTGTACATAGGCTTGAAGTAGAGAATGGATGTAGGGATCTGTAAGAGAAATCTGATATCTGGGAAGGGCCGATGACCAAACTGGTCCATTATGCAAAGGGGCTTGGAATCCTGATATTAAGGCATCAGAGAAGGTATTATGCCGAGAGTCAATAATACAGTTTAGTACAGAAGTATCTAAACCAGGTGACTAAAGGATTGATCCCAAACTGAATGAGTCCCAGATGGACATATTTATATCCATGCTCTAATCCCCAATCAATATCAGCTTGCTGAATAAGAGGAATCTAATAAACAGATTGACCAAGAGAGAGTGGCACATTATGAGAACAATAATGGATGAGTGTAGTAGCATGAAACTTAAACATAGGTAAATCATAAATCTTTGATGGTTCTATCTCAGGCATTCTCCAATTAACATCAGGCTCATATTCCTGAGCTATCAATCTAGTATTGTATAGAGATTTAGAGGAGGAAGACTAACTAAGGAAATGCTTATACCATTTAGTTGGCTTATACTTAACATCAGCAGATAAATCATAAGAAGACTTGTTGTTTGGTGATGCCATTGTCAACTACTACAACTTATGACAGTATACTTCAAATATTCCAGGCAAGTAAATATATTGAGAGGCAAGATCTCACTTACTATGGGAAAAGGACTCTACAGCACTCCACGCTTTTCTTTGGCTTCAATGGTTGTCTTACGTATCCTACAGCAACTGCTGGAGACCACAGTCAAGAAGATCACTTCACTCAATACTGGACATTTACACTTCTTGCAATCATATACTTCAGACACAAGGCTCGTATCGAAATAGAATCACTTCCAAACAAGACTTCTTTGTATTAATCAATTGAACTCACTCATTACATAAGACACAGAGTGTTTAAGCTATGACTTCACAGAAAAGCAGGTCTTTT
>JASDQU010101167.1:198635-222604 GCA_032191745.1 Picea mariana
GTCCAAGACTTCTATGTGGTAGAGTAGCTTTTTTATCCCTGTCACTCCTTGGCAAAGGAGCATTTATCATTTTTAGCATAGGGATGGCTAGATCTTGACATTCAGCACAGTTGGCATGTTGGCCATTGTGTTCTATTTTTTACTAGAATGTCCTAAAATTATTAGGGGCAGATGGTACATGGGATATGTTAACTTTTACAGAAGGCTCAGAGGTTTGCTCTTGTGTAGGGATATTCTTTTTACAATAATAGCAATTCTTAGAACCTTTCTGATGTGTCAACAGATGATTATCTAAATCAGATTTATTCAAGACAGGTTTATATACAGGGGCTTTAGAAAATGATGAGGAGGATAAGGATGATCTATCAGAGAATGAAGATCTTCTTTGAGTTGAATCAGAGCTACTGGTTGAAAGGGAGGACAATTGTCTTTCTAAATATTGATTTCTTGTGCTCTGTGATCTTCCTATTCTTAAGATATTTCTTCCAGATGAATTTTGTTCTATTTTTAGTTCTCTAGCCATGGGAGGCGATATCTTGGAAGAGATGGGTTCATATTCTGCAGACCATTCCTCGACAGCAGTAAGTTTAGCAAAACCTAAAGTAAGAGGGGAGACATTGCCGGGTCCTCTTAGATATTTTACATACACTGGGTTGAATTGTAGTTTTATTTCTTATTAGTCCATGCGGAAGGCCAATGCAAGGACTCTAGCATTGGATACATTGTTGAGTTTCTATTGCTTATTTCAGTGAGAAGTTGAATGATGTCAAGTAGAAGTATTCAACCTATGACAAAGAGTTATATGCAGTGATCCAAGATTGAAAGAAATAGAGGCATTATCTTATGTCTAGAGAATTTATTTTGTATACTGACAATCATGCTTTGCAGTTTATAAGTAAGTAGGAGAAATTGAATCAGAGACATGCCAAATGATTAGAGTTTATGCAAAACTTTACATTTGTTCTTAAACATATCATTGGGAGTGCTAACAAAGTTGCATATGCCTTGAGTGGGAAGTGTTTGGTTTTGCAGGAATTCCAAGTGAGTACTTTGGGGATTGAACATCTCAAATAAATGTACAAAGAAGACTTGGACTTCAAGGAAGCCTATGGAGCATGTGAGAATCTGGTGATTAGAGATAGAAGTCCTTGGTTGGAGTATATGATCTAGCAGGGATTGTTGTTCAAAGGAAGTCAAATGTGCATTCCAAAATTCTCAATGAGGGATAACTTACTAAAAGAAAAACACAATGGAGGATTGGTTGGTCACCTTGGATGGGACAAAACTTATGCTTAGTTAATTTCTTCTTATCTTTGGCCAAGTATGAGATCTGATGTTAAGAGATTTGTAGAAAGATGTAAAATCTATCAATTTTCCAAAGAGAAGTAGAAAAACATAGGTTTATATCATCCACTGCCCATACCTAGTAGACCATGGGATGCATAAGCATGAATTTTGTTTTGGGTTTACTTATAAATCAAAGGGGGAATGATTCAATCTTTTTAATTGTTGATAGATTCTCAAAGATGACACGTTTTGTACCTTGTTTAAAGACCAATGATGCAACTCATATTGATAATTTGGTTTTCAAAGAGATTGTAAGATTGTGTGGATTGCCCAGAAGTATAGTTTCAGATAGAGACACTAAATTTGTTGGAAATTTATGGACGACATTATGGAAGAAGCTTGGAACAAGCCTTTCATTTAGCTCATCCTCTCACCCACAAAGTGATGGGAAGACATAAGTGATGAACATGAGCTTGGGAAACTTACTAAGGAGTTTGGTAAGTGAGCATAGACGTTAGTGGGATCAAGTTCTTGCACACGCTGAGTTTGCTTACAATGACTCACCTAACAAAAGTACATGGAAAATTCCATTTCAAATTGTCTATGGTATGCACCCAAAAGGAAATTATGAACTTGGGGATATGGGAAAAGCAAAAATAAAAAGTGTTGATGTAGAGGACTTCGCTACAACAATGCAAATGTTGCATGAACAGGTCAAGGGGATGCTACATGATAACATGGGATGCTACGTGATAACAGTCAAAGGTACAAGCAAAGAGGATACATGAAGAGAAGAGGATTAAATTTTTAAGTTGGAGATCAGGTTTGACACATTTGAGGAGAGAGAGATTCCCAAGAAATGAATATAATAAATTGAAATTAAAGAAGATAGGACACTATAAAATTTTGAGGAAATTTTTAGCTAATGCCCATGAGATTGAGTTACCACATGCTATTGGAATTTCACCTATATTCAATGTTGTAGATTTATATCCTTACAGAGAACCTGAAGTAGAGGATGAGGATGATTGAGAGGAAGTTCAATGGATGAAGTAGTTACGTACAACAAAATAGTTGCAGATGGAGAATATTCTTGATCAGAGGATTGTGAAGAAAAATAGAAATCAAAACTACTATGAGTATTTGGTCAAGTGGAGAGATATTCCAATAGAATATGTGACTTGGATGAGTGTTGCAGAGTTCCAGAAGCATGGAAAACAGGTTGAAGACCTCATGGACAGGAGTCCATGAATATTTTTTTCTTTGGGAGTCTAATGCACGAGAATCAACCAGTTAATTTCAAGATTGACCCAAGGGTCACAAACATTGACTAAGGAAGTTGATTTCCTAAATTTTATTTTCATCTGTTATAGTTGTGCGAAGTATCTGTAGAAGCTATATTCATTTGATTAGTTTTGATAGGTGTCAGTTTGTTGATAAGTTTTAGGAACAAAATTATCAGATTTAGAATTGGTTGAGATAGCTCGGGATGAGTTTGTTTTGTGAGCTACCCGAGAGCTCTAAGATATATTCAGTATTTTGTATTGAATAAAGGTTAGCAAGTGTGGAGAGTGAAAAAAGTGCACTGCGTAGAGCTCCAAGAGACCGAGGAACAAAGAAACCATTGTTGTACCCGTTCATTCCTTTTGAATATAATAGAAAATCTCATATTTTGTGTGCCATTGTGACTTGTATGTCAAATTTTGTTTGAATTTGTCTCGATCGAGCAACAAAACTTTGATTTTGTAGGGTAGTGGATCGTATATGGAGTCGTGCTTCGAAGGCGAATGGTGCCCATTGAAATTTCTATGTATTTTCGTTTTGTTTGAATTGAACGATCGGGATTAGATCTAGGAGAGAACCTTTCCAGATTGACAGTCATTATTAATTCATAGTTCTTACCTGTTGAACCCATCTTGTATCAGATCCTCACCATATTGGATCCCTCTGTTACCCTGACGTTGATACTCCGACGACCCAATATTTCAGACGCAACCAAGGGAGAAGTGTGAGTTACCACTACTTTGATACCTCGATACAGATATTCCGACGAAGCTTCCAGTTCTATCAAACTCGTTCCCGTCGGAGTGCTTAACTGCAACCCATCAGAGCACTCAACTCTGATTCATCGGAGGACTTAACTTTGATACCCTGCCATCCGATACTATGACGGTCTGATTAACCCATCGTTGATTTTCCCATGACATTGTGAAGGATTTAGCACCTGGTCGTGTGGAAAAAAGGGCTTAGTGCCAAGATAAAGGAAGCACTCTATCCGAATTGAAATTGTGGACTGGTGCGCAACAGAGAGCCCGTGACTCTCTTAAGAAAGGATTTTGGGCCCGATTGAAGGATTTTGAGAGTAGCTCGAGAGACGAAGTTGAAACAGAGTTAACCAATACTCATTTATGTTGGTGTCAGACATGGTAGGTCATCATCAACCACCATATTCATAGTTGGGTTGTATTCTTTATGTAAGTGAAACCATCTTCATAGTTGGGTCATATTCTATTTGGGTGGTTGACCATCTTCCTAGCTGGGTTGAATTCTTTGTGTGTAACCATATTCATAGTTGGCTCCTATTATTTGTGTGTGGGAAGCCATCTATAGTGTAAAGGTCGAGTTTGGATTTGGAGGACTAGTTCTATGTTTTCTAGCCAAGATTTCTTAACCCAGGGACCGATTTTATCACTGTTGGAGTATGTTTTATTACCAGGACCGAGTTCATCTATTATTGGACCGATTTTATACCAATGAGGACCATATTTTCTTGAGGGGTTGTCATTATCTCTGAGGAGGCCGAGATCTAGTTGTTGGTTGAGTTCTTATTGTTGGGTCGTATCCATTTCATAAAGGCCAAATTCCTTCCTTTGTGTAGGCCGAATTTGGTAGGGTATCAAGCTCTCTTGGAGGGGTTGAGTTGTCTTATTGGGATCATTTCATTGTGAGAGGAATCAATTCCCTTCTAATCATCAGTTTTTCTTGAAGGGTTAGGAGACCTTGTGTGCAAAAAAATGGGTGTTTACAACAATCAATTATAATCCGTACTTTCATCTATGTTCCAACCATTAATTATAACAAATTCCAATGTACTTCAGCACAAAACTGTGAGTGTTTTTCTAATTTTTTTTATTCATATTTGAGTAATAATTAAACAGAGCAGTTTGGGCTACTTTCTTTGTTGTCTTGGAATTATTACCTCTTTGTGTTTCTGTTGTTATAAATTGCAAGACAAATTCTTATGGAGATATTGCAAACTATTTGACAAAATCCATAAACCAACAAACACTTAATATACATCAACAAACAAACTCTTTGATGTAATTCATAAGCCAAATGAGTACAAAGGACATAATAACAATTAGAACAAACGGTCCAACATTTAAGAGCTTGTCATTGCAAGGGTAATAGGGGATTACATTCAAGTGTTTGATGAAAGTATTAAATCAGAAAGCCATCCATATCTTAGCAGCAAAAAACAAATTTATACCAGCCACAAGGGAGGGATATTATAATGGTACCAGAGTAGTGTATCCTCCCATCCTGTTGGTTTGAAAATCATGGTGCCGTTGAGTGAAGATGAGTTGGTCAATACACATTTTAAGGACAGAGGTAAACATCAATACCCATACCATCCAAAGGATGTTTTTCTCAACACCTTGGAGGAAGTCGAGGGTTGTTTGAACATGGTGAATCAATTACCTTCTCATGTAAAACAAGCAGCCACGATTCCGGCAGTGACTTACTTGGGTAAGCAAAGGTTGTTGAGACACACATATAAAGAGATAAGACTCATGGTCACTTCATGTTTGAGTGAAATCATGAGAATCTCAGCACCTAAATCTCCTCACGATGATGACACATTGAAAGAGATATTTCAATTGTTAGTGCATAGTTTCCAAGGATTGGATGATGTCACAGGTTCTCAATTTACTAGGAGGGTCACCATACTTGAAACATTTGCAAAAATTAGATCTGGTAATATCACAATTGATATGGGGTTGAATGATCTAACTCTCAAAATATTTCATCAATTATTTGCTACTATCAGAGAATATCATGCTAGCAATGTTATTATAGCCATGCATTTCATCATGACATTGATTTTTAGTGAAAGCGATGAAGTGCTCCAGTCACTTTATTCTATCTTATCAGCTAACATGTTGAAGGGTGATAAAAATCCTTATTTGTGAAGCAGGTCCTAGCTGAAAAGGTGATTGCTTAGTGTGAGGAGAGGTTGAAGCCTTTCTTAGCCCATGAGGAGCATGAGGAAGAAGAGGAATTCATATCAGAAATTTTTGATGGGGAAGATGCCTTGTCACACGAGGAATGTATAAAAAAGACCCAGGATGACCTCTTAGACATGCATGCAAATTCTATTGATGATTTGGTGCATGAGGGAAGAGACAAAACAACAACCTTTATTACAAGTTCACTCCATTCTAATGGGATTTTTGTGACTATCGGGTTCCTTGATGACATTAGTGGAGTAGATGCAAAATATTTCATTGTTGGGACCACTAATGCAATTCCAAAAGAAGAGGATGTTGAAGTATTCAAGTCAACCTATGATGTTGGTTCAGATGGGTATTGGTTTGATTTCCAAACAGAGCATATGGAGAGGAATGTTCATGATAGCCTCAGTCTCTTTGATTTGGACAACGATTTGTTTGGAGGATCAACCACTCATGAGGTACATAATGAGCATACTCTTTCAGATAGAAAACAACATCTAATAGATCCATGGAATCCAGGTGTTTGGGAACCAAAGGATGAAGATGAGACAAAATTTGAAGAATGGGCGTAGGAGACTTGGGGCAGCCATGGTGACACCATAGTAAGGTATGAAGGAAATTCCAATTTTTATATGCATCATAACAACAAATCATTAAAATTGCATAGTCTTGACATTAATGAGGAAACTTGGAAGAAACAATTAATGGTGCTAGTTGAAAATGAAGTGCAAACATTATCCAAGTTGGATGACATGAAGAGTCTTGTTGAAAATCTCATACAAAAGACACCATGAAATATGAATGAACAAATTGTTTCCCTTGCTGATTTGCAAAACATTAAGAGCACAATGGGAGACATGAAATTATCCTATTTGAATATGATCAAAGATAGAAGTGTGTCTACTAAGATTGGAGATAAGGCTATATATACATCCCAGGAATTAAGGGTGAAGGCTGAAGAGCTCACCAATGAGCTTGAATTGACCAAATTTTCATTGGGAAACACTCAAAATGATTCACTTGAAGTAGAACATCATCTTTACGTGGCCAAACAATTCAGGGAACAAGGGAATAGAGAAAGGGATAAAGAAATCAAGCAGGTAATTGAAGAGCATGATATCATTCAACTATTTGATAATCTATTGTCTGAGATGGATACAAATTCTTCTTTGGATAATCCAATTTTCGAGTGGGATGATAGAGCTCTTTTTTCCTCCAATGATGAGATTGGAGTCGGTCAGAGGATTTGGGAACCAGGTGCAGTTTTCAGTAGTATGGTGTTGAGTCAAGATTGGAAGTGTGAAACAATTTTTAGTAATGATACCACTGTCCACTTTCCAGTAAGTTTACATTGGACTACAGTTCATGTCATGCAGATGCATTGGATGGTTTATTCAGACCAACAATTGAGAAATGGGTGGTTTACATTGATTGGTAGAGATGATCTAGACATAGGAGATGAATTTTCCGCTACTTCCATACTTTCGACTCCTATGATTTTAGAGGGATTTCATATTTATTACCACTACCCTTGATTTTCCACATTATTGATAGTGACTTCAGTCCATGGGCAGACAAATTGTGGGATCTTGTAGGCTATGTTGCAACCGGTTATGGGAGATTTTCCAGATGGTGTCTCGATGTTTTTAGTAGGCTCGATGTGTTGGACTATTAGGTATTTTTCCTTTGACACTTGGAGCTTAAATTTTGTTAATGATTTTTTAGTTTGTGGCCACAAAGGATTTTCCTGGATGTCTGATTTTAGAGATGGTTTTGTTGACATCTTCTATTACATCCCTTTGGCAGTGTTTGATCAACTTCATTCTAGGAGCGACATGAGGGGATCTGCTAAGGTTTACATGTTATGGTTGGGAATATTTTCTCTTCCACTGCCCAGGATTGAGTCTGGAAGAGAGATTGCAGACTTTGACTTCATTGAGATACATTTGCAAGATGTGATCCTTAATAGTGGGGATGATTTTTCTAAGCCTTATAGCTTGGGGTTCCAGGAGTGGAGAATACATTCTATGCATGAGGGTCATATATTTATGATCAGAGTGGCACAACGTCAACATGGTGGGTCCTTTTTGGTGATAGAATAGGACCATGGGATTTCATGGGTTGACAGTTTGGTAGCTGTTACAAATGGGAGAGCCAACCGTTACTTTCAGGAGCCTATTCATATATAGCATTGGATTGGTTTCCTAGTTGGGATATTCTATGAGGGGTGGACTAAGTATTTACAATATATGTTTTCTCTATTGGTCATAGGTCTTCAGGAGGCCTCTTATGTTAGTACTTTGCAGAGCAGTATTGTATGCAGTAGGTGCTCCACATCTTTCGAGTTGGTTTGGGACCCTCAGGACACTCACAATTTTAGTTTGGCTCCATAGATTGTTCGTATGGTTGTATTGGCCTTGCTTGCGGACAAGCAATCTTGGGAAGGGAGCAATGCAATGTCCCTTTCCACCTGACCCCTATAGATGGATGACTTAGTATCCTATTTGATTCTCATAGGCTATAGTCAATGAAAAAAGGGATTACTTTGATTATTTGATGCCATCGGGGAGAAAAAGGTTATATTTCTAAAGTGACATTAAATAATTAAGTTAAAAAGGTTATAAAGTGACTTTGAGATTAATACTTAAGAAAACCTTATAAAGTCACTTTAATCACTTAAGTGAAGGTAAAAAGGTAAAAGGGTCATCCAAAAAGGGTAAAAGGATCATAATAAAGGTGAGAGGGATAAAAGAAAGATGATAACTCATTCTCTCATTATGTTGATGCTTATTTTGATTGATTTGGAGATATCTTGGAGCCTTTGAGGGTTTGGAGTAAACCTTGGTTTGGATTGGTTTCAGTGGTGAAATATTCCACCCTAGCTAATTAGGTCTTGGTGGTGAGAGATCCACCCTAGCCATTGATTGGGAAGTCCATTCAGGTATTCCATTTGGATTCCACTGTTGGGGAGTTGATCTACCCTTTTGCATCATTTTGGGCTTTGTGGGAGCCATATCTCATAGTGCAGAATGAGTTTGCTATTGAGAGGTTGATATTACTAGAGCAGGGGCCAAAATCCTTGATAAGGGGAAAATTTCCCATGTAGTTGGGTCGCATTCTTTGTGTGTGGGCAACCATATTCATAGCTAGGTCGCATTCCTTGTGTGTGAGCAACCATTTTCATATATGGGTTGTATTCTTTGTGTATGGGAAACCATCTTCATAGCTGGGTCATATTCTTTGTGTGCGGGCAGCCATCTTCCTAGTTGGGTCCTATTCTTTGTGTGTGGGCAACCATCTTCATAGTTGGGTCATATTCTTTGTGTGTGGGAAACCATCTTCAATGTAAAGGTTGATTTTGGCTTTGGAGGACTAGTTCTATGTTTGTTGGCCAATATTTCTTAACCCAGGGACCGAGTTTATTAATGTTGGGGTGAGCTTTATTACCAGGACTGAGTTCATCTATTGTTGGACCAATTTTATACTAGTGAGGACCGTATTTGCTTGAGGGGCCGCCATTATCTCTGAGGAGGTCGAGATCTAGTTGTTGGTTGAGTTCTTGTTGCTAGGTCGTATCCATTCCATAAAGGCCAAATTTCTTCCTTTGTGCAGGACAAAATTGCTAGGGTATTGAGCTCTCTTGGAGGGGTCGAGTTGACTTATTGGGATCGTTTCATTGTGAGGAGAATCAATTCCCTTCTAATCAACAATTTTCTTGGAGGGTTAGGGGACCTTGTGTGCAACAAATTGGGTATTTACATCAGCCAATTATAGTCCCTAATTTCATCTCTGTTCCATCCATTACTTCTAACAAATTTTGGTGTACTTCAACACAGAACTGTGAGTCTTTTGCTAATTTTTTTGGTTCATATTTGAGTAATAATTAAACAGAGCAGTTTCAGATACTTTCTTTGTTGTCTTGGAACTATTACCTCTTTGTGTTTCTGGTGTTATAAATTGTAAGACAAATGTTTTTGGAGATATTGCAAATTGTTTAATAGAATCCCTAAACCAAAAAACACTTAATATACATCAAAAAACAAAGTGTTTGACATAATTCATAAGCCAAATGAGTACAAAGGACATAAAAACAATTAGAACAAACAATCCATCAATTAAGAAGAGGTCATTGCAAGGGTACCAGGGGATTACATTGAAGTGTTTAACGAAAGTCCTAAATCAAAAATCCATCCATATCTTAGCCAAATTTATACCAGCCACAAGGGATGGATATTACATTTTCATAATCCCATAAGCGATAACCAAAATCATTAACTCCATATCCAATAAAATTACACTTCTTGGATTTTGCCTCAAGATTTGTTCTATTTTCTCTATCAATATGGGCAAATGCTTCATAACCGAAAGTCTTCTGAATGAGTAGTTTATCTTTTTACTTGTCCATGCCTCCTATGGAATGCCACCATCCAAGTAACTTGAAGGCTCTTTATTTATTAAGTAAATAGCAATATCCACAACTTATGCCCAAAACTGTAAGTGTAATCCTGCATGCAATCTCAGACTCCTTGCATGCTCCATGATTGTCACGTTCATCCTTTCTGACACACCATCTTCTTATGGTGTTCCCGAACCATCTTCTCTCTACGAATCCCATGACATGAAGAGTAACTATCAAACTCCTTGCTGCATTATTCGCCTCCATTATCTGATTTGAGACACTTTAACTTATTTCATATCTCATTCTCAACCAAAGCTTTCCATTTCTTAAAGGTCGGGAAAAAATCATATTTTTTCCGAATGTAATAAACCCAAGTTTTCCTAGTTGCATCATCAATAAAAGTAACATAATAATAAGAGCCACCAAGAGATGACACGTGAGTCGATCCCGATATGTCTATATGCACAAGCTCTAACTTTTTACTCTTCTTTTCCTTCCCAACTTTGAGAAATATGATTATCTTATATTTTCCATAAACACAATGCTCACAAAAATCCAAATCAACCTACTTCAAATATGACAAAAAATTTATTGAGTGGAGAATATGCATCCCCTTCTAACTCATGTGCCTGAGGCTATGATGTCACAATGTTGTATCCGCTCCTATATAAGATAAATCAATAAAAAAAGACAACATTACCGATACATAAATACAATGTACCTACCTTTTCTCCTTTTTCTATTATCAATGATCCTTTAGTGACCTTCCTTGAATTTATTGTAAATGTAATTGTACGAACTTCACTATCTAACCGCCCCATTGAAATTATATTTCTTCTCAAATTGGGAATGTACTTCACCTCTTTCAACAACCATTGGTTTCCATTCTGTAATTTTATATGTATCTTACCCTTTCCAACAATTTTACATGGTTTATCATCACCGAAATAAACTTGTCCAAAATCACCCTAAACGTAATCTTGAAAATATTTCTAATGGAGTGTGGCATGAAATGAAGTCCTTGAGTATGTGGCATGAAATTGATGCAGACCCTCCTTCTCTCCTAAGGCCTGCGCGACCTCCCAGTCTAGGATCGATCAAGAAATTGAGTCGGATCGACTCTTTGGGTCTCTGCTAGACTCCAAACCCTCTTACACAGGTCCTTTCTCCAAAAGCGCAGGTCATACGAGACTCGCGGGTTCTCTCCTGGAAACTGTTCAACTTCCACGTAAACCGGTTGCTAGCTCTTCTGGTATTGAGTGCCTTCCTTCCCGTGACCACGGCTGTGACCGTTCGCCTGATCAATAGGCGCTTTGTGACTTCACGTGTCGGTTGTTTTCACATGCGCCAACTCTGACTTTCCAACTCCCAAAATCCTAAAGTGGGGCCTAGCACGTGCTAGCTCCTCCCTCAACCTTCAATGATATGACCCCTCACTATGCCCTGGGGCCAATCTCTTGAGCGCTTCATGGTTTCACGTTTCGCATCCCCGAAAGATCTCGTTGCTTGTTCTCCTAATTTTCGAAACCCAAAATCTGGGCTCTCCTTACTTCAGATCAATAGTCCACAACCCGTGTGATCCGACGGCCTTGTCTTCTTCTTCACAAACTCGGGACATCGCATTTCGTGAAGCTAGAGGACTACTCTCCTCTCTTCTCCTGATATTCGAACTCGTGAATTTCTTGGGACCAGATCTACGGCCCACACTCTCCTTCGATCAACGGCTATGACCGTTTCGTGAACTTGGGGTTCGCGATTTTGCTTACCTTGTGCACTCCCCAAGGGATAAAACTCGTACACCTATCTCTGGATCCAACAACTATCAATCCACGCACTCAGATCTAATGGTCCAGATCTGATCTTGTCCCCCGTGCTTCCTCTAGCCATTGGGCGCTAATCCAGCGTTCCAAATTCCTTCCACAACCGATCTAATGCATGTTTTCGCTCCTCCTCCTGAGCTTTATCTCGTGAAGGTTTCGAATTCTCACACACTCCTTGCGTTCAGGGATTTCGATAACTCAGAACCGAAGGACTTCTTGAAGAGGAATTCCTCTCGCCCTCCTGGCGTTCTCCTTTTTTGGTTCTTCAACTTCTTGCAAAGTCCCTTCGACACTTAGTCGAATCTCGGATCTGTGCACTCCTTGCACCAGATCTTTACGCAAGGTTCAAATTCTTGTGGACGACTATGCACGCCTTGCACCAGTCTCTTTGCACTCCTTGCAAAGAGAAAGTTTTGTGTTATCTCTTCTGAGCTTCGAAATCAAAACAAATCCCGTTAACGCACTCCTTGCATTCTGTGTGCACACCTTGCACCACTTTCAACAGAAGAGAAACAATTGAAACTTATCCTAACATTCCCAGTTCCATCTATTCATAATGAAATTCATTCATTATTCATGAAAGCACAATAACAGAGAATTGCAAAACAATGTCCACCCATGCATTGGATCAATTTTCCTCTATTATATTCATAAGTGAAAATGGCTACAACTGAAAACTCGGAAATATCCTACTAACTTGCAGCTATCTACCCTGTAGCCAACCACATTTGGGCATACAAAACCTCTATTTATCTCAGAGGGCTCTTAGGGTTTCCCCTGGCTACTTGTCTACATCACACCCTATCCTACAGCTATTTTAGTCTAGTCGCATCCCAGAGTCGGAGTGGAAACTCCCACTTCGCTCGCGATCACTCAAGCGTGCCTCAAAAGATTTTTCCGGCATAGAGTTAAGGCGTACTTCAAAATATTTTCTGCAACTTCCAGTGTTGAGGTTTCATACAGATTCCTAGACGTTGATAGGTCATGCTCCGCATGTTTTCCAGTGATGCTCCTGCATCTTCCTCCTGTTCTTTTTTCCAATCCTCTGATCAACAATCTTCTCCATCTATGGTTTTTCTGCTATCGACAATTTTTTTTCCCACTGGACCTTCTCTTGATCTTCTGCTCCCGTTGTGTCATGTTTCATGTAAGGATACAGGTTTGAAACATTGAATATGGGTGATATGCCTACACCATCTGGCATCTCAATCTCATAGGCATTTGCATCAAACATTATCAAGATCTTACATGGTCCTATCTTCTTCATTTTTAACTTATAATATGCTCCCCTAGGGAACCTTTCTTTCCTGAGATGTGCCAAAACCTGATCTCCTACTTCAAATTGAAGTTCTCTACGATGTTGATCAGCTCTGCATTTGTACTCCTGGTTAGAACTCTACAACTGTCCTTTGATCTGTCTATGGAGCTTCTGCATTTCTGTAACAAAATATTTTGCTCCAGTGCTTCTGATCTCTCTTTGTTCCAAGTCTCTCAACTCAGATACTCCCCTGGGTTGCATTCCATACAATATTTGTAACAGGCTCTTTCCAGTGCTCCTGTTTGGTGAGTCATTGTATGCAAATTCTGCTTGTGGCAGAATCTGATCCCACTTATTATGGTGTTCAGTAATCAGACTCCTCAACAAGTTTCCCAAACTTCTGTTCACCACCTCAGTCTGTCCATCTGTATGAGGGTGATAAGTTGAGCTGAAGGACAAATTTGTCCCCAACTTCTTCCACATTGTTCTCCAAAAGTGACCAAAAAATTTTGTGTCTCTGTCCGAGACAATGCTTCTGGGTAGGCCGTGAAGTCTTACAACTTCCTTGAAAAACAGATTAGCAACATGTGTTGCATCACTGGTCCTCTAGCATGGGATAAAGTGTGTCATCTTCGAAAACCTATCCACCACCACAAATATGGAATCTAATCCTATTTGCATCCTTGGCAGTCCCAACACAAAATCCATGCTTATTGCATCCCAAGGCCTCTTTGGTATTGGCAACGGTTGATACAATCCAATGTTCCGTCTTTTTCCTTTTGTATGTTGGTAGATTCTACATATGTTCACAAACTTTATCACTTTTGTTCTCATACCTGGCCAATAGTATGAACTTCTCAACTGTGCAAATGTTTTATCATGGTCGAAATGTCCAGCCAATCCTCCACTATGTTTTTCCTTCAAAAGGTTATCCCTCATTGAGCATTTTGGTATGCACAACTAATTTCCCTTGAACAACAATCCTTCTTGAATCATATACATTGTCCACTGGCTTTTGTCTCTCAGGACAGGACTTGTACATGCTTCGTATGCTTCTTTGAAATCTGTATCATCACAATACATGTCCTTAAGGTGTTCAAACCCCAAGGTCTTCACCTGAAATTCCTATAGAATCAAGCATCTCTTGCTTAATGCATCAACAACCTTGTTAGCATTCTCAATAATATGTTTTATGACAAAAGTAAAATTATGCATAAACTCAACCCATTTCGCATGCCTGTGATTCGATTTTTCTTGTCTGGTTATGAATTGTAAAGCCTAGTTGTCGCTATACAAGACAAATTCCTGTGGGACAAGGTAATGTCTCCACTTCTTCAAGGATTGAATTATGGCATAAAACTCCTTATCATACGTGGAGTATTTTCTCTTGATCTCATTCAGCTTCTCACTGAAATAGGAAACAAGTCTATTATCCTGGCTCAAAACTGCTCCAATTGCAACTCCACTTGCATCACATCTCACCTGAAATGTCTTTTCAAAATTCGACAAGACCAGAATTGGTCGTTCTGTTATTTTCCCCTTCAGTATATTGAAGATCCTCTCGACTTCCTCTATCCATTTAAAAGACTTGTGCTTCTTCTTCACTGTATCCATCATTGACGCACAAATTTCGATGAAGTCTCTGATGAATCTATAGAATCTTTCTAATCCATGGAAGCTCCTTACCTCGAACATACTCTTCGGTGACGACCATTCTTTGATTTCTTTCACCTTCTCTGGATCCATCTTCAGTTCGATTGAAGAGATCACAAAACCCAAGTAAATGAGTTATGTCTTCATAAAAGAGGACTTCTTCATATTTATCAACAACTTCTCATGTTGTAGTCTCCTCATTACTAGCGTTAGGTGCCTCAAATGTTCCTCCTTAGTCCTGCTAAAGATCAGTATATCATCCAAATATACAACCACAAACTTGCCAATGAAATTTTTTAGTATCTCATTCATCAGCCTCATAAAAGTGCTCGAGGCATTCGTTAAGACAAATGGCATAACAAGCCACTCATACAAACCTTCATTTGTCTTAAAGGTTGTCTTCCACTCATCACCTTCTCTCATTCTAATTTGGTGATATCTGCTTTTCAAATCTATCTTAGAAAATAAATTTTCTCCACTTAAACAGCCCATTAAATCATCCATTCTTGGTAAAGGAAATCTATACCTGATGGTGATCTTGTTAATGGCTCTTGAGTCTATACACATTCTCCATCCTCCATCCTTCTTTGGACTCAACACAGTTGGTACTGCGCATGGACTCAAGCTCTCTCTGACCAAACCCTTGTCTAACAATTCCTGGACTTGGTTCTTCACTTCCTCATTCTCTTGAGGTGTCAATTCGTATGTTTCTTTGTTCGGCAGACTTGCTCCTGGTATCAAATCAATATGATGATTGATACTTCTGATGGGTGGAAATGAGTTAGGCAGCTCATCCACCACTATGTCAGCAAAATTATCCAACAATTCCTGGACTTCTTCAGGCAAATCATCCATTGAAGTACTTGTAAGGATAACCCTGGGTTTCCTCACCACAACAAACTGCATCTCCTTCTCTTTCTTGACTTCTTTCAAGAGTTCCTTCCCACTCATGAGAAGTATTCTTGTGCTGGCTTGCTCCTTCACTTTCTTCTCCTCTATTGGTAGCAACATGTGTGTCCTACCATTCTTCTCCAAGGTGTATGTATTCTTCCTCCCATCATGAATGACATTCCTGTCAAACTGCCATGGCCTTCCCAACAAAATATGGCATACATCCATGGGAATTACATCACACATAATTTCATCTCTATATCCTCCTATATTAAATTCAACCAAGCATTGTTTAGTAACCATTACCTGGTGTCCTTTCTGCAACCATGAGAATTTATATGGCTTCAGATGTGCAGTCGTCTCTAGCTCCAATTTCTCCACCATCTCTGTGGATACTAAGTTATCAATTATCCCACTTTCGATTATCACCTTGCATACTATGTCTTTCATCTTGCAAGTTGTCAAAAAGAGACTATTTCTCTGCATTGGATTTTCAACTTCTGCCTTTGGTTTCAAGAGAACCTTCCTCAACATCACGGATCTTCCATCCTCTGCTCCTTCTGCTTCAACATATATTCTATGTGCTTCTGAAATGTGAGCTTCACCTCCTCCTTATTTCTTTTTCTCGGGACATTCCCAATACATGTGTCTTGTCTTTCCACAAGCATAACATCTTACTTCTCCTCCTCCTCTTCTTCCTCTTCCTCTAGAAGAACTTCTTCCCCCACCCTGTCTTCCTCCAAAATTTTCTCCTCTTTCCAAGTGACTGTGTGGTTTTTCAGCCTCATCCTTAGACTTATGTGCCCTTTCATGGGTAACTCCCTTACCTCTAGTTGGGGTTGGGATTTTACCTCTCCCTCGTTGGCTTTGTTTTCTGGCCAACTTCTCCTCTGCTTTCAGTGCAAACTGATAAGCATCCTCCACTGTCCTTACTGAAATCATGCTAAGATCATCCTGGATTTCATATCTCAGTCCATTCATATATCTGACAAATTTGTCTTCATATTTCTCCTTTTGTCCATTTCTTATGTTCAGCCTATAGAACTCCTCTATGTACTCCTTAACTGCCATCCCTTTCTCTCTCAGGTTCTGCATCTTCCTGAACAGATCAATCTAATAATCCTTGGGCATGAACTTAGCCTTCAACTTGTCTACCATTATGTCCCAACTCTTTATCTTCTACTTTCCTTTGCTTCTCCTTTCAGCCTGCAGTTCATCCCACCACAGTGTTTCATGTCCTTTTAGCCTGGTGACAGCCTGTTTCACTTTTCTCTCTTCATCAACATATTCATAGTCCAAATGTGTGTCCATGGATATGATCCAATCCAGCATCTCTTCAGCATCTAAATTGCCTTCATACATTGGGACCTCTATCTTGGTTATACCTCCCAATCTAGCTACTGCTCTTAGCAAGCGTTCTTCAGCAACATCCTCTCCTATAGCTTCTTCGACTTCTATTACTTCACTCTCTGCATCATTGATGTCTCCAGTATCAAGTGTTCATATCTGCTGCCTCCATCACCTCTAATCTTGCACGAAGTTCTTGCATCTCCCTTTCTATAGCTTGATTGGCTAAAGGTTCTTTCGCTCGTCTCCTTGGTGGCATTGTGTTAACTGTCTGTCACACACAGAGTACAAATTCAAGTTCTTTTGTCTCCTCTCCTTTGCCTGTTGTCTACAAGCAAAACTTTGCTCTGATGCCACTTGATGCAGACCCCCCTTCTCTCCTAAGGGCTACGCGACCTCCCGGTCTAGGATCGATCAAGAAACTGAGTCAGATCGACTCTTTTGGTCTCTATTAGACTCCAAAACCACTTACACAGGTCCTTTGTCCAAAATGCGCAGGTCGTACGAGACCCATGGGTTCTCTCTTGAACATTGTTCAACTTCCACGTGAATCGAGGGCTATCTCTTCTGGTAATGAGCGCCTTCCTTCCTGTGACCACAGTTGTGACCGTTTGCCTGACCAAGAGGCGCTTTGCGAATTCGCGTGTCAGTTGTTTGCACATGCGCTAACTCCGACTCTCCAACTCCCGAAATCCGGAAGTGGGGCCTAGCGCGTGCCAGCTCCTCCCTCAACCTTCGACGATATGACTCCTCACTATGTCGTGCGGCCAATCTCTCGAGCGCTTCGCAGTTTCGCGTTTTGGGTCCCTGGAAGATCTTATTGCTCATTCTCCCGATGTTCGAAACCCGAAATCTGGGATCTCCTTATGTTAGATCAACGGTCCACAACCCGTGTGATCTGAAAGTCTTATCTTCTTCTTCACAAACTCGGGACTTCGCATTTCGTGAAGCTAGAGAATCGCTCTCCTCTCTTCTCCCGATATCCAAACTCATGAATTTCTTGGGACCAGATCTACGACCCAGACTCTCCTTCAATCAACGATTGTGACCGTTTCACGAACTTGGGGTTCGTGAGTTTTCTTACCCTGTGCACTTCCCAAGGGATAAAACCCGTGCACCTATCTCTGGATCCAACAACTGTCGATCCACGTGCTCAGATCTGATCTTGTCCCCCGTGCTTCCTCTAACCACTATGCACTAATCGAACGTTCCATATTCCTTCCGCAATCGATCTAACGACTTTTTTTGCTCCTCCTCCTGAGATTTATCTCGTGAAGGTTTTGACTTCCCACGCACTCCTTGCATTCAGGGATTTCAATAACTCATAACTAAAGGACTTCTTGAAAAGGAATTCCTCTCGCCCTCCCGACGTTCTCCTTTTTTGGTTCTTCGACTTCTTGCAAAGTCCCTTCGACGCTTAGTCGAATCTCGGATCTATGCACTCCTTGCACCAGATCTTTACGAAAGGTTCAAATTCTTGCAGACGACTGTGCATGCCTTGCACATGTCTCTTTACACTCCTTGCAAAGGGAAAGTTTCATGCTATCTCTTCTAAGCTTCGGAATTGAAACAAATCATGTTAACGTACTCCTTGTGTTCTGTGTGCACACCTTGCACCACTTTCAACAGAAGAGAAACAATTGAAACTTATCCTAACATTCCCAGTTCCATCTATTCATAACGAAATTCATTCATTATTCATGAAAGCACAATAACAGAGAATTGCAAAACAATGTCCACCCATGCATTGGATCAATTTTCCTCTGTTATATTCATAAGTGAAAATGGCTACAACTGAAATAAAAAAACACAACTGAAAACTTAGAAATCTCCTACTAACTTGCAACTATCTAACTTGTAGCTATCTACCCTGCAGCCAGCCACATTTGGCGTACAAAACCTTTATTTATCTCAGAGGGCTCTTAGGGTTTCCCCTGGCTACTTGTCTACATTACACCCTATCCTATGACTATTTTAGTCCAGTCGCATCCCAGAGATGGAGTGGAAACTCCCACTTCGCTCGTGATCACTCAAGCATGCCTCAAAATATTTTTCCAGTGCGAAGTTAAGGTGTACTTCAAAATGTCTGCTGCAACTGCCAACGATGAGGTTTCGTACAGATTCCCAGATGTTGATAGAACCTGCTCTGCGTTCTTGCCAGCGATGCTCCTGCATCAGAAATGAATTCCCTAAGTATACTACCCAAGAATCAATAACATTATCTAATGAAAGGATCAAGTCATATTGCAACACATCACCCGCTACATTTGCTTCCTGATTATTCTCCAGTTGTCCATCTCCTTGTTTTCCTTTTTGAGATCAAATGTCTTTCTTTAGGTGTCCTTTCTTCCTGCAATGCTATCAGTCCAACATTCCATTGGATTTGGATCTTCCCTTCTTATACTTCCCACGATTCCTCAGGCTCTTTCATCTCTCCCTTTGTCTGCCCCTGTTCTTCATGGTCAAAGAATTACCCGATGTCTCACCTGTGCTTTTTTCTCGGATTTGCTTATTAAGAATAACACCAACAACATCATTAAACTTTAAAGTGTTTGAACCAGAGATAGAATTACTCAGTGTCATGACCAAGCCATTCCATCTTTCTGGCAATAAGCACAAATCAAAATATCCCTAACCTCATCATCAAAGTTTACTCCTACAAAACTTAATTGGTTGGTGACCATGTTAAACTCATTTAAATGACAAACAATAAACCTTTCTTCTAACATCTTCATATTAAATAAAAGCTTCATAAGAAATACCTTGTTGGAGGTTGAGGGCTATTCATATGATTTATCCAATGCCTTCATCATATCTTCGATTGTCTTTCCTTTTGAAATGTTGAAATTGACGTTGCTAAGCACATTGTATTGTTCCTAGTGTCTTTCTGTCAAGAACTTCCCATTCTTCATCCTTCACAGTCGCCGACTTCTTTTCTATTCCACCCAATGGTAATAAAATATTCTTTTGATATAGATATTCCTCCATTTGCATCTTCCATTGCTGGTAGTTTTGGACATTAAACTTCTCGACCCTAAACTTTCCTTCTTCGACCATGCTCCCACTCGAACTAGGAACCATCCTTTCCTACGATTTCATCAGCCAAAAAGACCTTCAACTTTGATATTGATTCTTAGGATTAAGAGAGAGATTAATAACACAAAATTGGCACAAGAAAATTATTAAGAACACAAGACACCATGAATTATCCTGGAAACGCAAAACCGAGAAAATGAGCTCCTAATAGATCTATTATCCTTGGCCAAACTAACCAAGCCAGGCCAAAAACCACCCAATCAAGGAATCTTACAATGGAGATATCAAGCCTTTAAATAGGATTCATTACATGCAATCCACGAGCACAATAACACAAGCTACCAAAACCATGAGTATGAAAACTACCATTGTTGACCTAAAGTGGATGTAACTCATTGACTCTTTTATCGAGTCAAATTTAGCCCAACAAACTCTTCTAGTTATAATAGTGGATTTTAAGAGAGTTAATTTTCAAACTTTTAACCCTGGTTCAAATTTATGTCTATAGATTTGAAACATAGATACCATGAACCATATATGTAGAGAGTTTGTCCATGGAATTGAAGACTTTGAACTTTTAGTGAGTTCTGGAACAATTAGGTCCTTCTAGAAAAAGTGCATGAGACAAACATCATAAAGCTTGAATCCTAGTTATGGTCTACTCTTTGAGTTATCGCATGTGCAAAATTGCTTAAATCCCCTCTAGGATTTCTAATATATATCTCTCACACAAAGTATGGCTTCCCCATCCAAATACTATAGTGACACATTTAACTTATCCTCCTAGTTATACATGTGCCACACCTTGAATGCTAACTTGACCATGCTTATGCATGTATAAACTTCCACTTCTTCGCGAAAGTCATATTGTGGTATTTTTGTCTAAAGGTAGAAACTAGGTTTGTGATGGTTCCATATCACTGGTGATCTTAGAGGTTTTCCTTTTAACCAGGGCTTGTAGTTGCATCAACTCCCTAAATTCAATTGCAAAATTCTTGAAACTTTTTTTCAAATCCACATTAGCCATATACTAAGATTTCCCCTTCAACTTGTTTCGCAAAAAAGGAAATACAAGACCAGAGTAAAAATTGACTAAGGCTCTCATACCAACTTCCAATGTTTCAATACTCAAAATTGAATTACAATTGCACAACTATTGAAATAATTGAAACATGAAATGGAAATAAAGAACCAAAAACAAAGAAAAGAGTGGGGGCATCTACACACCCCTGGTTGGATTGCATCCACAAATCTAAGTAACAGAGGAAGACTTTTTCAATAACAACAATAAGTTGGTTGATTGTATTAATAATAAGATGTGAGATACATTTGAGATAATATAAACACCCTTTTACAATAATAATAATGAGAAAACCTGAATAAAATCCTAGCTTAAGATTTAAGTCATTAATAAGGCTGATAGACCCTTATTACAGTTTTTTAACAAATTTAACATTATTATAAAATCATATGTATACAAACCAAATAAATCACATACATAGAGTCTAATACATACTACATACTAGAGATGTTGTGTTTCGGTACACAACAAAATCAAATGGTACATGAATAACTTTTGACAAATAATTGGTAAAAATAAACCTTGCCGTAATTATTGATGTTAGTATAAACCTTTTAAAATTTACTTTAACATAACATGTAAAGTGTCTTATAAGTAGTTTGAGAAATTTATTACACTCTTATTGTATGAAGATATGCATAAGTACAAGGAGAAATGCATATTGAAGAGAGATTTAATGGTCAAAGGTAAATGAAAGTTACTAAAGTATTTTAGAAAGCAAAGAAATTTGAAAGATCAAAGAGGTGGTCATTTTGATTCCCATTTTTCGTGTCAAAAAGATCCAAGAGTTAGTTTTATTTGTGGTAAAATAGGTCATTTAAATAAAAATTGTTGGAAGAATTCGATGAGTAAGAATGGTAGAAGTCATAATTTTAAGAATTAAAAGTCTAATTTTGTTAGTGATAGTAGAAAAGTAGTGGAGGAAAAAGGGAAACATTTTTTTTTTGGTTCACAAACAAGTGAGCTAAAAATGCAAGAATATTGGTGCTTGGATTTTGATGTCACAAAACACATTACGAGGTGCAAAAATTGATGATTAATTTAGAGATAGAGTCATGTAAGGGTGACACAATGACTATTGTAGATGATGCCACCTACAAGGCTAAAGGAAAGGATGGAGTTGAAATAAGGATGCCATATGGACATGTAAAACTATTAAGAATGTATGGTGTGTAACTAGTTTCAAAAATAACTTATTTTTTATATGTGACATTACTAAACATAACTTCAAGATTGTTATAGATGGTAGAGATTGTGAAATTCAAGACAAAGCCAGGAAAATGAAGTTGATAAAAACGGGTTAAAGAAGAATGGAATATATGGATTGGATGCAATTGAAGACAAACATTCTATGACTTGACATGTATGGGCGTTTGTGTTTTTCATATCTACAACTTTTATATAAGTTGCTGATGGTTTTTAGACTAATAGAGATTAAGTTGGATATGAACTATCTGAGGGACCACATTGCAAGGGAACATTACATGGAAAATTTTGAGGCAGATAGAGCTTGGAAAGTGATAAGTCTATTGGATCTAATGCACAATGACCTATATGTAGTGATTCCAAGTCAAGCAATGGAAAATGTCAGGTACTTTATGATTTTTATCAATGGTTTTCTTAAAAGATCTTAACTATATTTTTTGAAAAATAAATCATAAATCTTTTATTTCTTTAAATACTTTAAGAAAGAAGTAAAACTCCAATATGATAGGAAATTGAGAGTCCTTATAATAAATAGTGGTGGTGAGTATATACTATATTTTGGAGATTTTTGAGCTTTTATAAGCTGAACAATGTCAAGAGGCAACAAACTACAACCTATTATTAAAAAAAAATGGGTGGCTAAGAGGAACCCCATTATAGGCAAAATTGCTAGGTGCATGTTGAAAGGATTGCCCAACAATTTTGAGAAAAAACATTCAAAACCGTAATGCATGCTTTGAACATATTTCCATTACCCAAAAAGTCAAAGGAACATCTCCTTAGAAGGTGTGGTAGTGGTAACAATCTTGATATCTAATATTTTAGAATTTTTGGATATAAACCTTTTTGCAAAATTAATGGACTTCCAAAATGGTATAATTTTTGCCTCTCATAACCTCCCCTCCCCTCACTTGTCCAAAACCCTTCTTAAAGCTTATATACATCACAATAGATGGCTATTTTATCAATAGTTGTCTCTTAGATATTTTACATACATTTGATTGAATTATAGTTTTCTTTCTTATTAGTCGATTGAATTATAGTTTTCTTTCTTATTAGTCCCTGAGGAAGGCCAATGCAGGTGATAAAATTTTATCAGGGGATAAAAATTTTGTAAGATCCCGGGAATTTAGAAAGACTCACGAAGGTCTTTCAAGGGCACAACGGTCTAGCAAGGGAAGGCAGGTCTAGTGAGGGAAGCCATGTCAAGTAACAAAGCTAATATCTCTAGTAAGTCTTTCCAGGGTCTTTCAAGAGAAAGTATGTCTTTCTGTTAATTTAATCAATCCGACCATTTCTCTTACCAGGTCACTGAATCAATCCTATCAGGTCAGGTCGTACTATGCCTTTCTCTCGTACTAGGTAAGTCTTTGTGCTAGCTCTTACCTTTGAGTCACAAAGATAATATCTACAGTTGTAGCTAGCTCTCTCCATTCTTCTTGAGCTTTTCCAATTCAAAGCAAGCTCTCTCCATTCTTCCCGAGCTTTTCCAATTCAGAGCATTGCATCAACACATCTAAGATCCTATTTTTTTTTAATATGAACTAATTTATGGACATTTGTTCTCATCAACATTTGTTTTGGGTGTCTTTGTTTTGCACTAGTCACATAAAATATCTTATTTTTCCTTGTGAATGCAGATTGCGCTCCTCTTCAAGTTGTGGGGCATCTATATATGTACTTATAAATAAGAATTTATCCTTCAGGTAATGCTAGTTAGCTTATTGCATAAGTTATTCTCATGCAATTGAATTTG
>JASDQU010101168.1:46407-68778 GCA_032191745.1 Picea mariana
AAAACTTTCATTTAGATTATAAACATGTGTCCTTACATTAGAGGAAAACAAACTCTTAACCAAAAAAATAAAAGGAAAAACATTTAAATCATTCTCTATAACCAATGTTATTCTCTAAATTTTCTTTTTAATAATCTAACAAGCCCCGCCGCCATTACTTAAAATGCAACTCAATCCAATATAAGAGCGCATCACATGTCATTTATCATTTCCTTAAATCTAAATTTTCTTTTTAATAATCTAACAAGCCCCACCATCATTACTTAAAATGCAACTCAATACGATGTAACCTCTGAAGATAATAAAAGAAATTTTACTCAAATCTATGTAAAGTTACCCAGTTTCCTTTGCCTTTGAGGTTTCCCATTCCCCTCAGAGGATGTGCGAGTGCTTTAGCTCGTTCCTATAATTAAAATAAGTCATTTCAAAAAAACCTAAATTTATTTTCTATCATATGTCTCCATAAGGAGCTGGTTTTTTGAATAACAGTTTTTAGTATATAGTGGAGGTTTTGCGTTCATAGAGATTGTCCTAACAAGTTTAACCATATGCCAAATCACCTCTGCTAAAAAAATGAATGAGAGTCTGCCCCACCAATGCTAGTGCCTAAACAAGCCTGCCACCAAATCCATTGGGTTTCTAATCCCGTAGTTATCAATTAACTTACCAAAAGAATTAAAAATGGTTTCATAACTACACATTTGAAAAAATAAGAAAAAAAAAAAAAAAAAAGTCTTATTTCATAGGTCAATGGTAACTTACCAAAAGAATTAAAAATGGTTTCATGACTATTTATTTGGAAAAATAAGAAAAGAAAATAATAAAAAGAGTCTTATTTCATAGGTCAAAGGATTCATTTCATGTGACTTGGTTTATATAGAATTGATGGGTAAAGTGTCTCCATTCAATGTGTTTTGGGAGTTGTAAAAGGGAGCTAATTCAATATGAACATATGTATGGTTTTTATTTAATATTTGTTATAAAATTATTTTATCTATAGAGTTGTACCTTATAAGAAAGTGACACTGAGATATAGTCATGTCAAAATTAATTTCAAACCTTGAATGAAGTGAAGGTTGCAATAACACTATCAATTTATTGACCAATCACAGGTCATAAAAATACTAATTTTGTTATATTGAAAAATAATTTTTTTTATTTGTTATGTTCAACATTAAAATTTATACACATTTTTTAAGTCAACATAAAACTACTATGAAAGTTAATGCTAACTCATTGCTATATACTACCTCCTGGCAGTATAATAATATGACTAAAGAGACTTGCTGCAAGAACATTTGCTTCGTCCAAGATGGTGAGTTGACAAAAGGTAAAGTTTATTTACCAAATGAGGGGAGAGAGTTTCTTTACAAAATGTTACCTCCAATAGGTAAGATATCCATGAAGATTTAGATACAATTTTTATATTGGGTTATAGATGCCTTTGATTTATATGATTAATAGGGGGAGTCAAGTTGTTGTAAATTTTGAGTTTAAATTTTAATTTGCAAAACATGGATTAGATGCTAGGTTAGTTTATTTATTTTATTAATCATTTTTGTAAAAGAGTTGTAAAGAGTTGTGTAATTAAATTAGTTTATATAGTATTTTTATTATTATGTTATAATATTGTTTTAAAAATTATTATAATTATTGTTTTAGTTTTTAGGCATAAAAAAATTTAAATAAAGTTATTTCGAGGGATTGAGTGTTGTAAATTGCATATAAAAAAATATGGGGGTCAAATTCTTACGTCAGTTTGATAGAAAGAAAGAAAGAAAATGATTTTAATGTCCACAAGGCTAATAATAGCCTATGGGACAAACCGTCTAACACACTGATTTATGTAGTTCAATCCTTTTCCTATTCAACTTGATGATGAGCTCCCCCAATTTCTCCATTGTCCTCTCGTTGAATAAGTTATTCCAAGAGCTAGTTGTCAAGATACTTATATAGTTGTCCCTACTGTCTTTGAAGGCTTCACACTCTAAAATGAAATGTTTTTCTGTTTCCACTTTTTCGAAGGTGCAGAACACACACACCCTTTATTCCCAAGCTTCTTTTGGTCTTTTCCAACGCCCAATTTCACAGCAGAGTTGATGGGAATTGGTTCTTAATTGGGCAATAAGCATTTTGGCTCTCCAAGATATATTGGCCCCTATGTACGCTTTTTGATGATGATTGTATGTGGGGTTAAACTCTTCAATATAATACTCTTTCTTTCTCTCGAGCCATTTATCCCAAGTTTGCTTGTGGAACCTATCAATAACAAAAGCCTTTAACTCGATGTAGCTTGGTTATTTAATACTTGATGTATCTAGTTACCACTAGTTGTTGGCAATGAAGTCTCTGAAGATTTATAATATTGTTAAAAATTGAGAAGTATCAATTTATCTAATTACTCAAATGTAAATGAGGAAGCATAAAGGTGATTTTTATGAGATAGGATAATTTGATAATGAGATTATTACTCCATAAGGCATTTATATTGTAAACAATGAACTCCAAAGATTCATCTATACAACCAAGATATTTTTTAAGGATTCGAACAGTATATCAAAGTACAGTATTATAGGGGAATATTTTGGATTGAAAAAATCATGCATATAGATATGAAAGCACACAATTTACTATTAAAACTTGTAAATTTTGGCGATTATTAGTAATATAAGCATATTTTATGTAAAACATTAACAGTTTTTTAGAGTGAAAATGTCCAATTGGTGAAATGTCACCCCTAAAAAATACAATGTTAATACAACCCATAAAAATATGTCATATGTCATCAATTCCATTTTCCATTATACTTTGTTTTTTGTTTTCCATGCGAATTTAGGAGGTTCTCTTTATTACTATCATTATGAGGAAATTACCTCCAAGATATTGGACAATGATGACTTCAAGACTATCGAGAATGTTGCTAGTGGTGTCCATTAAGACTCGCACCAATTCCATTGCCTTGTAATTTCTATAATAAAATGGACTCTATGTCCTTATCTATGTCATCGTTGACCCAACAAATTCATGCCCATTGAACATTAACCACAGTAAAGTCATGAATTTTGCAAGAAAATATAAGCGAAGTGTTGCATGTAAGTGAATTACTAAAGTCCAAGCATGATCCTTGGTTGGTGAAGACAAAGATGAGCATTGAGATAACCTCTATGAGGTTGGCGTTGAAGACGTCGGGGTGGGTGACCTCCTTCCACATCCTCATAGCAAGTCCTTGGAACGACATTATGCTTCTGATGAAGATAACCAAGAAATCAAAGAAATTTATAGCCTCTAAATGATTGTCCAGTTGTAGAGGCAAGTTCCCTCCCTTTCATTAGTTTCTACTCTAGTCAGGCTGAGGCAAGTCCCTTGTTTCTTTCATCTTTCAAATCTATTATTCTAAATCTAAACTTGCAAGCTCTAGGATAATTAGTTCCAATTTCTATCAATTACAAAAACCTACTAGTTAAAGAGCAAGGGTATTGTTTTGTGAGTAGGTAGTCAATTCCAATTCCTACATCTTACTAGATATTTCAAAAGAGATGAACAAACGTTACTCGAGCATCATGATTCTCACATTTCAACATTATCCACACCATAATGATTGTTTGCATAAATTAGTGTGGGCCTTCCATCTTGGTCTTTCTCAACAATGGCTTCATAATAATTGTCATATTCTCGACAATGGTAACACTAGAAGTGTTACCACTGTAACCTAAGCAACAAATTCCCTTGTTTTAGTGAAGGATGGATCCAACATAAGGGAGGCTTCCCCAGTAGCATCTAGGATTCTTAAGGCAAGACACAATTAAGTCTAAGGTCTCCTATATAGCTACCCAATTTACCACCAATAAGATATGAGAGACAAGTATGGATTGGGTGGTTACTTCAACGTAAATTCTAGATTTGAGTTTAATGTGCTAAGGTCATTCTAGGAGGTTTGTCAAGTAATGTTCTTATGCAAAATAATCCCCAAACACTACAAATCTGAAAATTACTAATGGTTGTTACAAAAATTGTGTAAAAGATGAAAATTTACAACAATAAACAAGTTATAATAGAAATACACTTTAGCCATTTAAACAAGATGTAAGTTAGTGGAAATTAGGGCTAAAACAATGGATAGATTTAGGGTTTGTTTTACTTGTGAAATCTGAAAACTAACATGCATATAACAGCCAATAAAGACAAGATGTATATCCCTAAATTTGCAGCAATATAAATTAACAAGGCTAATTCATGCAATAAATATGATTTTTAGGTCAAGTACATGCATAAAATCTAGATATATCGGGTATAAGATGGTTGGAAGTTAGTACAAGTTGTCACAAAATTATGAATTTACCCAAAAACATAAAATAAAAAAGGTGAAATTTTGGAATTAAGATTGACTAGATGGGAGAAGACTAGTGCCTACTATTTTTGGGGGGCATATGGGGTCAACTAAGGATGCCCTTGAGAGGATGTAAGTAGATCTAGGATTTCCTGGCACAAACCCTAGAAGATTCACATAGTGCCTTACAAACTTCGCAATAGTTCAAGGGAAGATACTCCACTAGTAATCTTCCAAGAGTTATGAAGAAGGGACTTGTTTAAGAAACACACCAAGAGAGTTTACCACCATCATTATAGAAGTACACCTACACTTAAAAACATCCATAAACAACATCCAATAGATCGAGTGAGACCACTTACTCAAGAAATCAACTCATCTTCAAAACCTTAGCCAAGAGCATCCGTGAAATTTGAAAAAAGCAATCCACTAGACATCTCCTCAAGAAGTCACTCTAGTTATCCATCGATAGAAAATATAGAAGAGGAAAAGTAGATAAGTAATGTTCTCCGCAAGTTCTATCAATGATGCACAAATGAGAAGTTCTTCTCTATTTATATGAGAGATCAGGCACCCTTCTCATTAAAATAACAATATTTTCCTAGCATAAGTGATGGACAAGCAGTCTTGAAAGCAGTTTTTGCAGTTTTGATAAATTTTTGAGGAAAAATCCTAAGCATATGAAAAGTGTGTAGAGGAAGAAGGAAAGCTAGAGAGAGTGCAGTTGAGGCGCATCTAGCAAGAAAGTGCACAAAAGGAAGACAACATGCAGCTCAAAGAATAAAGCTAGAAGAATAAAGCAAGGAAATAAAGCATAACAGGAGAATGAAAGCCCGACGTTCCAGAAATAGAAAAACAACAGAAAAGCAGAAAAAAGGCATCGAATAGCCAGTTAACTGAGTTAGCCATGCATTGTAATGGGATATTTTTGGGATGAATAGATTAGGGTTTTTAGCCCTAGCTTTTGATATAAATATGTAACCGGTTGGGAGATTAGGGGTTAAATCAGTTGATTCAACTAGGTATTGTTCTAATGAAGTTTGATTATGATAGATTAGGTTATGTTACAGTCTGATTGATATTGAGTCCAGATTTATTGAATGTAACAATCGAAGGTTGGGAAAGATGAATAAAGAAATGATAAAGATATGTTACATAATCATGTGTTGTTTATGTTTTTGTGTTTGATTATGAATATTATTTGCATGCATCGTAGAATAACTTCATATGATAGCTAAGAATGGTGCAATGATTCATGACTGTGACAGTAACAAATCTATACAGTAAACTAGAATATGATAAGTATAGGAATCTGAATCATGAGTAAGTTAATAACATAACATAACAGAGTTATGTGCACAACATACTAAGGAAGAATGAACCAAACGTTTGTCTCCCATTCCCTTACCACTGCAGAAGCCTGGTTCTTGCAGTCCCCATAGATACCTCGGGTGAGACATCACCTACCCAATCAAGTGATGTTGAAAGGGCTGATGTCTGGTGGGTTTTGTTGGTCTTAGATAAACCGAACCTTGGGTCTTACAACCCATGCACGGAATAGCACCAACAAATGGTTATGTTGTCGGGACAGAGACTTTGTGATCAAGGGGATGTTTTGGAGGCCAACTAAGAAGGAGATCTCAAAATGGTTGGAAAGGAAGGAACATGACTTTGCACGATAAGAGAACAAAAACCCTCGGATGAGTGACAAGCAATGGCTGCAAAGGTATGTGTTCACAAATCTGCATGAAATTTTCTTTGGCGAATTTTTGGTTATTTTGATAGGGTGGCTAGAAATATTGGTGGAGAAAATTGGAAGGTTTAGTGTCGCAATGCCAAGGAATTGGACTCCCCAATTGGTAAGATAGTTGAATTTTGTAAGTAAGCCAAGTACTCGAGCAGTTGATTTTTGGTTGGATAGCGTACTAGGTGGTTATGTCATAGAGTTTGCAGTGGATTGTATTCATTCATACAATGTCGCGGAAAGGGACTTTTTCAAAGGTCCACGTGGGAGGTTCTTAAAATCATTGAATACGTGGATAAATATGCTATTGTGTGAAAATCACATGATGGTGATGCAATCCAACTGCTAAGGGTTTCACACACATAGCAGAATTGGGGGATGACGGGAGGATCGTCTGAGAGAAGGAAGGAAGCAATGAAAGAGGCAGGTATGGATTGAGGATGCAAGAAGACGATATACCAGAGGAAGGATACGAGTATGAAGAATTGCACAGAGGGAGGAGGTACAAGAGGCAAAAGACTAAGGCTGAGAGAAGAGAGTCGTGCAATGAGCCAGAGTGGAGAGAACCTTGCGCACTAGTCTGAATCATGGAGGTACCATACCTAGGGGGAGAAGAAGAGGAGTTCCAGTCCATTTTGTTAATATAAGAGCCAGTAAGTAATATTCAGACAAGGTCTTGCATCAAATCCACAATCCCATGTGTGTGACTACAATCAGAAGTAACGTTTGAAGATTTGTCAAAAGCAATTGTTGTTAGCCAAGGAGGATCGAGTAGTAGCAGTGAGAATAGTGGAAGTAGTGCATAGAGTCAAAATCAGAGTCAACCATCATCACCAAGAGGAGGGACTACATCGAGCAACATGGTCGGGGTGGATAATACTCTTAGGTTGTTAGAGTTCCAAGGAATTGGGTCAGAGGACCCAGAACAACACTTGTTTGTGTGAGAGAAGATTTGGACTGCAAAGAATGTATAGGATGAAGTTGTGAAGATTACACAGTTAGCGACAACATTTAGAGGGCATGCGCTAGTATGGTATATGAAGCTACAAAGCACCACACCTATAGGATAGACCAGGATGTTGGCGGAGATTAAGCAAGCATTGTTGAAGGAGTTGAAGAAACCAAAGTCGGAGTCGCAATACATCACGGAATTGAAGGAGATCAAACAAGTACAAACAAATTCGGTATGGAATTACGACCAGAGATTTAAGGATGTGATGGGTAGATTGACTTTCCATATCCTAGATCAACAACACCAAGAATGGTTTATTGCAGGGCTTCTACCACACATTCACAGACCATTGATCTAGCAGAAGGTTGCGTCATAGCCTTGTTGACGATTAAAATCGCAACGAGGAATTGCACCCACAAAGTATTGCTAAAGCCTATTATTTAAACCATGCTAATGATATATAATACTAGTAGGTGGGACCCCATTGTAGACTGGAGGCTCAAAGATAACCTTATCACACATTTTATGTTGTTGTTTCGATGTTGATTACACGGTTCTATATGGATGATGATGCAATCTTGGTTTTGTTTGCGACATAATGGAAGATGGATAATGGATTTTATGTGATGATTATGTTATTCTAAGCTCTAAATTCCATGTATGAGTGGCATATATTTACTGTTGTTACATTTGATATTGTCGCCATGATTCATTACCTGTTACACCTACACAAAACACATGTTAGTAACAACATGAAACAAAAGCAATGGAAAGAGATTTATGAAAAAAATCCAAGAAAAGGAACTATACTATACTATGTTGAGAGGTTATGTGCGAATGAAATAAAAGGAAGTTAGTACTAATCCTAACTAGCAATGTTAGTGGCTATACGAATTATATTGAGTTATGTTGGGCGCATTTGATATATGGTAATGGTATGGTTTTTGGCAATGGTTAATATGGATTTGGGTGGCGCAATTGGCAAGCAATATGTCGCAAGTTTCAAAGCATGGAATTAATGGCATGGGATTAATGGTATGGTTTTTGGCTGGTTGTTGTGTACTACGAAATTGAATGGGGTGGAAGATGGAAGTGACGTGCGATAAATGCTCGTCCCTCCATACTTCTCCCATCGGGTTGTCACCCTAGAATGGTTATTATTTCATTTGGTTTGTTGTGGTTAAGCTCTGAGATTCAAGCCTGGAAGGAACTGCTTGACTTGCGCGCCCCTTTTGATGCCATTGGTTACAAGTATGGTTCTTTTCGCCCATCCATGAATCTTGCTCTGTGTATGAAACAAGTGATGGCTCAGTAATGTGTTGGTTTTTGTTTTCCTGAGAATGGCAATTGTGTAACACATGGGTATTTTCTCTGGAATGACTGTGTGGTAATTCATTTGCAAATGGAAAGATTGATTTGTTAAAGTTGTGATTTCGTTGGTTGTTCTGTGTGGTGGAAGCTGTGATGGCTCTCTGTCATTTTTAGTTATGGGAATTTTGTTGGAGGGTTTCGCTCTGTATAGCCTTGTTGGTCACCTCCTCACCATTATGGTAACCATATACAATTTTATTCGTTTTTATGGGGTTGTTGTGTAAGTTTCGAACTACCTTTTGCTCACTGTGTATCTTCCAGAGCCTGTTCGTGGGCTTATTTTTGTGGTATCGGCATCAACACAATTGGTTATGGGGTGGCCATTATGCCAAGAAGTATGCTTTATGGTTATTGGTAATGCCCGGGGTCTGCAATTCCATTGGCATTGTTATAAGTTGGTTTGGCTCTTGAGAAAAGTGCGAGGGTTATGCCTCTGTGTGTTCTTGGTATTTGTTACTGCCTAGTGAGCAATCGTTGCCCCTCTGCATTGTTGCCTACCCTAACCGGTGTTGGACTGTCACACTATTACACAAGTTGAGAGTTAGCCTGTGGATTCCACTGTGCTTGTTTTGAAGGTTTTCTACCTATTGTTGATATGTTCGACCTCCAGTCTCTCTATGTTTTGGTGACCGAGTGAACTTTTGATTATTTCTTGTGTTCATGGTTACAGAGCCCGATTTGGATAACCCCAACCAATCACACTCTTGTTGGGTATCTTGTCGACTGTTATAAATTGGTTAAGTGGTTATGAGAGTGGCTTTGATATTTGTCTCGTCTCTGTTTGATCGGGTTGTTGGAAAGTTGTAATTGGGGATGAGAATTGGTGTACATTCATTGCCTCCTTTTGTTGTGACAATTGCATCGATAACCTAGCTCATTTTTTTTATTAAATTGGTTGATTGGGAGTAAATGGTAATCTACAGTCAGATGGTTGCCTCTTTTCATTATCCGTTGGTCATTGTGTTCCTACAGCGTGGTGTCAATTGTAGCTGGTGGTTGTTGTGTGTTTGATTAGTCTCGATCGGGATCATTTCCAGTTGGGGAAAATGATGACTGTGACTTGGTTGTTTACTGTGTATGGTTTATGGAGACATAGTGCATTGTTTTGTTTTATTGCACCATCGGAAATGAAGCACGGGCTTTGTATTTTGGTTTCATTGCAAGTTATTTGTTAATATTGTCAAAAGAATGGAATCGGGCAAGTTTTAAAAAGGTTTGTTCAACTCGAGAAAGACCTGCGTCTATGTTTGATTTGGGAAATTGCGAATTATGGGCATTGGTTGATATTCTATTGAAATATATGCTGGACAGAGATGAAACAATATGAATGTGTTCCTTTTGATTTTGTTTTAAATAAAAAGAGAAGGAAATGAAAAGAAACAAGAATTCTATTAACATGAAGTTTGAAAATCATAGTAATTTTGAGTATGATTATACATTGTGTTAATGGAAAAGTTTGAATATTTGAATGTGGGACAGTGAACAGTTTTTGACACACAAGAATTGTTAATTGGTGTTGGAATTGTTTGTAATGAATGCAGAGTTGCTTTTATGGATTACTTAATTGATTTTACAAACAATATTCATTCTTTTCCCTACTATTATTTCACTTTTCGCACATTACAACTCCCCTCGCCTTCCCATATTCACTATCCACTCCATGTTCCTAAAATTTAATTATAGTTAAGATACATTATGTATTATGACAGTTAAAGGATCGCATAGGGATGAATTACAGTGATATATTCTTTTGATTTATGATACAATTGATTGTTTGATGTTTGTGAGAAGTAATCATGATCTATTCCCCCTCATTTTAACACTTTTCGCTCAGTACAATCCCTCACATATCCCAGAACCCTTGTTCACCCCTACTCATTGACAAGTATTAAACGATTTGTATGGATTGGATTGCATGAGTCTAATATGTTGTTGAGCCAAACTTTGTTTCATATTTAAAAGAGTTGTCATGTATGGTTGTTGAAAAAACTATTTGCTAATCAATAATGCATACATGAATGAGCTTTTTCAGCAGAGGTAGCCATGGCCGGTGTAAGAGAGGAAGAGGAAATTGGAACAGGGGACCTAGAAGGCCAAGGTTCTCTATACACTTTGATGTAGACTCCCAAGAGTTAGGCCAGTTATTTCAAGCTGGATTTTTTAACTGGATTAGGCAAGGACTGGTCCAACCTAGGCTTGAAAGGCCTCCATTCCAAGCCCCACATGCTCCTAGTATCCCAGTGCCTCCTCATGTCTCACTACAACCTGAAATCCCTAAAAATGACGGATGGCAAGAGATTTTCCACCCGGTAGTCTCCTAACATCATGGCTAGCCTAACTTGTCTCTACATGCTCCTCCACCTGTTAATCAAATTGTCCAAGCTGCCCCTGTCCACTCACCAGTACAGTCTTCCCATGTAAGAAAAAGGTTAAAAACCGAAGCCCACCATGCTCCTGACAAAGGAAAAGCCGATGATACCCCCTCCTCACCCTCAAATGACTCTGCCAAATACATGTCCTCCCGCCTGCATTTGAGGGATGATTGCTCTCATGTGATCAGTGAGATTAGGCCTAAAGGATCCACACGGCCTGAGGCAAATTCAGAGAGATCAAAGGGTGACAACAACAACAAGGGAAAGATTGCCTCCTAGAGTGGCAAATATGGATTTTAAGTGCTTTTATTTATTGATTGTTGAGAAGAGTTGACTTCTGAAATTTTGGAAAACACACTATTTTTTGGATATATGGTAATATATTTTTGGAAACAATTTCAATTATCATCGATATAAATTGTCAAAATATGGAAGTGATGATGGGAGTCACAAGGAGAGATGTTTTGTTTGATTAACTAGTTGTGTTATGATTGTTAAAGAACTAAAGGGAGTCACAAGGGGTCCCACCTACTGGCTATTATTTATTAAAAACCCTTATTATGATTTTATTACTTTTCCCCCTTAACTAAAAAGTTGGTTGAGTTTTAGTTAGCTTAATTAAAGAAGCAGTTCAACTACTTCAACTAATTCTAATTGCTTAAAGGCAAAGGGAAAAGGAGGAACAAGAGGAGAATAGAAGGAGAAGCATACTAAGGTCCGCTCTTTGAGTTTTGTTGAGATAATTCAGTTTTCATTCATTCTTTAATTCATTGGAAGCCTAATTCTCTTTTATGATAGCAGGGTCCTATTGTAGACAACAAGATTCAGGGCTGAATTACATCATTCATACACTTGCTTTTCAGAGGTGTTGATCTATCTGTGATAGTCTGTGTAGACTTGTCTGTTTGTGAATTAAATTTCATGACTCACAAAGGCTATTGTGCAGAGTCGAGTGGGCAACAATCTGTGGCAAGCTGATCCAGCTTTTAAAGTTCATTTTTTTTACTTTCTGTTAGAATTCCTTTTGTATGGTTTTCGTTGGGGACATCTAAGTTTGACTTTGGTCCAAAACTTCCTCAAGGATTTTTGTAAAGAGAACGATTCTTTTGATAAATTGGAATGAAATAAGCGATTGCTTTATGTCTCATTTGTTTTGATTATTGACTGGGTGTTTACTCCCGTCTCTATGTTTATTTCAACATCTGATATATTCAGAAAATTACATAAAAAATGAATTTTTCAGCAAGCTTTCATTTATAAAAAAAATCAGCCTAAGCACTTGTAATCAATACTTGTGAATTAGGATATAATTTTTTATGGCTATAAACATAGGGTGTTATTCCTGTCTATTTTACTTTATCTAAGTAAGATCTAAAAATGCTTGAGAAAGATCATTCATATATTTTCCTCAACATTTATTGGCGACCATACTGAGGAGATATTCAATATCTCTCTGGTTGTTTTTTATGCTTGATTATCATCGTATACATCTATTTTTCTTATATTTATTCTTTGATTGTTTTATCACTTAATGACTGTACCTGTCGCAAGGCAGCCCAATATTGAGCCCGGTCTTCAAGATCAGACCAACATTGCTTTGAATTTGTTTAACGCCATTTTAGACACTGCTAATACTCAGGCTGAGCTTAATCATTCACGGGAAGCAATTGAACGAGACATTAGTGCCCAAGAACGTTGGGAAGCTAGGCGTAGACAACCTAGAAATCAACAATAACCTTCTTTTTCCTTCAACTTTGACCTTCTTTTCATGTTCTTAGACCCTCGTGTTTCTAGAAGAAGAAGAGGCTTATCACCGTAAATTAATCCTATTGTTGAAATAGGAAGAAGGAACGTCATGTTATCAACCCAACAAAGTGCTCTAAGGAGAACATTGTCCGATTCATCCAGTTTTCCTATCACCCACAAGATGGCATCTAGTGGTGGCTCTGGTGGCACTGGAAGTGCTTCCTCCTCTAAGTCTTCAGCTTCGTCGGTGATTGGTAGCTTATATAGCCACCATATCCCTGTCCAATCTACCACAAACCCCACCAAAGTCATTAAAAAGTATGGGCTTTTTCAATTTGAATAAGACGCTACAACCACACCCTGACATGTTTCCTCTCCTCTTAACCTAGCACCTGCTACTCGTCCACTTCCTAAATTTAAATACCATCTTCCTAGGTTTTCGGGGAATAACATTGTCACTACAGATGAACACCTGATAGCATTTTCTAATGCCTGTCACAACATAGGAGCCAATGACAATGATACTTGCATGCGTTTATTTGTCAATTCCTTGGAAGGAAAGGTTGCGCTCGATTTTGTTGACCTTCCTCCTAAGATTATGTCTACTTGGGAGGAGTTAGTCTATTGGTTCAAATCCACGTATGGGCAATCTAAAAGCCCAGTTGAGCAGTTATAGGAGTACAATAACATCTCCTATAAGGATGGTGAAACCATCAAGTCCTTCAACTTGCGTTTCACGAACTTATACAATCAAATCCCTAAACTCATTCGACCTCAAAACCAAGACGCTTTCATGCATTATTATAATGCATTACCTTCCTCCTACCATCATAGGATTGAATAAAAATCCATTGATAACCTCGGTTCCACTCTACATGTGTGTTTAGAGTATGAAGAACAGCTCAAAAGAATGGGTCTTCCTCAAGGAGAATCAATTAAACATACAGACATGTCCGCCCTCTTACAACTTGTATAAGACATGAATAATCATATGATAGCATATGAGCGAAAGGGAAATGTATCCCCTCTCACCCCTAGAGCTTCATCCTCTTTTGCACCCCCCTTTAGAAATCCAATTGAAAATAATTTTCAGCCTAAAGCTATCATGCCTCGGAGTTGGTGTAACTTTTGCAAGAAACACCACGAGGAGACCACAAGTGAGGTAAAGAAGAGTGCAAGAGATAGGATCTTTGGTAAAAGACCAAAAACTACCATCGTTGTCCTAGATTTTGTAGAGCCAGAAGATGTCATGATCATCAATACTAGGAACAAATCGTATGCTCCCAAAGGCAAATATGATCCCCGAAGTTCTTCTGGCCTGAGCTCATCCTCACTAGTTGTTACTACTCAGGTTCCTAAGGTTCCTGACAGTCAAGGAATTATTTCCTTTCTCCCCTCTTCCAAATACAATATCTTAAATCAGTTGGCCAACATCAAAGCAGATACAATCCTTTAGACATGGTTGTCATCCTTGAACAACAGAGGCATACAAAACAATTCATGGAAGGAAAATATTATGTTGTAGCCAACCTCTCTAAAGAGGTAAATGAAGAGGATTCGTCTATGAATAAAGTAGGTGTACATAACTTTAGATACCCTGTAAAAAAATCCCCCTTTTTATATTTCTGTAAAAATTATGGATAAGATCGCCCATTGTTGCCTCATTGACGGTGGTTTAGGCCCAAGTGTAATGTTGAAGATTATTATGGAAAAGCTAGGCTTGTCTTGTACAAATGAAAACGCCAGAAGCATGCTCTTTTAGAATAGTCTACAACAAATGACCATAGGCGAGATTAAAGATGTGACCTTGGTTTTGTGCGCACACCCTGAAGTAAGGACAACCCTTAATATTCAGGTAATTGATATGGCAGTGAGAAATTACTCAATCATCTTAGGAAGAGATTGGCAAGCCTTGACATGTGAATACCTCTTGCTCAATGAGACACACTTATCCGTTCCTCGTGACAGTAAAAACATCATTGTCCTTAGAGAAGGAAGGATTTCACCTTACATAGAGAGTGTTCCACAACCTAATGTGAATTATATCGAGGATGACCCAGGGGTGTATTCCATCTTCGTCGAAGAGGATAACATTCCCTTGGAACAAATCGACTTAGACGACAGTATGTGGCACATGCAATTTGATGGTTCATGATCTACTCTTCTTTTTGGTCTGCGAAACCATATATTCTGAGTTCTTAATCTTTTGGAAACAGATTTCCCTATGGAGTCGCCAGTTTGTTGACGATCAAAATCACAACGAGGAATTTCGCCCGCAAAGTATTGCTAAAACCAATTATTTAAACTATGCTAATGATATATAATACTAGTAGGTTGGACCCCCTTGTAGACTGGAGGCTCAGAGATAGTCTTATCACACATTTTATGTTGTTGTTTCGATGTTGCTTACAGGGTTCTATATGGATGATGATGCAATCTTGGTTTTGTTTGTGACATAATGGCAAATGGATAATGCATTTTATGTGATGATTCCGTGATTCTAAGCTCTAAATTTCATGCATGAGTGGCATATATTTACTGTTGTTGAATTTGATATTGTCGCCATGATTCATTACCTGTTACACCTGCACAAAACACATGTTAGTAACAACATGAAACAAAAGCAATGGAAAGAGATTTATGAAAAAAATCCAAGAAAAGGAACTATACTATACTATGTTGAGAGGTTACGTGCGAATGAAATAAAAGGAAGTTAGTACTAATCCTAACTAGCAATATTAGTGGCTATACGAATTATATTGAGTTATGTTGGGCGCATTTGATATATGGTAATGGTATGGTTTTTGGCAATGGTTAATATGGATTGGGGTGGCGCAATTGGTAAGCAATATGTCACAAGTTTCAAAGCATGAAATTAATGGCGTGGTTTTTGGCTGGCTGGCTTATACTGCGAAATTGAATGGGGTGGAAGATGGAAGCGACGTGCAGTAAATGCATGTCACTCCATACTTCTCCCATCGGGCCATCATACTAGCATGGTTATTCTTTCATTTGGTTTGTTGTGGTTAAGCTCCGAGATTCAAGCTTGGAAGGAATTGCTTGACCTGCTCGCCCCTTTTGATGCCATTGGTTACAGGTATGGTTTTTTTTTCCCATCCATGAATCTCACTCTGTGTATGAAACAAATGATGGCTCGGTAATGTGTTGGTTTGTTTTTTCTTGTGATTGGCAACTGTGTAACGTGTGGGTATTTTCTCTAGAATGATTGTGTGGTTATTCATTCGCAAATGGAAAGATTGATTTGTTGAAGTTGTGATTTCGTTGGTTGTTCTGTGTGGTGGAAGTTGTGATGGATCTCTGTCGGTTTTAGTTATGGGCATTTTGTTGGAGGGTTTCACTTTGTATAGCCTTAATGGTCGCCTCCTCACAGTTATGGTAACCATATCCAGTTGTATTCGTTGCTATGGGGTTGCTATGTATGTTTTGATTTACCTTTTGGTCACTGTGTATCTTTCAAAGCTTGGTTGTGGGCTTATTTTTGTGGTATTGGCATCAACACAGTTGGTTATGGGGTGGCCATTATGCCAAGAAGTATGTTTTATGGTTATTGGTTATGCCCGGGGTCTGCAATTCCATTGGAATTGTTATAAGTTGGTTCACCTCTTGAGAAAAGCGCGAGGGTTATGCCTCTGTGCGTTTTTGGTATTTGTTACTGCCTAGTGAGAAATCGTTGCCCCTCTGCATCGTTGCCTACCCTAATCGGTGTTGAACTGTCACACTATTACACAAGCTGAGAGTTAGCCTGTGGATTCCACCGTGCTTTTTTCGAAGGTTTTCTACCTACTGTTGATATATCTGACCTCCAGTCTCTCTATGTTTTGGTGACCAAGCAAACTCCTAATTATTTCTTGTGTTCATGGTTACAGAGCTCGATTTGGATAACCCCAACCAGTCACACTCTTGTCGGGTATCTTGTTCACAGTTATAAATTGGTTAAGTGGTTATGACAGTGGCTTTGATATTTGTCTCGTCTTTGTTTGATTGGGTTGTTGGAAAGTTGTAATTGGGGATGAGAATTAGTGTACATTCGTCGCCTCCTTTTGTTGTGACAGTTGCATCGATGACCTAGCTCATTTTTTTTTATTAAATTGGTTGATTGGGAGTAAATGGTAATCTACAGTCAGAGGGTTGCCTCTTTTTGTTATGTGTTGGTCATTGTGTTCCTACAACGTGGTGTCAATTGTAGTTGGTGGTTGTTGTCTGTTTGATTAGTCTCGATCGGGATCATTGCAAGTTGGGGAAAATGATGACTGTGACTTGGTTGTTTACTGTGTATGGTTTATGGAGACATAGTACATTGTTTTGTTTTATTGCACCATCAGAAATGAAGCATGGGTTTTGTATTTTGGTTTCATTGCAAGTTATTTGTTAATATTGTCAAAAGAATGGAATCAGACAAGTTTTAAAAAGGCTTTTTCAACTTGGGAAAGACCCATGTCTATGTTTGATTTGGGAAATTGCGAATTATGGGCTTCGGTTGATATTCTATGGAAATATACCCTGGATAGAGATGAAACAATATGACTGTGTATTCCTTTTGATTTTGTTTTAAATAAAAAGAGAAGGAAATGAAAAGAAACAAGAATTCTATTAATAGGAAGGTTGAAAAGCATAGTAATTATGAGTATGATTAACGCTGTGTTAATGGAAAAGTTTGAATATTTGAATGTGGGACAGTGAACAATTTTTGACACACAAGAATTGTTAATTTTTGTTGGAATTGTTTGTATTGAATGTAGAGTTGTTTTTATGGATTACTTAATTGGTTTTATGAACAATATTCATTCTTTTCCCTACCATTATTTCACTTTTCGCACATTACAACTCCCCTCGCCTTCCCATATTCACTATCCACTCCCTGTTCCTAAAATTTAATTATAGTTAAGATAAATTTTGTATTATGATAGATAAAGGATCACAAAGGATGAATTATAGTGATATATTCTTTTGATTTACAATACAATTGATTGTTTGATGTCTGTGAACAGTAATCATGATCTATTCCCCCTCATTGACAAGTATTAAACGATTTGTATGGATTGGATTGCATGAGTCTAATATGTTGTTGAGCCAAACTTTGTTTCATATTTAAAAGAGTTGTCATGTATAGTTGTTGAAGAAACTATTTGCTAATCAATAATGCATACAAGAATGGTATTTTTCATCAAAGGTAGCCATGGCCGGGGTAAGAGAGGAAGAGGAAATTGGAACAGGGGCCCTAGAAGGCCAAAGTTCTCTATACACTTTTATGCAGACTCGCAAGAGTTAGGCCAACTATTTCAAGATGGATTTTTTAATTGGATTGGGTAAGGAGTGGTCCAACCTAGGCCTGAAAGGCCTCCATTCCAAGCCCCACATGCCCCTGGTATATTGGTGCCTCCTCATGTCTCACTACAACTTGAAATTCCTGAAAACGATGGATGGCAAAAGATTGTCCACCCAACAGTCTCCTAACATCGTGGTTGGCCGAACTTGTCTCTACCTACTCCTCCACCTGTTAATCAAATTGTCCAAGCTGCCCCTATCCACTCACTAGTACAATCTTCCCATGCAAGCAAAAGGTTAAAAATCGAAGCCCACCATGCTCCTGAACAAGGAAAAGCTGATGTTGCCCCCTCCTCACCCTCAAATGACTACCAAATCTGTGTCCTCCCGCCTGCATTTGAGGGATGATTTCTCTCATGTGATCAGTGAGATTAGGCATAAAGGCTCCACACATCCTAAGGCAAATTTAGAGAGATCAAAGGGTGACAACAACAACAAGGGAAAGATTGTCTCCCATAGTGGCAAATATGGATTTTAAGTGTTTTTATTTATTGATTTTTGAGAACAATTGACTTCTAAAATTTTTGACAACACACTATTTTTTGGATATATGGGTAATATATTTTTGGAAATAATTTCAATTATCATTGATATAAATTGTCAAAATATGAAAGTGATGATGGGAGTCACAAGGAGGGATGTTTTGTTTGATTAACTAGTTGTGTTATGATTGTTAAAGAACTAAAGGGAGTCACAAGGGGTTCCACCTACTAGTTATTATTTATTAAAAACCTTTATTATGATTTTATCACTTTTCCCCCTTAACTAAAAGGTTGGTTGAGTTTTTGTTAACTTAACTAAAGAGGTAGTTCAACTAATTCTAATTGCTTAAAGGCAAAAGGAAAAGGAGGAACAAGAAGAGAATAGAAGGAGAAGCATACTAAGGTCTGCTCTTTGAGTTTTGTTGAGATAATGCAGTTTTCATTCATTCTTTAATTCATTGGAATCCTAATTCACTTTTATGATAGCAGGGTCCTATTGCATACAACAAGATTCAGGGCTGAATTACATCATTCAAACACTTGCTTTTCAGAGGTGTTGATCTATCTTTGATAGTTTGTGTAGACTTGTCTGTTTGTGAATTAAATTTCATGACTGACAAAGGATATTGTGCAGAGTCAAGTGGGAAACAATCTGCGGCAAGCTGATCTTGCTTTTAAAGTTCATTTTTTTACTTTCTGTCAGAAGTCCTTTTGTATGGTTTTTATCGGGGACATCTAAGTTTGACTTTGGTCCAAAACTTCCTGAGGGATTTTTGTAAAGTGAATGATTCTTTTGATAAATTAGAATGAAATAAGCGATTGCTTTAAGTCTCATCTATTTTGATTATTGACTAGGTGTTTTTACTTATGTCTCTATATTTGTTTTAGCATCTGATATATTCAGAAAATTACATAAAAAATGAATTTTTCAGCAAGCTTTCATTTATAAAAAAAATCAGCCTAAGCACTTGTAATCAATACTTGTGAATTATAATATAATTTTTTATGGCTATAAACATAGGGTGATATTCCCGTCTATCTTACTTTAGCCATGTAAGATCTGAAAATGCTTGAGTAAGATCATTCATATCTTTTCCTCAACAAGCTTGAGGCACTAGAGATTGCGATGAAACTAGAGTCATCTCCAGTGGGAGACAGTGGCATAATGATGCAAGTTCAGACACAGTTGGTTGTATTGACAATTCAATTAGCAGAACTGACAAAGGGAAAGGAGAAACATGAGCAAGTCCGATGTACAAAATGTAGGAATGAAGGCCATCACAAGGACGAATGCCCACCATTCATGCAATATTTGGCGACGAGAGCACCAAATCCATTATTGGGGGGAGGATACTACGAGATATGTAAGAAATGGGGTCATCACCCAACAGAGTGTCCACTACTACACAGGTACTAGAGTACGCCAAAGAACTTGTTTTGAATTTTTTGCAAATTCGTAGGACATGAGGAGAAGGATTGTCATGCATTCGACTAAATGAGGGAGCACACATCCGATATGTACAAGATCCAGGAATAAAATGTTGCAGCAGAAGCGGGGGGTCCACAATACAACAATCAAAAAGGTTTCAATCTAGGGAACAGAGGAAACTTTGGCCGAGGTCAAGGTAGAGGGAATTTTGGAAGAGGAGGAAGAGGACCGATTATATGTTACAATTGTAATCAAGCTGGACACTTGGCTTGAGACTTTCAGAATCCATGTACAATATGCACATATTGTAGAGCACTGGATCATTCGACAGAAGATTGTCCCCAACTAGTTGCGAAGTGGTAGGCCAGAGGAAACTAGAACCTGAATCTGAATCTGAATGTCCAGATGATATCAGCCGAAATATGCAATGAATAACCCAAAGAAGTCGATGTTACGCACACAAGATCTAGAATAGGGATTAATAGGACAGATGAAGGAAAGCAAACAAAATAACGTGTAAGAAAGTCAGCAGGGCCCATACCAACCTTTGATCCTCAACTAGAAAAGGAGAGATATCAGAGGGCAAGGAAAGAAGTACTCGGAATGGATTGGGGAGCATCAACATCAACGACACCTCATGAAGAAGTTTGTACAATGCTAGAGAAGCCAATAGGGAGGGTAAGTAAACTAACAAAATTCTTGGGAAGTTATGTAGAGATAATCAAAGCTGAGGTTGCGTTGAGTACATTATACAACATAATTGACCACTGCATAAGAGGAAGGGAAACTCCTATAACACAAAGGATGGTAAATCATGTACTGCGCAGGAAGCGAACGAATGAAGAATTCTGATTTAGTGAGAAAATTGGAGAGTATGATGTGGATAATATTATTTTGGAGTTAGGTTCTGATGTGAATGTGTTACCTAAGCAGACATGGGAGTTTATGGGAAAACCCAAGTTGGTATGGTCTCTTGTTCAACTCAGGATAGTGAATCAACACAAAATAGTTTTGATTGGTCGGTTGACTGGAGTACCTGTGAACATAGATGGGGTGTGCAACGTGATAGACTTTGAAGTTATTGAGATTGTGGATGACAATCAACCATATCCGTCACTGATGGGACTAGAATGGGCTTTTGATAACCAAGCGATCATCGAATTGAAGAGGAGGGAGATGATATTTGAGGTTGGATATTTGAAAGTTACAACACCCTTAGACCCATCAGAAGGAAAGAGATACATAGAACCGACAAGAGGGAATGAAATTGACAATTTATATAACATGACTACGTGGATGGAGGATTATGTCAACCTGATAGAAAATGGTGCGTTGAGTTGGCGAAGTATCAGTTCATGTGCATCAGTTTCTAAAGAAGTTCTATAACATTGGCAACATAGAATGCATGAAGTGTCAACTAGACAATGTGCGCGCATTACTCAATCATTGTTTGCGTTGGATTGGAACATAACTATGTAACATGCCTAGGTATGATGGATTAACTGATATAAGTATGTTTGTAAAAACATTTGAGTTGAAGGTACTTGAACAACAAAGGATATTAGCACTGGATGTGGCATTAAAAGTGACTCCAACCAGATGGTGGGCTTCACATTGAGAGGAAATGAAAGACTGGCTACAATGCAACAAATTAATGCAAATAAGGTTTGACACTAAGGGAGAAAAAATTGCACAGAAATATACAGGGGAGAGTGACCCAACAGGTCATTTGGAACAGTGCAGGGCTTTGTGGGGTTCAGTACCAGAGGCAGAGTGGACACACAGATTTATATGCACACTGGGCACAATTCCGAAGAACTGGTATTTGGAGTTGGAAATGCATAGGGAGACAACAAGATGGGAAGAACAGATCCAAAGGTTGAAAATCACGTTTACATTTGAACATGAATCTCCATCCATAGATGTAGCGCTACAGGCGATTTAGACGAAGATATTCTCGGAAGAAGAGATGATGGAGGTGATACCAATATGCAACTAGCACAGAGCCAAGATGGTTGTTTGTAAGCTACTGGAATGCTATAATGTAGCCAAGGAAGAATATTATGAAGAGGATCATGGGAATGTACATATACCTAAGACAAAAGGAGAACGAGCCACAAAAGGGCCAGAGCTCGAATCTTTTGCATATACACAGTCAAAAAAGATGCATAAGGTAAATATTAGGATGACAGAGAATCCCAAGTTCGCGTAGATAGGGGACTATTGGAGTGAGGAGACATTTGACAAGATTTCATACTTACTGCGAGAATACCATGACTTATTTCCAACGACTTTTCCAGAGATGAAAGGAATAGCAGGAGACTTATATGAGAAGAAGATCCCACTGAAAATAGGAGCTAAGCCAGTGCGTCAAAGTCTTTATAGGCTAAATCCAAGGTATAAGGAGAAGGTAAAATATGAAATAGATGGGATGTTGAATGCAACAATCATTTAACTGGTAGAAGAATATGAGTGGATCAATTTGATAGTGGTGTAGGACAAGAAGATAGGAGGAATTAGGATCTGTGTATATCTAAGGAAGTTAAATGACACATGCTTACATGACCCATTTCCAACACGATTCATGGATGAGGTACTAGAG
>JASDQU010101168.1:70665-114857 GCA_032191745.1 Picea mariana
AGTCACCGGGAAGATCATCCAGGTCTTCCATCATTCTTCATTGATTCCGCAGTGCTCCCATATTCCGGGTATTATCTTTTAGTTGCTTATTTTTATTCCAGCTAAGATCCTTTTGTCTTTTGATCTAGCCGAGTGTTGTTGTTTTATTCAACCGCAGTTGCTTATTTGTATTCTAACTAAGATCCATTGTTTGTTGATCTAGTTGAGTATTTTCAGTTTATTCAGCCACATTCGACCATTTTGTAATCCACAGATATATCATAATACAAACTTTGCAGTCCTTTGTCGCGTTTATTATTTGTATGATCATTTATATGTCGTAAACCTTTGATCCTACACACACATTGGCAGCATTTCCTAGACTAGCCAAGTCAGGAACATTACAATGGTATCAGAGCTTTAGTCTTTCCAACCTGTGACTAAAGACAATGAGTGCAGCAGAAGACCCAGAGGATCGTGAACACGTAGGTGACGAATATGTCACTTACAACAGGCATCAGGAAAGAAGGCATATGCCTGATTTTCCTCCTTTTCCTCCTAGCTCAGAGGAAGAGGAAGAGGCACACAGAGAAGGGCAGAGCGTGAGGCTGAGCGCGAGGCTAAGAGGATGCTAGGAGACAGATATGAGCGTCTAGAGGGCAATGGCAAGGCCCCCGTAGATCTAAAGGCAACTTTCATGTAGGTTATAAATGATATGTTAGCTAGTCAACGGACCATGTCTCAGTCCTTGGCACAGGTGGTTGATAGATTGTTTAGAGTGGGCACCCGAGATACACAAGTCTCGCATGCAGCACAGGGGAACTCGAGAGCAGGCAGTAGACCCCAGTCACCCTCTCGCACATACACCTCTGCGAGTAGTATTCCCAGACCCTTGTTTCCCAGTTTCCAAAAGGCACCCATGGTAGCAGCACTGCCACCGATACCATAGAGGCCACTCACTCATGCTAACGACATTGTAGAGTATAGGAGGGAGTACGCAACATTGGTTCGTGACTTCCATCAGGACATGACCTTAGTCAAGTACTGTGGACTCAGACTCATAAATCACCCCAGAGAGCCATAGAGGGGAGGACCACAACAGCAGCAAGGACATAACCTTGATTTCATCCGAAAAGTTGGGAAACTCACCATCCCTTCTTTCGATGGATCATCCAAATACACTGTCAAAGCTTAGGTACATAAGCTAGACACGTATTACAAGCTCAACCAGATGACTAAGACAGAGGCCATCAGTTCTGTGACCTTACACTTGGAGGGTGAGGCACACGAGTGGTGGTACCATGGGCTGGTGACATTGGGTCACAGATGGATCATCTCCTATAGGGAGTTTACAGATAGGCTCAGGGACAGGTTTGACATGAAGGATCCCGAGATACACTTCAGGGATCTAGCCCAGTTGAGACAAACTGGTACAGTAGAGGCCTTCATCACAGAGTTTCAACGGGTAGCCATGGCAGTGACAAATATATCAGAGCCCAGGCTGATCATGCTATTCACAGAAGGACTCACAGAGCCTCTGAGAGGATGGGTGAAGGCATATAGGCCTCCCACTTTGTAGGATGCCATCCTTCGCACTCGAGATCTCGCAGACTCAGTGCCAAAGACTAAAACTTTCTCCAAACCATTTGTGCCCCAGAGGGATCGAGACAGGAAGCCATTTCAGAGAGAATGGAAGGACAAGGAGAAGTTGGATGATGAGACTAGGCGAGATCTTATGAGGAAAAAGCTTTGCTTCAGCTGCAGAGATCCTTGGGTCCCCGACCACAGGGGCATGGGCAAGGGAGAGATTCATTATATTTAGGTAGTAGCAGACGGCGTGGACAGTGAGGAGGAGGAGCAAAACAGTGGATCCACTAGTTCAGAGGAGGAGTCAGCACCAATAGAGGAGTAGCCTCCCCGTAGACCACCGACACCGGCAGGAGCCCATCCTCTAGTAGTCCCACAACCGCCAGAATAGGCTAACAGGAGGAAACCAGCAAAGGGAGGTGTCATAGCGACCCTTTCTGGTGTTCCCAGGTATGATACCCTCCATATCAAAGGGATTATCCAGGGGCAATGGGAAATCACCCTGATAGATGGTGGGGCCACCCACAACTTCATCGACGCTTCACTAGTATTGAGACAGGCACTTCAGACAAAGGAGTTTGAGGGGTTTGATGTTGTGGTAGCAGATGGCCACATAGTGGAGTGTCTAGACAGAGTTCCAAACTTAGAGATGAAGTTAGGCAACTACACAGTGAGAGACATTTTATGTGGTTGACCTATCGGACACAGATGTGGTGTTAGGAGTTCAGTGGATGATTACCTTGGGAAAAATCACTACCAACTACCAAACCTTGGAAATGGGATTCAGACATCAGGATGGGAAGAAGGTTGTTCTAAGAGGTATGTCGACAGGAGCACCTAGGACAGTTTTAGCCAAGAGGATGGAGAGGATATTTAGACATGGGGAGGTAGCATATGGCGCAAAATGCTTGATCACTACTCAAAAGGATTCGAAAGGTCGACAACAATACCATACAGAGATCAAGAATTTATTGGGACGACATCAACATGTCTTTGAGGCAATTCCACCAGGGAGACCACCTGATAGGGGGTTTGAGCACACCATTGAGTTGGAGGAGGGGGCCAAACCTATGATCATCCCCCCTATCGTCATCCTAGGAGATTCAAGGATGAGATAGAGAAGGCAATCAAGGAATTGTTGGCGATGGGACACATTAGATCGAGCATCAGCCCATTTGCTTCTTCAGTTGTCTTAGTTCTGAAGAAGGATGACACCATGAGGATGTGCATTGATTATCGAGCCTTGAACAAGAAAACCTTCAAGAACCGATACCATATCCCATGCATTGACGAGTTGATGGATGAACTGCATGGGGCAGTTTTCTTCTCAAAAATTGATCTATGCTCTGAATATCATTAGATAAGCTTCCGAGAGCAGGACATAGAGAAGATGACATTTCGATGTCATTTTGGACACTTTGAGTTCCTGGTTATGCCATTTGGGCTAACCAATACACCCGCTACATTCCAGTCTTGCATGAACCATTTTAGGGATCAGTTAAGGAAATCAGTCTTGGTTTTCTTAGACGACATCTTGATTTATAGCCGGTCATGGCAAGAGCACATGAGGCACCTAGATGAGGTATTAAGCATCATGGAGGCACAGTCATTATATGCCAAAGAGTCCAAGTGTGAATTCGGTATGACAGAGTTGCTTTACTTAGGTCACATCATCAGTGCAAAGGGGGTACAGGTGCACCAAGAGATGATCAAGGCCATTCTGGATTGGCCGACGCCCAAGAACGTGACAGAATTGAGGAGCTTCTTCGAGCTGTGCAACTATTATAGGTGGTTCGTTCGGGGTTTTTCTCAACTTGGAGCACTGCTAACAGATATTACCAAGCATGGGGCCTTCATATGGACTAAGAAATCACAGGAAGACTTTGATCACATGAAGGAATTCATGGGCACTTGTCCAGTGTTGGCACTACCAGACTTCACCCTGCCATTTGTACTAGAGTTTGACGCATCCAACGAAGGGATCGGTGCAGTTTTGATGCAGGGAGGACACCCCATTGTATTCGAGAGCCGAAAGCTTAGTCAACTTGAGAGGTTGTATTCCATTTATGACAAGGAAAGGTTGGCAATCATGCATGCCTTGACCAAGTTCAGACAATATTTGGTGGGCAGCAAATTTGTGGTCAAGATCGATCATAACAGTTTGAAGTATTTCCTTGAGCAGAAGGACCTCAGTGAGCGCCAACAGAAATGGGTGACGAAGGTACAGGCATTCGACTTTGACATAGAGTATGTCAAGGGGAAGAAGAACATTGTGGCCGATGCACTATCGAAGAGACCTGCGGCATGTTCTTTGATGGAGATTTCAACAGATTGGAAATCCCACTTGTTAGTTGAATATTCCAAGAACAAGTTCTCTTGTGAGGTGATGGATGGGCAAATACAGGATGACCGGTATAGGGTCATTGACGATGTCATATTTTACAAGGATAGAGTCTACTTGGTGCTAGATTCAGGGCTTAAGAAGAAGATCCTCATTGTAGTTCATGATTCACCTCTAGCAGGCCATCATGGGTTTTTCAAAACCTAAAGACAGATGAGAGAGAGGTTCTCATGGAAGTGCCTCAAACAAGATGTTATGAGACACGTCGATAAGTGTGTGTCTTGCCAGCAGAATAAGTTAGAGCATGCTCTTCCAGCAGAGTTACTTCAACCACTCCCCATTCCAGAGCAGAAATGGGAGAGTATATCTATGGACTTCATCACCGGTCTACCCAAGGTCTAGGGTAAGGATTGTATATATGTAGTGGTCGACAGATTGACCAAGTTTGCTCACTCCTATACCATACTGACGGAGTACACTGCAGTTCAGGTAGCTGAGCTTTTCTTCAGGGAGGTCTTCAGACTTCATGAGTTGCCAAAGAACATCGTCAGTAATAGGAACAGTCGGTTCATAGGGACATTTTAGAGAGAGTTGTTTCGGTTGGTGGGGACAGAGTTGACACNAGGTAGCTGAGCTTTTCTTCAGGGAGGTCTTCAGACTTCATGGGTTGCCAAAGAACATCGTCAGTAATAGGAACAGTCGGTTCATAGGGACATTTTAGAGAGAGTTGTTTCGGTTGGTGGGGACAGAGTTGACACCTAGCACCAGCTATCACCCTCAGACAGATGGGCAGACCGAGATTGTCAACAAGTGGGTTGAAGAGTATTTGAGGAACTACATAGGAGGACAACAAAGAATGTGGGTAAAGTGGTTACATTTAGGAGAACATTGCTACAACACCACCTTCCACATGTCCATTGGTATGACACCTTTCCGAGCATTGTATGGATATGATGCTCCCACTTTGGTAGACTTGGTCTTCGGAGAGAGCAAATCTCCCAAGGCCAAGGATTGGATCATGGAGAGTCATGAGATTCTCAAGTTATTGAAAGAGAATTGCAGACGGTGCAAAATCGACAATAGATAAGTGCAGACAGGCGCAGGATAGAGCGCAACTTTGAGGTTGGAGATTTGGTTTTCTTGAGACTCCAACCCTACAGACAGTCATCTCTAAAGAAGAGTGGGGCCGAGAAGCTCAAGCCCAGATTTTATGGTCCTTACAGGATCATGTGCCGAGTAGGTGAGGTTGCTTACGAGCTAGAGCTTCCAGAGGGGAGCAAGATTCATAACGTGTTCCACATGTCTTGCCTAAAAAAGGAAGTGGGACAATTCATTAGCACATCAGAGGAGCTTCCCTCATTGGATGAGGAGGGACAGTTGGAGTTAGTTCCGAAGGAGGTTTTGGAGTTATGGGAGCGGAAACTAAGGAGCAAGGTCATCAGAGAGTGTTTGATCAGATGGAGAGGGCTTCTAGTAGAGGACGCTACTTGGGAGAGTGAGCAGATGTTGCAACACCTTGGACTAGTATTGCTTGAGGACAAGCAATTTCGGGAATTGAGAACTGTAATGTCCCTTTCCAAACATGAGCTCTAGAAGAGGAGGCTTAATGGTCTAAACCGCCCCGTTAGACTATAGCCAGAGCCAAAGAGGGGTAAACGGGGTTACTAGAGGTAACTCCAGTCACAGGTGTTATATTCAGAAAGTGACATTGAGCTAAAAATGGTTAAAAGCTCTTTTAAGTCATTATGAGCTAAAAATAGAAGTCAACAGTGAATTAGGGTTTCAACAGTGATTTAGGGTTTTGGAAATCTATAAAGGAAGGGTCAACGACCTAATTCATCATTATGCAGATTATGGCTTGTCATTGAGGAGAAGAGGCGCATCTCAGGAGAGATAGTTTAGTGTATTCCAGGAGGAAGACACTAGTTGGTTGATTTCGGAGTTGAAAGACACACCCTAGTCACCGGGAAGATCATCCAGGTCTTCCATCATTCTTCATTGATTCCGCAATGCTCCCATATTCCGGGTATTATCTTTTAGTTGCTTATTTGTATTCCAACTAAGATCCTTTTGTCTTTTGATCTAGCCGAGTGTTGTTATTTTATTCAGCCGCAATTTCTTATTTGTATTCCAGCTAAGATCCTTTGTATGTTGATCTAGTCAAGTATTGTCAGTTTATTCAGCTGCATTCGACCATTTTGTAATCAACAAAGATATCATAATACAAACTTTGCAGTCCTTTGTCGCGTTTATTATTTGTATGATCATTTATATGTCGTAAACCTTTGATCCTACACACACATTAGCAACGTTTCCTAGACTAGCCAAGTCAGGAACATTACATATAAGGCCAATGTCTATCTAGATTCACTACTCTTTTGAGTGAAGGTTGCGAGAAAGTTTCCATTTAAATCTAATAATGGAGAACACTAATGAAATAATAAACAATATTAGAGGAAAGCCACCATGCTACAAGTAGCATTAGATCTGTGGATTCATCGCTTACATTGTTTTTGTTTTTGCTCTTCCTATGATAGCATTTGGGAAACAACTTGGCAAAGACATTGATGGGACTTTCATTATTGTCCAAATACTAGCTTCAACTAACCTTTATGAGATAATCCCTTATGTTGTAAGTGGGTAACGATTACTAATCTTGGGAGTTGTAGAGCCCATTATATATATATATATATAATTTTTCTAAAGAGAGAAGTGTTAGAGGACAATACATGTTTCTTGCATGGGAAGGACAAGCTTGTGTTTTGACATCTTTCCTTTTATGTCTTCTTGTAATTTTGCGGGTTTGTTCAATCATCACTAGGTTTACAAGAGTACGAAGAGAACCATTTGGGATTTTAACTATTTTCTTGTTCATGCAAGAAGCTATTAAAGGGTGGGTAGAGAGTTTTATATTCCAAAATAGCGAGTGCCCTAAGAATGAAATATATTAATTTCCAATTGCTTGTTGAAAATGGCTTATTTGGGCCCATGTATGAGAACAACATTTCCCAACATTCTCCCTCTTCTTTCCTATTGTCAACCTTTACTTGGTTTGTGGATTTAGTGGGTTTTGTTTCCCAAGTGAAGTCTTGGAGTCAAAACAACATATGGAATAGAGTCTTGGAGTCGAGACAACTAAAAGGCATGCATCGACCTTTGAGGAACTCAATATTGTGATTATATTTCAAATAGTTGGCATACTACATGTGTTGGGAAGTCAACATATTTAATGTTTTTAACCATTTTTTTTTTTTATGTTTAAATGTCTTATACAATATTATGATAAAGGTTTCATATTGTTAGTAATATTATGATTGATCTTTGGATATTTTGCTAGTGTCAGCCCTGTTAAGGCTTTGAACTAGCAATTGCCCCCAAAGGTGCAAAGGTATGCCAATAGAAACGATGAACAAAAGTTTAAGATAAAAAAATACATATACAAGGAAAAGATAATGAGTACAGGTAGAAATGTCATTAAATTATTGGAGAACTTTGTGTAGAATTCGAGCCAAAAAATATGTATATTTAGCAGGAAAATATATGTGTAGAATTCAAGCCAAAAAAAATATGAATATTTTGAAGGTTGATCAATTGATAAACAATTATTTAGACCAAAGACTTTCCCATATTGCCCCCCCTTTTGAAGGGATGTGAATAACAATCCATGCATTTGTTTGAACTTTGTATCGTTGATTGTACTTGCACTGCCTTGCAATTTTCATTTGTAGATCTATCAAATTGTAGATATTAACTACAACAAGGATTGGACATGAATTGAATTTGCCCAAATCCATGGAAGAGTTTGGTACCTACTGTAATAATCGCTCTTTCCCAATATCGACTGAGGCAAATAATACACATATCTACTTGTTAGAAAACTAAATTAAACTACAAGGAAATTATTGAAAACAATATTTCCAAGAATATTCAAAACATGTTAACAACAAGGCATTCTAAGGGGCATATTTGTTTCCATGTGAAGAGCGTACCGATGATGAGTATGATTGAGTCATTATGGATCTCAAATATCTACAAATTAATCATCTATATGGAAAAGACTTCAAAAAATAATATGGTGTTGAATGAATGCAAGACTTCGATAAATGGTAGAGTTTATTAACCCGCTCAATATGTAATGCAAGAGGGTATACCTACATCAACGTTCCTCTCGAACTTCAAGAGGATTATTTCCCTATGCAAGATCAAAAATGGAAGAAGTGAACTAGGGATTGAGCCACCTTCTCAAACTTTAAGAGGTCACTCACCGTATGCAATATTAAAGATGGATGCAGGGATTGCATATTGATAATCAATCCACATAGTGAGCCAAGGGAAGAAATGATTGCATGCATGGCAACCAATCTGAAAGGTGAGCTAATTGACCATGGATATTTGTTGGCAAATAGGTGAATGAAGGTTCAAATGCATTCATAGATGGAAGGTTAAGATGTTTTGAGAGATGGAGGACTTTGATCGTTTTGACTATTGTTTGGTTAAGGTGCAAAGACATGTGGTTTCCCTTGAAGGTGCAAAGACACACCGTAGTGTGAAAACAAATTGGATTGTGGTAGAAGAAATAATGAGTGAAATATAAGTAACCATGTAACAAGGGGCTTTAATGGGTGACACAAGGCCACCAAAATTCAAAATATGGACAAATTGGCAGAGAAGGTGCATGGGTGGAAAGCTGCCACAAATATAAAACAAATAGACAAGGAATTTGCTCACATCATCCTAGATACAAGCTTTTCACAAAGAAAAACCACCAAGTGCTCTTTTACCTTAGACCTACACTAGAATACAAAAGAAGTGATAACTTGTCACATGCATTCAACTTCAAAGAAGAACAACCACTCCTAAGTAGTATTTTGGAAGAGTTGCAACAAGTCAATGACAAATATTACTTCTTGCTCAAAGGCATCCAAGGTCCAGCGTGTGCTCTATAGGATTGTGAAAAAACAAGGGATGAGGAAGAAAACAACCACGTTGGAGAGGACCCCTAGCACCCCATATCCCTTGATGACGATGATGAGTAGCACAAAGGATATTATCTAGTTTCCCTCTATCTTTAAGGCTTCAATTTATTTATTTTACTTCTATTGTGATGATAACAAAGGATTTAGTGGCCAGGCATCAAACTGGTTTCCCTCTATCTCATAGGCTTTAGATTATCTTTTTTACTTCTATAGTCATATAGCATAGGATTTAGTCCCCAAAGGCCAAGCTATATCTACTCTTGTTTTGTTTTGTTCCTAGTGGCCTAACAATACCTAGCACTATTTTATTTTGTTTTTCTAGGACATACTCAACCTTTTTCAATTTTTAATTATGACATTATTCAAGTGAATAGACTTGATAGAATACCATAGAGGATTTAGTCTTAGGGCTTCTTAGAAGAATTTGTTCTTGAAAAGCATGTAAATATTTTCATGAATGGTGTGCATAAATAGATAACTGACCATTTGTTTAAAAGAAAAACACATATCTTAACGATTGGACTAAACAATGTAATTGTTAATGTAGTCGTTTGCTATGTGGGATATAAGTAATCTTTCGCTTGGATATAAAGTCACGTGTGTATAAACAAATGTTGTTTTCTCATTGGGTAGATTTATGAACTTATATCAATTATTTGTATGTGTCAAGTATAGTGTTGCTAGTATCATGTTACTCCCATCGGTTGTAATGAAGTCAAAATGTAAACTGAAGAGGGAAGATTATTCTTTAAATTGTTCATCTCCTTTGCAATATTTTAAATGAACTTGACAATATCATAATACATCACCATCTTTGTTTTTCCATGGTATCTACCTATACTTGCATGTATCATCATATTGCTTTTATGAATAATAAATAGTTCCCCCCTCCTCTTTTGATGAATCATCCTTCATTTTCATACAAGAAATGGACAAAATCTTAAAAAAAGAAGAAGACGAGAACTACAATATTGGGTCATGGAGGGGTGAAAGGAAGATGAATGAGAGATACATAATGATGGAATCAATCTAATGCATCAATTGTGAAGCAAAACAATGGTGGCGTTAGAAATTGAAATCTTCCGATACGTTCACTTGAAAGAGCTCGAGCCTCTCGACAACTCTCAGAATGTCTAAGAGCTGGTGCACCTTCACCTAGATCTTTATATAGCCACCCAACAATAGAAAATGCATGAGCTTATAATATACTTAAAAGAGGAAGCCTACATAACTAAGAGCCCTTGATAGAGATCAACGACGTCATAGACCAGAAGATTGAAAAACACCACATTGTACACCAATCACCCTTTAAAAATAAAGACAATGAGCAAGTGTTCAATTCACTCTTGACTATAAGATATAACAAATTTAATAAATTATCCCAAAAAATATGCAAGTATATTGTAAGCAAAACACATCCAATCTCACTTCCAACAAGACAAAGTGTTAGGGTCCTAACCTCCCTAACCCCCTAAGTAGATATATTATTGTGTATTGATATGCATGGAGGCCATGATTAGTAAACAAGGCATATGTAGTAGTGTGAACACAATTATTACAAGAAGGATTATTAGAAGGTTCCCCCTACTAGAAAGTTCCTTCTCTAGAATGTTCTTAGGGGATAAAAAAGTATAGTGTAAAGATATACAAGCATTTGTAAAAGGTGTCTTGGAAATCATTTGTAATCTGAGCTTTGCTTTGACAGAGGTTTCCCCCTTGAAGAGGCAAATGAACATTGCTTCCATATCAATAAGGTATCATGTTTTTCTCACATTGTCCATTGTTCATTATTCTTTCTGCTATATATCTGAGTAATAATTGTGATTTATGCTCTGAATATTTCTATTTCGTACATCACAAATGGTATCAGAGCACTTTCCTAGCACCATTTTTAGAACAATTTTTTTTCAAGATATAGATGTGTTTTGACATCTATAAATAACACAAAGATATATCATTAAGCGAGTAAACTTGTGGTCGGGGAAGCATACACGCTGAAACTTCAAGAGGTTTCACCTAGTTGGAAACCCTTGTAACCCTTATTGGTACCCCTTCAAGTAGTATTGCATCATAAATCACCTGTATATGAATTTCACTTCCACATACCATAGAGTATATCGAAATTCCTATAGGTGTCCTAAAACCAACCTTAGATCAATCACTTGATCACCTAACTACTATAATGGCACTGAGAACAACACTCGGGAAGACTACTCTCACATACCTAAGTAATTGGGTACTACAACTAAGGGTACGGTTGAACCTCCTTAGTTAGAGCCCTAGGATATTGGGACAAGTACTACCACTGGACCCCGTAAGTATACTAGAGAGCCATATCACAAGACACTCCTTTGTCCTTGGGATTCTTGCAACCCTAATCCTTGTTGTCAATTCAGAAAAATTCTGAAACAAGGGGCCCTATTGAAATTTGGTTCACTAGAAACCCTGCTTCGTGCTTCTAGTTTGGGAAATTCCTACATCATCTTCAATATTAATAATTTGAGCATTCTATCAGCATAGTGTTTCTCAATTCAGAGTATAACTCCACAGAAGTTTTAAAAAAAGTATAAAGCGGACTCACCAGCACCCTTATTTTGCATCTATCTCAATATACTCTCGTCGTTGGGTTGATCATAATGGTACCCCTCTTCCATAAGCCTTTTTTTATGTGGACCCACTTGCCTCATTATTAGTTCATTATCTCAACAACTCCAATAATTCACATTGATCACATTCCTACCACTCTATAGTAAGTCATGTTGTGTGGACCCGCTAACCAATCTCCTTAGCGCCCCTCCCATTCCCTTTTTTCTTGTGCACGCCCTCCAGATGGCCACTTGAACCCAAGAACTCGGCCACCACGTTGTGAACATGGAACAATTATGTGAATCCTTGGACACCAAAATCATGAAATCTCAAGTTGATACCGACAAAAACTTTGCTACAGTTAATGACCAACTTGCTACACTAAGCTCAATGCATTGGATGGCATGAAGGAAAACCTCTCTACATTTCTTCAAAAATTTGTGGACGCAAACTAATCAAAACAACCCTTACACCAAGAAGGAGTCGAATCCTCCCACTCAATGGGGCTTCACTCTAACACCCTTGTTTGTGATCTGTGCCTTCCTAAAGTGGATGTGAATAAATTTGATGGCTATAACCCCACTACTTGGGTCACTCAAATGGAACACTATTTTTCACTACATGCCATCGCTAATGACTTAATGAAACTTCATGTTGGTGTCTTATATTTAGATCCTAATCACTAGCAAGGGTGGAAATGGCATAAGAATTCACGCAGAGGTTATATTGCTTGGACTCAATTTGTCGTAGATCTTTATGAGTGCTTTGACATTGATACTCATCATTTGGGCTGCTTAAACACGCTTAAACAATCAGGACGGTTCAAGATTACATCTCTGATTTTAAGCAACTAGCTTTCTGCATAAAAGGCATATCAAATACCTTCTTCAAAGAATGTGTTATTAGAGGTCTAAAGGAATAAATATGTGCTCATGTCTTAATGCATCGCCCTACCACTAGGCTTGAAGCCACTCACCGAGCTAGGGAAGCACAACAAGTGATTACTACTCAAATAAAAAACCAACCAGTATTCCATGTCCTCATCCCACCAATCCTTCTCTTCCCTCTCCTACTCTCAAGATCCACAAATTAACTAGGGATAAAATGGTTGAACATCAATTTAAAGGCCTTTGTTACAATTGCGATGACAAATATTTTCTTGGGCACAAATGCACGGAGAAGAAACTTTTTATGGCCATTTCTTAAGACATTTCAAAAGATGATGGTGATGCTCTCCCTCAAGAACCTTTTCCTAAGCCAAATGATGACATTCTCCTTCTGATAAAAATGTTATGGAACCCCAAATCACCCCCCACACCTTGATTAATATTTTAGCTCCTCAACGACTTAAATTAATTGGCTATATCAAGCACTGTAAATTCATTGTCTTTATTGACAACAACAACACCCATACTTTTATTCATCATCGAGTCATACAAGAGACACATTGATATATCCACGTAGTGAACAACTTTAAAATCATGATTTATAATGGCGACTCCATTATGTGTGGGGCTCATTATGAAAATGCGTGCCTTCAAATTGGAGATGGATTTCCAGGCATTATACATGAGCTTCCAGCAGGCTAGGCATTGTTACACTCTCCAAGAAATCATTGTAGATTCTCTAGATATTGTTAGCTCACATCGTATGGAAAAAATCCTAAAAAAGGCCATTCTTGCATTTTCGTCTAATTTCATGTTATTCAAGCCTTTGAGACCCTTTCTCAACCTAGTAATCTTAGCATGCAATCCCTCTTAACCAAACACCAACTTTTGAAACCCCCTAAGGCATCCCACCCTCCTATGGTGCCCATGATCATTCCACTCCCCTCATACACGGTAGCCTCCCACCTAATGTTTTCCCTTATCACCACCGCTTTTCTTAGAAACATGAAAGTGAAAAATATTGTTCAGGAATTATTAGCTACATGTGTTATCTTCCCTAGTACAAATCCTTATTCATCCTCGATGGTCATGGTCCTCAAAAAAGAAGGTACTTGGTGTATGTGTCCTGATTTTCGTTCTCTCAACAAAATCCCCATCAAGGACAAGTTTCTCATTCCAGTTTTTGATGATATTTTGGATGAACTTAAAAGTGCCAAGTTCTTTACCAAACTTGACCTTTTTTTAGGCTATCACCAAATCCGTATGAAAGAGGTTGATATTCTCAAAACTACTTTTTACAATCATTAAGGCCATTATGAGTGCTTGGTAATGCCTTTTGGCCTGTGTAATGCACCCTCCACCTTTCGGAATCTTGCGAATCCTATATTTAAACCCTTCATACATCATTTTGTTTTAGTATTTTTTTATGACATCCTCATCTACAACAAAACTTGGTACTTGGTAGGCCCATGTTACCCATGTAGACCACTTTTACAACTCCTTTCTCATCATCAACTATTTCTCAAGAGATCCAAATGTGCCTTTGGCATTAATGAAGTTGAATATTTGGGCCACATTGTTAGTAAGGATGGTATACGAGTGGACCCAAAGAAAATTGCAGCAGTGAAGGATTTCCCCCATCCTACAACTCTTAAAATTTAACGTGGTTTCCTTGGTCTAACATGGTACTAGAGAAAGTTCGTCCAGAACTATGGAAAAATTACGGCTCCTCTCACTGCCTTAAGAAAAATGCTTTCAATTGGAATACAACTACAGACCAAGCCTTTTAGGAATTGAAAGATGTTATGTGTACTACCCTAGTACTCGCTCTACTCAACTTCACTAAAACTTTTGTTTTGGAATGTGATGCATCGGGAAAAGGAGTAAGAGCAGTTCTCATGCAAGATGGTAGACTCTTAACCTATACCAGTAAACAACTTTGTGACAAACACTTGGGCAAGTCAACCTATGAAAACAAAATGGGGTCCATTTTTCATGTTATGAATATCTAGCGTCCTTACTTGCTTAGGCATCATTTCTAAATCAAAATGTATCATCATATCCTCAAATAATATTTGGAGCAAAAGATTTCATCATCGGAACAACATAAATGGGTTACCAAAATGATAGGCTATGATTATGAGATCATTTATAAGAAGGGTAAGGAGAATGTGGTTGTTAATGCTCTTTCTAGAAAACATGAAGCTAAAGGGTCCCTCTTTTCACCCTTCTTCCTTGTAACTGAGTGGGTGAATGAAGTCTGTAATGAATGGTTCACCGATCCCAAGATTGTCTTCCTTATCCAACAACTTCAACATGACTCTAATGTATCTCCTGGCTACACTTGGCATAATGATGGACTCCATTATAAAGGGCACTTGAACTTGATCAAGCAGTCTAATTTTAAAGCCATTGTATTATCTAAAATCCATGCATCCCCAACGACATGTCATTTTGGCTTTCATAAAACTTATGAATGGATCAAAATTCCTTCTTTTGGGAAGGCATGAAAAAGGACATACACACATTTGTGGACGAATGCATTATATGCCAACAACACAAAGGAGAAACTACGAAGACCACAAGTGCACTAAAACCTTTACCTATTCCACTTATTGTATGGATAGACATTTCTATGGACTTCCTTATGGGGCTGCCCAGATCTGACAATAAATAAATGATTATGGTTGTGGTCGATCGCCTTTCTAAATATGCTAATTTTTTTCCTTCCAACACCCATTTAAAGCTTACATTGTTGCTCATGTCTCCATGGATAATATCTTCAAACTACGTGGTATGCCCTAATATATTGTCACAGACTGTGATCCCACTTTCACTTGTAACTTCTATCAAGAATTATCCAGGCTACAGGGCACCCAATTGAATCTTAGTAGTGCCTATCACCCACAGATTGATGGTCAAAAGGAAGCTATCGACAAGTGTTTGGAAGCATATCTGAGGTGCTTCACTTCAAAACCAGTCTCAATGGCATTAGTGGTTACCCCCGATTGAATGGTGCTAAAATAAAAATTATCACGGTGCCACTCGCATGACCCCATTTAAGGTAGTCTATGGCCAAAAGCCTCCATCTGTATTATCTTATCGACCAGGTGTCTCCAAGGTACAAGAGGTTCACAAAACCATTACATCTAGGGCTAACATTATGCGGACTCTCAAAGATAATATAATCATGACTCAGAATTGGATGAAGCAACTGGTTGATCAACATCTCTCTGAATGTTATTTTGAAGAAGGGAATTAGGTCTTCCTTCATATACAACCATATAAACATATGTTCCTCAAAGAAGACCACCACCAAAAGTTGGCTCCAAAATTCTATGGCCCCCATACAATCCTCAAGAGTATTGGGTAGGTAGCTTACAAATTAGCACTTCTTGTCCACTCTAAGATCCATCCAGTGTTTTTATGTTTTCTGCTTAAATAAAGTGGTCGGATCTGATTTCCAGGCTCAAACTAATTTGCTTGAATTGGATGAAGAAGGTTTCATTCAGTTGCGGCCAGAGGCCATCCTTGAAAAAAGAGAGTGTTGTCTCCATCGGCGCATGATCAACGAATTTTTAGTACAATGGAAGGACACATAGCCATAAGATCCTATATGAAAACCAACAACCATTCTACAACACTTTCCACATCTCAAGCCTTGAGGACGAGGTTGTTTTTTAAGGGGGAGGGCATGTTAGGGTTTTAACATCCCTAACCCCCTAAGTAGATAGATTATTATGTATTTCTATGTATGGAGGCCATCATTAGTAAATAAGAACTATGTAGTAGTGTGAACACAATTATTGTAAGAAGGATTACTAAAAGGTTCCACCTACTAGAAAGTTCCTTCTCTAAAATGTTCTTAGGGGATATAAAGTATTATGTAAGGACATAGAATCATTTTTAAAAGGTGTCTTGGAAATCATTTATGATCTGAGCTCTGCTCTATTGGTGGTTTCCCCCTCGAAGAGGCAATATTTCTTCCATATCAGTAAAGGTATCATAGTTTTCTCATATTATCCATTTTTCATTGTTCTTTCTGCTATATATCTAAGTAATATTTGTGATTTATGCTATGAATATTTATATTTGGTACATCACAAAAAGTAGGGTATTTACGGAATTGTAAATATACAAAAATGTCTAGAACTTGATGACATCGACCAAGGCCCTAACAACAAGACTGGGAGAGAATCACATAGGAACGAATTCACCACTGGTGGGAGCTATGACATGGGCCCTAATGCTAGAACAACTTCTGGATCAAAACTGTGTGGATTTTTTGAAACGTTTCAAAAAATCCACACAGTTTTGATTCAAAAGTTGTTCCAACATTATGACTATTAGGGGCCCTAATGTCACAACAAACCCCTCATCAATATACATGGTGATAGGCGAAGGACAATCCTAACAATTGATCATAGTCATGTGACCTATCAATCTTAGAGTTTGGGTCTATATACAGATTCATCTGCAAGCCATCATTATTAAAAAGCAAAGGCGATAACGTTCATCCAATTTAGTTTGAAAATATGAACCTGCTCACTTCCATGAAAGATTAGGATTCAACTTGGTGAATATCATTGTGTTGTAGAGGGGAGCAACAACCTTGGCAATTAATAATATAGAGAGCATGGAAAAAATTGTAGAAATTATGTTACAAAGACATATTCCTTGTGACACTAGTATGAACACATGTTGCAACAATCGAACACATGTTGTAACTATCAATAGACTAAGGGATAGCAATGAAAATTGAATATCTATAACTTACAATAATCTTCAATATTCCATGTAGCTTCTAAACTATTTTCCTGAATGTTGTAGATATTGTACTTGCTTTAAATGGATGAGAAAGAGAGAAAAAAATGGACATACTTTTTTAGTCGATCCACCATTACCATGATGATGTTATTTCCTTTAAAATTTGGTAGACTTGTAATAACATCCATTGATACCTCTTCCCAACATTGACTTGGTATGGCTAATAGTTGTAGAAGGCGTGGGGTATTTATTGTCTCTCCCTTATTTCACTGGAAAAACCAAACATTTAGCCACAAACTTTTGAACATCAGTTTTAAGACCTTCCCAAAAAAAATTATTCCTGATCTTCTAGTTAGTTTTCAAGAACCCCAAATGTCCTTCTATAGGAGAAGTGTGCAATTCCAAAAGGACCACATGTTTGAGTTGTGAATTCTTACATAAATATAGGTGATATTGATACCACAATGAATCATTCTTCCACACAAAACTATCTAATGCACTCAGGTCCTCTTATAGTTGTTGAATGAGCTTGCATACCTTCTAATATTGCTTCCGTTCTATCCTTGCTTTTTCCACCCAGTCACACTATATAATGGAAATAGCACAAAGTAAGCCCTCTATGTCTTCTTCTTTCCTTGAAAGTGCATCTTCCACCATAATTCGTTTTACTTTTTTGTACATGATTTCAAAGTTACAACCTAACCATTTTGTAACCCATTTGTTTTGCTCTTATGAACCTATTCATTGTTCCAACAAGTACTTGAGACTATCATGAATTGTTTTTACCTTGAAGTGTTTTCATATTAGGTAAGGGTGGCATTTCGTAACTACATGCAATATGACCAACATTTACTTTTCATAAATGGGTTTGAGTAAGTTCTTTCCTTTAAGCTAATCTATTTCATAGGCAAGGGCTTTCCTTCTTGCATTAAAATTGCACCAATGTCGTGCCCCAAGGCATCACACTCCATAGTAAAGGTTTTTGTGAAGTCGGGCATGGCCAGGATAGGACTTGTATACATAGCCTCCTTAAGTTTTTGAAAAGATTTGGTTGCTTCTTGAGTCCAAGAAAATGTCATATTTTTCAATATCGTTGTTAGAGGTGTTGTTATCAGACCACAATTCTTGACAAACTTGCAACAACAACTAATCAATCCTAAGAATCCTCTAATATTCTTCAATATTTTGGGAATTGGCCATTCCATCATAGCTTTAATTCCATTAGGGTCCACTTTACGCTTTTATGAGATACAATATGACCCAAATATTCCACTTCAAGAAGCCTAGAGTCACACTTGGAAGGCTTTGCATATAGTTGTTTCCCCTCCAATATTTTTAAGACCATGTCAACATGTTGTACATGATCTTCCCAAGATTTGTTGTGGATTAGGATATCATAAAAAAAGTCCAACACAAATTTTATGAGGAAGGGTTTGAAAATAGAATTCATCAAGCTTTGAAATGTGGAATGTGCATTAGTAAGGACAAATGGCATCACCAAAAACTCATAATGACCTTCATGTGTTCTAAAAGTTGTTTTGGGGATGTCTTCTTTCCTCATTTTGATTTGATGATATCCAAAACAAAGATCTAACTTGGTAAACAAAATTGCTCCCTACAATTCATCTAATAATTCATCAATGACACGAATAGGAAACTTATCTTTAATGGTCATCTTGTTGAACTTTGTCTAATTTGGACACATATGCCATGAACCTTCCTTTTTGTAAACCATCACCATTGGTGAATATAAATCACTTTGGATGGGTTGAATGATGCCAACCTCTAACATTTCTTGAACGATATGCTCAATCTCACTCTTTTTAGAATATGGGTACCTATAAGGATTGATGTTAGCTTTGACAATTCCCAATTTCAAATGAATAGAATGGTCATGATCTCGAATAAGTGGAATAGCTTTAAGCATCCCTCCAAATACTTTGGAATTATTGTCAATAACTTTTTGGAGATCCACAAGAATAAATGGTCTCGATGTTTGAACATCTAGTGAGCACAAATGTGCAATTAGACCATGGTGTCGATTTTTTATAAATGTTGTCATGTTGTTAAAGCTTATCACTTTAGAGGGTTTCCCTTGGATAGCTTTGAGTTCAATTTCCTTTCCTTCTGAGGAAAATCTCATGAAAAGTTTTTGAAAACTAAGAGCCATTGTTCCTAATGATTGTAAGCATTGGACCCCTTATACAACATCAACACAACCCATTTCGGTTGCAATCATTGGGTTATTCAATAAATACTTCTCCATGGTGAGCTTACTATGGCACTTCCCTAAACAATTTATGGTACCTCCATCTACAATCATTACTTGAAACTCTGGTCTTGGATATATAAAACAATTAAGAGGTTTGGTTAATTTGCAATTAATGAAGTTATGGGTACTACTAGAATCAATCAACACTATTACCTTTTACTTTTTGATACATCCTTCTATCTTGAGAGTTTCATGAGTGTTGATGCCATCCAATGCATGACAAGATATGTTCGAAGTAGTCTCTTCTAGTTCTAGATCCTACAACAGTTCTAGTTCTTGATCTTCTTCCTCGTCACAATATATGTAGAATAATTTACTCTTACCACACTATGCCCCTTGCTGTACACACTGTCACAATTGAAACATGGTTCCTTTGTCGAGTTTTCAACCTTGTGGGTTGAGTGAGGTTAGGAGAAGAAACATGGTGCTCTCTATAGTTGTTAGTGGCCACCCTTCTAGCAGCCATATTTTTACTTTCAACTTTCCTTGCCAAACTGAAAGCACGCTTTAGGGATTTAGGTTCCAATAGACATATCTCACGTTGAATGTTCTCCTTTAAAGTGCCCATAAAGAGATATAAAAAATTATCCTTTGGATCGTTCTTTACTTAGAGACTCGACTTTTGAAATTGATGAATGTGCTCTATAATTGGACCTCTTTCTTGGAGATTTTTCAATTGACAAACAAATGTGTTTCTCTTAATATCCCCATAATGTGGTGTTAATTCATCTGTAAATTGGACCAAGAGACAATATAATCCTTTTTTTTTCACAAAGCCATTAGTACTAGACAAATTGATCAGGTTCTTAATACATGGATGTAAGAGTTACCTTTTGTAAAGTTGGCACTTGGTGTAGATAAAAGAATTGCCCCATTCAGAATACCCATGTTATAGGATTTTTACCATCAAACTTCTTCATATCGATCTTGATAATTAACTGGTTTCCTTAGTCCCGAGTTGAACCCCCAATGATGCAAATACTAGAGTAATAAATGTTCATGATTTTGGGACTCAATCTTCGTGTTCTCCAAATGTGTTAAAATTTTCCCCATATGTGACTAGGGTTCAACAATTTTGTTCTCCTTATTTTCATGATTTCCTTGGGTCACAACATCATTTTTAAGGAACCTCTAATCTAGGGTATGTAAGAGCATGGCTTCCATGGAATTTTGTAATCATTCCATCTTTTCATCGATCAACTTTTCCATTTTATCTTCAAATTCCATATTCCGATCCATCAAATTTTCCATTTTATCTTCAAATTCCATCTTTTGATCCATCAACGTTTCCATTTTATCTTCAACTTCCATCTTTTGATCCATCAATTTTTCCATTTTATTGATCCAGGTGGATATTGGTGGCAACCCACCTATTCCAACTGGCTCCTCGTGTCCGTTTTTTTTCAACACGTTCTTCTATATTGCTTTGTAATTGTGGGTTCTACACATCCTCCAGGTGGATACAGGTGGCCTCTCGCCTAATCCAACTGACTTATTTTGTATGTTTTCATGTCAACACATCTTGTTGTACTTCCAGGGCCGTTTTGGGGCCTTAAACCTTGTTTTTATGGCTCGCCACAGACAAATTGTACACAAATACAGTGTTCGACGGTAGAATGTGTAGTTTTCTGAAATGCCTTTCCAACGGGCTATCATGTGCCTAAAACGGAGGTCGTATGCAAAAGTTACATCCCTAAGAAGTTGAGGTACCAAATTACAACAACTTAACAATAGGGCCCACATGATTTTTGGTGTTTCACCTTCTAGGGTTAGGTTTTTGGATGTCTAGGGTTTTGAAATTCATGAGTAATATCAAAAAGGCCTATGGAGCCTCATTGTAATCCATTCTACTCAGACGGATGCGCGTAGCAGCCACATCTCTTCTCAGAGATAGCTACCACCATTCGAGCAATTTTTCAGTTATACAGTTTTACGGTTTCAACTTATTTCATTATTTAATAAAAGATATTGTTCACTGGATATTTGTGTTATTCTCCATATCTGTGTGTTTATTGTATTCAGTCCATTAATCAATTTGTTCCGCTCCTAGATCTGGATCAGTGGTATCAGAGCGGTTTGCTCTTCATTTATTTTTCTTCGTGTATGTACCCGACAAGATATGGATACAAGAAGTTGAGACTCGAACCAATCGATCCATTGCCAAATTGGTTGCGCTGAACCCAACAACAACCCATGGGGGACAAAAATAAAGATTATGGAGCAGGAGATCTTATTAAAATGTTGCATGAGGAAGCCCTCGCGCGACAAAGGAACGAAATGATGGACAACTTAGCGTAGATCCTTCGACGATTACCCACAGGAGAAGCAGCTTCATCAAGCGGCCATGCAACCCCCTTCAAGGTACAAGTAAATTTTGATATTCCATTATTTGAAGGACTGATAGATGCGGATGATGTAGATAAATGGTTGAATCTACTCGAAGGATATTTTTGGGTCCACAATTTTTCCGATAGGGAAAATATCACTTTTGCACTGCTCAAGGTCGTTCCCCATGTTAAAGACTGGTGGGATACTTACTCTGAGCAAAGGGCCGCGGAGGAATCTACAATGTTTGTGGTGTTCCCTACATGGTATTACTTTTGGGATGCCATTAAAGAACAATACTATCATGTTGCAAGCTACAAGGACCAGTACACCAGATAGACCATCCTACGTAAAGAAATGGACCAGACAGTACCAGATTTCACCAATATTTTCCATACCCTATGCATCAAATTGGGTATCAAAGACTCTAAGCATCATCTGGTGCTCAAATACAATGACTGTTTGCATAGATACATTCAAACAGAAATGGAGTTCCTGGACATCGCCTCTTTGGGCACGACTTATAGATACGCTATCAAGATAGAGCAAAAATTTAAGCAGAAACGATGAGAGTTTGGATCTACAAACCCCTCACAGCCAAAGCAGGGCAAAGGAAACGCCAACCCACACAAAGGGACCAAGTCAATATGGTCGCCCTCAGAACAACCAGTCCAAGCCGCAACACAAGAAGGGTAATGAGAAGACGAAGAAGGACATGAGAAAATGGTGTGGGTACCATAAAAATCCTTGGCACAACACCGAAGAATGTCGCTCCAATCAGTCTCTCGTGGTCGAGTTGGAGGCTTTCGAGTCAGAGTCCGATTCTGATTTTGAGTCAAATCCTGAAGGAGGGAAGCAGATTATCGATGTTGAACCTAGTGCCATTGTCGCTACCACCAAAGTCCGACTGAGCGAACCAGAAGAACCAAAGGAAGGGGAATGCCTCTTTCACTCGCAGATGTGGGTCAAGGGGGCTCCGATTCATTTCATTGTTGACAACGGTAGTCAGAAGAAATTGATTTTAGCAGAGGTCATCAAGTGACTTGACCTGCCAATGACACCACACCCGCAACCCTACACCATCGGCTATCTTCGCCAAGGAAGAGATCTTTGTGCCATCCAACAATGTCGTCTTCCCTACAATATCAAGCCTTTCAAAGATGAGGTATTGTGTGATATTGCTTCCCTTGAAGTTTGTGATGTTCTTTTAGGACAACCATATTTATGGAAGCATCATGCTATGTATGAGTCTAGACCTCGTAGTGTTATTATTACTTTGGGTAGACAATTGTACAGGATCCCAGAGGTAGCATTGCCTACTGATATTTCTTTAATCTTTACTAAGCAATACAGTAAGGTCATTTCACAGACCACTCTTTGCAACAAAAGCAAGTGGACGGGATCATGGAAGAATACAAAGACATCTTCTCCTCACCTACAAGGGTACTGACACACTACCAAGTCAAGCATCCAATTGATCTGACCGCTGACGCACCTCTACCTAATGGACTAGTCTATCGACACCCGTTGATGGAGAATGACAAAATCAGGCGTCAAATCCAAGAGCTTCTTCAAAAGGGGCACATCAGACCCAAATCCTCCCCTTGCGGAAGCCCGATTGTGCTAGTGTAGAAAAAGGACGGGACTTGGTGACTCTGCATTGATTACAGATCCTTAAACAAAATCACAGTCAGGAACCGTTACACCATTCCCATGATTGATGACTTTCTTGAACAACTCAAGGGGGCAAAGTTCTTCAGCAAGATTTACCTAAATTCTGGCTACCACCAGGTTCCCATTGAACCAATTGATGTATGGAAGACAACCTTCAAGTCTAAAGAAGGTCTCTACTAATGGCTAGTCATGCCCTCTGGCTTAACAAATGCACCAGCCACTTTCATGAGGTTGTTGGATGATGTCTTGAGACCCTTCACCAACTCCTTTGTGGTGGTATATTTGGATGACATCCTCATCTTCAGTAGAACTTGGGAAGAGCACATGCAACATATTCAATAGGTTTTGAGCACTTTGCAATAGCACAAGTTGTATGCTAACTTGGAAAAATGCTCTTTTGGCATGAACATGGTCCAATACTTGGGCTACATTGTTGATGAGAATGGGGTACATGTTGATCCATCTAAGATCCAAGTCATCCGTGACTGTGCAACCCAGACCATACTAACCGAGCTTCGGAGCTTTCTGGGGCTAGCCAACTTCTACCGATGGTTCGTGTTGGGATTCTCCCATATTGCATGGTCCCTCATACAGGTGACCAAGGGTGGTGGTAGGGACAAGTTTGTGTTGGGGAAGGAGCAACAACGAGCATTCGATGATCTGAAGCATCGCTTGTGATTAGCTTCGGTACTGTCCTTGCTCGATCTACAACAACCATTCGAGATTGAGACTGATGCATCTGACTATGTTGTGGGCACAGTTCTCACTCAACACGGGCATCCGATGGCATACCATAGTGAGACACTCTCTGATACTGTCCGGAAATACCCCACCTATGACAAGGAAATGCATTCCATTGTACAAGCCTGTCGTCAATGGAAACATTACATTCTGGGGAAAGAGACGATCATACACACTGATCACAAGCCTCTGCAGTTCATACAGACACTGGGGAAATTGCAGAACAACTTCCATCATAAGTGGTCAACCTACCTGCAACAGTTTCATCTCAACATCAAGTATAAGACATATATCTCCAATCGTGTCGTTGACTACCTCAGTCGATCCCCTGTGGTTGCACTCACCACTGTGCTCCCTTCTCGTGGACATGAATCCTCTGAGTGGCCCCAACTTTATGAGCAAGATCTGGACTTCCCTACCACATATTAGCTCTTGGGTACAGGCGCAACTGTCACTGATTTTCACATTCAGGACATACTCTTATGCCACCTGGGACATCTCCGTGTTTCTACAAGCAAGCGTGGAAAGCTTATTTGGGAAGCCCACTATAGTCGGGTGGCAGGAAATTTTGGCGTAGAGAAAATTGTGGTTGTTCTTCAAAAACATTTTTATTGGCCAAAACTTCGACAGGATATCAACAAGTATATCAGATCTTGCACTACCTGTGCCATTGCCAAGCCAGCCATCAAGAAGCAAGGCTTATATACCCCCCTTCCTATCCCCTGGAAGCCTTGGGAATCTATCTCACTGGATTACATGTCTGGATTGTTGTCCACCAAGCAAAAAAATGACTACGTATTTGTGGTCGTTGATCGGTTTTCGAAGATGGCCATCCTCACAGCCTATAAGAAGAATTTCACAACAACAAATACTACCAAGCTCTTCTTCAAACGAGTGTGGGTCCATTTTGGGATGCCACGGACCATCATCTCTGACTGAGACAACAGGTTCCTCAACATGTTTTGGTCAAGTCTCTGGTCTCAGTTGGATACCAAGCTCATAAAATCCATTGCTTTCCACCCCAAACCGATGGCCAAACATAGGTCGTCAATCGGATGATTGTGCACATCCTGCGCATGTACAATTCTAAGCATCCACATACATGGGACGAGAGTCTCCCCTATGTTCAACAAAGTTACAAGTTCCACCGGCCATAGCCCATTTCTGGTGGGTTTGGGATTCCAACCCTTGGGACCCATTGATGTTGCACTCCCTCTTGCCATCGCACAAACAGACTCTTCCCCAATTGATGTAGAACCTACAATTCCAAAGAAGTACAAAAGAACGTGTTGAACAAAAATGAACACGAGGAGCCATTTGGAATAGGCGGGTGGACACCAATATCCACCTGGATCAATCCTCCCCCATTAGGAAGCAATGGTATTTATTGCGTTGAGTTCCCCCATCAGGTGAAGAAACTTTTGCTGGATTTGGCCCCATGTGAGCCACTTGCCTTGGTGTAAGAGCTGCCCTGCCTTGAGAACCCGATAAAGTTGGATCTACTACTAGCGAGTGCCCTTGACCTGTGTGTCTACGATTTGATCAATGGATGTTTGTTCCATGCAGTCAGGGTTAAGCTCTGTTGGTGTCAGTTGTTCTGCGATCTCAGAAGTGTCCAATAATGGTGAAAAATATGGTCGAAGGAGGTCCACATTGAATATTGGATGCAGACCAGGGAAGGGTGGAGTGTTGAGCTCAAAAGCATTGCTACCCACAGCCTTGGTGATAATGTAAGGCCCATAATGAAGTGGGCAAAGCTTCTAATGAGGCCCGGTGAGATGCTCCTTCTGCAGATGTAACCAGACTTTGTTTCCAACCTAAAACTGGTGTGGTACACTGTGTTGATCATGGCGCTACTTGTACTTAGCAATGGATTTCTGCAAAATCTCCTGGACCTGTTGGTGGATGTGCTGAATCCGCTCAATGAATCTAGTGGCTTTGTCAATCACAGACTGATCAGGGGAAGAGTATGTCTGTGTGGTGGTAAGAGGGAGTGCAACATCAATGGGTCCCAAGGGTTGGAATCCCAAACCCACCTGAAATGGGCTATGTCTAGTGGAACTATGGAGAGCCCTGTTGTAACTGTGTTGGACATAGGGGAGACTCTCGTCCCATGTACATGGATGCTTAAAATTGTACATGCGTAGGATGTGCACAATCATCCGATTGACGACCTTTGTTTGGCCATTGGTTTGGGGGTGGAAAGCAGTGGATTTTGTGAGCTTGGTGTCCAACAAAGACCAGAGACTCGACCAAAACATGTTGAGGAACCTGCTGTCTTAGTCGGAGATGATGGTCGGTGGAATCCCAAAATGGACCCACACTCATTCGAGGAAGAGCTTGGCAGTATCTGTTGCTGTGACATTCTTCTTACAAGATGTGAAGATGGCCATCTTCGAAAATAAATCAACGACCACAAATACACAGTCATTTCCTTGTTTGGTGGACGGCAAGCCAGACATGTAATCCATTGAGATGGATTCCCAAGGCTTCTCGAGAATAGGAAGGGGGGTATATAAGCCTTGCTTCTTGATGGATGGCTTGGCAATAACACAGGCAGTGCAAGATCTGATATACTTGCTGACGTCCTGTTGAAGTTTTGGCCAATAAAAATGTTTCTGAAGAACTACCACAATTTTTTCTACGCCAAAATGTCCTGCCACCCGACTGTAGTGGGCTTCACAAATAAACTTTTCACACTCGTATATAGGAACAAAAAGATGGCCCAGGTGGCATAAGAGTCTGTCTTGAATGTGAAAATTAGTGATAGTTGCGCCTGTACCCAAGATTTGATATGTGGTGGAGAAGTCTGGATCTTGTTGATAAAGTTGGGGCCACTCGGAGGCTTCATGTCCACAGGAATGGAGCACAGTGGTGAGTGCAGCCACAGGGGGCCGACTGAGGCAGTCAGTGACACGATTGGAGATACATGTCTTATACTTGATGTTGAGATGAAATTGTTGCAGGTAGGTGGACCACTTCTGATGGCGGTCGTTATGCAATTTCCCCCGTGTTTGTATGAACTGCGGACGCTTGTGATCAATGTGTATGATCATCTCTTTCGCTAGAATGTAATGTTTCCATTGACGACAGGCTTGTACAATGGAATGCATTTCCTTGTCATATGTGGGGTATTTTCGGACAATATCAGAGAGTGTCTCACTATGGTATGCCACCGGATGCCCATGCTGAGTGAGAACTGCTTCCACAGCATAGTCAGATGCATCAGTCTCAATCTTGAATGGTTGTTGCAAATCAGGCAAGGAGAGTATCGTAGCTGAGCACAAGCGATGCTTCAGATCATCGAATGCTCGTTGTTGCTCTTTCCCCCACACAAACTTGGCCCTACCACCACCCTTGGTCACCTGGATGAGGGCCCATGCAATATGGGAGAATCCCAACACGAACCGTCGATAGAAGTTGGCTAGCCCCAGAAAGCTCTGAAGCTCGGTCAGTGTGGTCGGGGTTGGATAGTCATGGATGAATTGGATATTAGCTGCATCAACATGTACCCCATGCTCATCAACAATGTAGCCCAAGTATTGGACCATGTTCATGCCAAAAGAGCATTTTTCCAAGTTGGCATATAGCTTGTGTTGTCACAGAGTGCTCAAAACCTGTTGAATATGTCGCATGTGCTCTTCCCACGTTCTGTTGAAGACAAGGATTTCATCCAAATATACCACCACAAAGGATTTGTTGAAGGGTCTCAATACATCATCCATCAACTTCATGAAAGTGGTTGGTGCATTTGTTAAGCCAGAGGGCACGACTAGCCATTCGTAGAGACCTTATTTAGACTTGAAGGTTGTCTTCCATACATCAGTTGGTTTGATGGGAACCTGGTGGTAGCCAGACTTTAGGTCAATGTTGCTGAATAAATTTTCCCCCTTGAGTTGGTCAAGAAGGTCATCAATCCTGGGAATGGGGTAGCAGTTCCCGACTGTGATTTTGTTTAAGGTTTTGTAATCAATGCAGAGTCGCCAAGTCCCATCCTTCTTATGCACCAGCACAATCGAGCTTCCTCAAGGGGAGGAGTTGGGTCTGATGTGCCCCTTTTGAAGAAGCTCTTGGATCTGACTGATTTGTCATTCTCCATCAACGAGCGTCGATAGATTGGTCCATTAGGTAGAGGTGCGTAGGGGGTCAGATCAATTGTATGCTTGATTTGGTAGTGTGTCAGTACCCCTGTAGGTGAGGAGAAGATGTCTAGGTATTCTTCTACGATCCCGTCCACTTGCTTCTGCTAGAAAGAGAGGCGTTGTGTAGAGGCCACAGATGTGGCGGTGACCTTCTGCTTACTGTGAGCGCGGATCACAAAGAAGAGGAACTTCCCGGTCTGTGAAATGACCTTACTGCATTGCTTAGCAAAGATTAAAGAAATAGTAGTAGGCGACGCTACCTCTGGGATCTTGTACAATTGTCTACCCAAAGTAATAATAACACTACGGGGTCTAGACTCATACACAACATGAAGCTTCCATATTTTGATCCATCAAATTTTCCATTTTATATTCAACTTCCATTTTTTGATCCATCAACTTTTCCATTTTATCTTCAACTTCCATCTTTTGATCCATCAACTTTTCCGTTTTATCTTCAATTTTCCTTTTAAGGATTCTTTGCAAATGTTACAAAACAACATTTTAAACATATTATCACCCATGTCGTTAAATTATTTCCTCGATAGGCATACCTGGTTCTCTACATATTCACATTCTCTAGGAGTCATAGATGAGTTCTTTGGAGTTTTAGTAGGTTTATAATTTTTTCCAACACCTCTTGCAATGTGAGACAAAAATAATATTGACTTATAGTTATCCTCTATTTTCTCTTTACCACACCTTTTGAATCACCTCAAATAGATATTCCAATTAAAAATCATGCAAGTTTCAATTTAACATATCTTTTAAAACCTTGATTTGAAGGTTGACCTTGCACTAGGTTTAACTTTGAAATTTTCGCACCCCTGAGTCTGAAATTTCAATCTGTGATAGCTTGATATGTCTTCTCTACAATTCCATATGTTTGACTAAATCCTGATGTGCCAATAAAGTGTTATGCTAACTTTCCCAAAACATCCATATGCAAATCTACATCTGGATTTTATCTCTATCAAACCTACTATATATATCTCTTTCATTCTTATAGCTAGCATGGGATATTGCATAAACTAATTCCATTCCATTGCTGAGAGATACTTATTCATTCACTCATACCTCTACTTATCTCCACTTATGGCTCATCATGCTTCCTCATAACTACTTCCATTTGCATTAATTCCATTCTTGATTTGGAATGATTCTTATTGTTGGTCATTGTTCGAATTCTCTGCTTTAGGTTCAAAATTCATATCCACATCATCATCAATCATATTCCTACGTAGATATTCCTTTTTTTCATGTTCAAGTGGCTTTGGGTCATCTATCATTTATATGTGTTCCATGAATGGTCTTTATTCATCAATAACATCAACGCTATGTACACTCTCCCCTCTCAATTTAGGCTATATTATAATGTTCTTTGACAAGCAATAAATCTCCAACCTACTAGCCCTTGGTCCACATGTGTCTTATCCTCTCTCAATTGGTGTTGGTAGTACATTCTCACAATGGTTTTACATGTTGATTATTAGTGGTGTTCAAGTTGTTCTTTATTACAACTTTTCTCCTTTCTCCATTAAGAAACAAATTTCCTTCTTGAGATTATCACAATTATTCTACTCTCATAATGCTCTCCCATTGATTGATGCCACTTCTTCAAGTCTGGTGGGGTTTTCCCTCCAATTACCTATATGTGTTTTCTTTCCAATAAAACGTCCATCTACATAACTTTATCTAGTTTCCTTGAATCACTTTTTGCTCATCTCTTTTACCCACACTTTCCTCTTATCGAAATCCTTCTTCCATTTGGAACTCATGGACCTGATGTTCTCTTCCTAAACTCATTGACAATTAATGTAGTTGCATCTCTTTTCCTTATCCTTATCATGCCTACAATCTGTGTGCCCATTCCAATTGATATGCTCTAAACTTTGGTATCATTTTCCTCTATTGTTGACATACATCATATCTTCTCTTTGATGAAAACTCTCATATTATTTATCTTAATCCATTGGTTCTCCTTTCTCATCTATGTTTCATCCCTCTTATCAAGTCATTGGACAAGATGAGATAATCATGTATAGCTTGCAAGTCTCGCATTGTTTTGATCATTTATAATGGGTTTTCTCATTTTGATGGGGCTGCTACACAGTTGCTACTACATCATCTTAGAATATGAAAAAGGATGACCTTTCCACTAGGGTTGGGAAGGAAAATTATATCATAATGCATATTTTGATCTAGGAGATGAACGTAATGCTCAACTAATAGGGAGAGGTAGTATGTAAGAAAAGAGTATAGATTAGATGTTTCTAAGTAGGTCCCTATAAAGCCCTATGAAATCTACCCTTAAGAACCTTGGTGGGATGGAAGGGAAAAAATTTTCTCCTAGAATAAGGAATGACAAAGTTTGTAGGGTGCATACCCATCCAATAGTAGGTAGGTGATGTCCATCTAGTGGTGGTGGTGAAATAGAGAGAAGGACGAGAAAAGCAAGGGGAGGCATGAATCTAAAGGGGGCCAATGACCCAAGAAAGTTTGGGCTCCTATTTAATGAATGAAGACTCTCGTTGGATCAAATAGGTCCACCTATAATGAAAGTGCATGGATAGATAATGTCATAATTATCTAAGTATTAGAATTCCCAACGAAATATAATATTTAGGTCTCATCTCATCTCCACCTCTCTCTTTATTCCAATAAATTTTGAAAATGAACACCATTTATTACATCAAAGGCATTCTTTTAAGACGGTGGCATCTCTAAAATATTTCACCATTCTTACTAGTTGTCTGATACCATTGGTCTTACAAAACCCTTGAATCACTTGTCAAATTGACTTTGCTCGTTGTCTCCTCCCATGCTAGAGTCAATTGTTTACACGATGCTTCAAAATGTCAATTTTTTGTTTATTTGGATCGATTGCTAGTGGTAGGTGTTGAGCATAGATAATCGACGTAAAGGGGGTGTTAGGAAATTTCCTTATTCAATGGCGATTGACCTTACTTAGTATACACCTTCCTCTTGAGCACAATGTTCATCCAACACTTCTCCCTGTCGATCCAAATCCTCCTTGCACAAAAATGACATCAATCTACCCTTACCACTACCATTTTTCTCTTCGTTACAACAACTTATGTTTCCTTAGAAGCATGTGTTTTATGCAAAAAGTGATCTACATCTCTTGCATTGTTGAGTCAATTTCTTGCACTTCAATATGAGTGGTTTGATTTGGTTTGGAGGATACATATTTCCCTCAACACACAAATAAAAAATAGCTCAAGATCTAGTGCCTAATTGTTTAAGTGTATTGATCTGCATGGCCATGTATGTCTTTCTATTCAAATTATTCTACGTCAAAAAGTTTGTTTAAGTTCTCATGAGAGATTAGAGAATTTTGTTTCCAAAACCTATTCATTTTACCAAGCGAGTGACAATCTAAGATTTTTTTATCTATCAACAACAAATCTAATTATTCCAAGTTTGATATAGAAGTGATTGTAATATATTTTCTATTAGATTTGATTGTGGGCATTGCTAAACTCTGTGCACACTACTCTAGCCTCTTTTATCACGGATATTGCCTTCCATGAATTAACTAACATCCTTGAGTAAAAGCATATGACTTTCATCTCACATTCTCATGGATCCCTGTATTGCAAATGTTGTGGATGATCATGCTCTAGAGGACATAAAAATGGTTATTGATGTTGCCTACACATGTGTTCAACCTAAGATAAGAAATAGGCCTTCCATGGCGGTGTCCTATGCTATGTCAAAATCACTAAGCAAGAGTCTCATATTTTCAAGGTGTCTCTAATCTATGTGGAAGATCTCCCCCATGGTGTTTTCCTAATCCCTTCGAAATACATCTTCATGAAAATTGGCGATGCCTCCTCGCAAACTCATCCTCCTATCTGCAAATTCAATCCCCTTCTTGGCATCTGCATAGTGTGTAAGACCATGGCACTCAAGGCTCCCTTTGCACAAATAAATAGAACTATCATTTCATGTTACCAACCATTGTAACTAGACCTAAAAGAGTTTTAAAATAGTGTGTGTGCTTGCACACATGCAAGAGAAATATGAGTTCATCTACAACCCACTAGCTCAAGGTAGTTGTATTTATAGTGTTTCATCTATATTGAATTCATGCTACATGGAATAATTATTATATATTATTATGGAGGGCACGTGCACTTACCTTCTCCGTGTGACATGCAATGTGTTATTAGAAAAGGCCCCTAAAAATGGTGTGGGAGAAGGAGGAGATTTGTGAATGGAAGTGGTGTGGGAGAAGGAGGAGATTTGTGAATAAAGATGAAATTGATTCATTCTTTGTCTTGTAAATGGACATTGAAACAACACAATAACAAATGAAGAGGAAGGAAAAGTTGAAACGATGGAATCAAAGCACATAGTGATACCCAATTAACCTCACTCATTGCCTTCCTTGATTCACTAACCAGTGGCCACCGATGCAAAGCCCATAATCAAAATTCCACATACACCCTACTACCATCAACACCATTTTGTACCTCTCAAATGATTGAATGAATTTCACTCATCTCTTCAAGATTCCATCTAGTCCCTTCAACATTCTCTTCGTGAGTTTGAGGGGTATGCTAGATTGAGTCATTAAGGGAGAAACATAGTTTTGGCCCTTATTTTATATCTAGTTTCTATCTGCATCCCATATCTAGGTTATCAATAAACCAAGATGATGTGGATTGTGCTATCATTTTAATCATCATTGGATGATGGATTGTGGTTTAAACTCTCTATCTACTATGCTCCTCCATCATGAATGAGAATCTTTTGACATCGTGCAATCCCTCAATGTTACAGGTGAATCCTCTTGCGAACAAGTGGATTTCCTCTTGGTTTCTAGACTCCTAAGGCCAAGACAGAAAAGTGCTTAACATGGACACTGACATCCTTTTAGATCTAATCAAGTTAACATACAAAGGAGAAGAAGAAATATATGTACTTTATTAACAACATTTGTTCTTGCAAAGTCCAGGCTGAGCTTCGATCCTGAGCTCCCCGATAGGTCCTGTAGAACAAAAAAAAGATACAATGGACTTCCTATTCTGCTGAGATTATCTCAAATATAGATTTATCTACTAAAGAAAAACTCATGTGGAACAAACACAAGTTTGAAAGAAACAGGCCAAGCATTGATATGTTGATAAGAGCAAGTAAAAGTACTTACGATCCTTTGATGAAGGTGCAACAACTTCTTCCAGTTCTCCTTGTCCAACCCCTTTGCTCAAGTAATCTACATTGATTGCTTTGATGACATCTCACCTATGGGATCATAAGTTTGGTGTAATTCTCAATCTCCACATCTTTTCTCTTAATACCACTTATAGGATCATAAGTTTGGTATCAATCTCTAGTCTCTCTTTCACCATGAGAAGTCCTCCTTATATAACCTTGGAGAGGCCCAACCACTTGAGAGATCTTTGGGATAAGTTGAGGATTCTTCTCCTTTAGTTGAGGATCTTCCCTAAGATCATGCCTTGACCTTCTATTCGATTCCAACCACCTTCAGAAATTGAGGGGATTCTTCCCTGTTTTAGCTCAACAAACCAAAAAATCCGCTCAGAAAAGGTAGTGCTTCCCCAAAAGGGTACACAAAACATTTGAACGCTCCCCCAAAGAGGCCCAGGGAGCGTTGGCATTCCTTGACAGTGGGCAGGAGAGCGCTTCCCTCCAAAATCCATTTTTGAGTGGTTTTTCCAGTGGCAAAAGGCTTGCACTCCTTGTCAACTGATTTCTCTTCTTCAAAACTTGTCTTTGAGGTGTCTGAAGTGTCCTTATGATCTCGTTAGAGGCACGACATAGGCAAGATGGTAGTATGATGTCTGTGACACTTGCGACACTTGTGGTCAAGATGTGACACTTGCGGACAAGATGTGACACTTACAACACTTGTAATGACGACACTTGCGGCACTATTGAAGTGAGTAATTTTGATGTGTAACACTCAACTAGTGGTGTCTGACACAAAAATGATAGTTCTGTTAGATCAACTGATAGTGTGATTTTTTTGTCCAGAAAAGCACGACCGTTGAGTTGAGTTGATCATATTTTATTTGCATTCCTTGTTTGAATCTCTTCCTTTTGAATTTATTGGTCAACAATAAATCTCTCTTAGTTTTTGGCTCATGGAGATGAATTGTCTCTCTAATTATAGTATAAATTGTATCGTTTCTTTTAATGCCATTATTTCCTCCTATCTCTACTCTGTTGTGAGAGAAATATGATTCATTTCCTTGTTTTCTTTCAACATTCTAAATTATTCAACCATATGCCACACTAAAAATACATCAATGAAGGAAAGAAGTTGTGAGTGTTGTTGCTATTAAAAACCTACTTCGTTGAAGAATGAAACAAAGTTGTTGTTGTTGTTTTTCAAGCCCTCGATCATTGAAAAATAAAATCGCTACTCCAAACTCCCGCTCCAGGTGTGTATTGGTGCCTATGTCTCTCCCCCTTTAACTCTGATGTACCTTCTCTGGTTATTAAATTTATATTCTCATCACTTGCTTTAACCAGCCTGTGCATGGATGGCTCTGGCTTTGACTTAACCAGTTTGACCCTAGTGCTTTTATCGACCATGTTTATTACATATAGTTTTTCATTAATCATTGTAACCCACTTGTTTATGGGTTTAACCTACCTTGTATTAATTTAACCCACGTGTTTTTGGTTTAACATGCCTTGTATGGTTGGATTTGGCTCTGGCTCTGGCTAGATTAGTTTATCCTAGATCCGTTGGACATTGTTAACCCGTCACTTTATTAGTATAACACACCTAGCTCAATGCTTCATTAAGTCGATCAATTTGCTTATTTATTTAACTACATCATTTATTGTCTCAACCCACATCTAATATCTTTGCCTCTTTAGTTTAAGCCACCTCTGCGGTTCAACCCACATCTATTATCTCTCCCTCTTGAGTTTAATCCACCTTTTGTTATAACCCTAGTTTGCACCAGACATGCTTACCTAGCATCAGGCCATCTCAGATTCCTTCTTTGCCAAAACACTACTAAACAACTCTTTAAAAAACCTCTTTTATAAAGGCCCACGCGCCCTACTCCATTACTGCATGCGTGTACACGCTAGCTGACCTAAAATAGCCCACGTGTACCTACAAAAGCACGAAAAAAGGAAAGTTGTTGATAGAACACACAACTTTGGGTGAGTTAACTAAACCTTCCGGCCATGCATGGCCGAGGGCTCGACCAAATACCTAGCTCCTTCTAGCCTATAAAAGAAGGGGTAGGGGTCCCATTTGGAAGAGGAGAATGATAGTAAAGAAACTATACCCAATTTCACATTCCCATTGTCCCAACCCTTTAGCCATCCTTGTGCAAGGAGAGATACAGAGCAAAGAAGTTGGAGGACATTTGAAGAGGAGCCCATGATCAGGTTCGCGGAGCGGTGGCTGGTCTCGACATTGTAAGTTGATTCATTAAAATTAATAAAGAAATGCTTTTCCCATCCCACTATATGAGTTCTTCATAGTTTATTGAATACATGTTTGAATCTCTAACCCATTAATCTGTAGGTAAGATGCATGTATAGTTTGTTGCGTGTTTTGTATGTAGGTCAGCCTTGGGAGGAGAGCTGCTAACAAGCGATCAAGCGTGAAGAAGGATCGACATCGAAGGCCTAGAACAAGGTATGTTTGTCTAAACATGCATTTACTTAAAAGAAATGGGGATTAGGTCTGGGACGACAGTAGAAAGTAGATTTCTTTTGGTCATATCTGCATGCATAATATAACCCTAATTGCTAGTCCGTAGGGGGATTTCCCACTCACAACAGAATTGGCGACCATACTGGGGAAGTCTCTAGGGTTCCTGGGAATATTTTTGTGAATTTTTAAAAAACTGGTTTCCTTTCCTGTTTTTGAAGTTTCTGCAAAGTCTGAGCTAACAGAGATTCTGGTCTTCCATACCAGTTATCTCTGTTTCTTTGCTTGACTGTATTTTTTTTCGAGACCCACAGAGGTACACGCGACCTGTATAAGGTCTGCACGCGTGTACCCGCGCCCTACATTCTAACAGCCCACGTGTAAACACTAGCTGAAGAAGTAACAATAGCGTGTATGATTCCAGAAAATTTTTTAGGCAGTCATCCTCTTCCCTGTCAGAATTAGTCATTCTCAGGGGTTTTCTGGAACTCTTTCTAGTATTGGTTGTTTACAGTCTATAGCTTAGGTTTCACCTCAGATTGGTTTGTTTTACGAATTTTTTCTTGCATTGTTTTCTTTTTCTGTTAAATAAAGTGTCTAAGCCTTCAAGAGATCATGGTTCTTCGTATCAATGGGCTCTGCCTGGTTTGGATTGCCCATTTTTATTTGTTTCAGAGTTTTAGAGATACACGTAGCCTGTATAAGGCCAGCACGCGTGTAGACGCCCTCTGACTCTACACAGCTCGCGTGCACACGCTTGTTGTTGAACTGTCAGCAGTGTGCTTATGAAGGATAGTTTTTGTTGAAGGAGAGGCACTCATCCTTTCCCTTGACAAGAGTTATACCTCTCAGGATTTTGAGTCTCTGTTTTAGCAGTCAGTAGCTTAGGTCTGATCTCAGCCATAGCTTTCTTTTTCATTTAGAAGTTTTCCTCAAAAAAAAATTTGTAAGGTTTTTAGACAAGTGTGAGTGTCCATTTTTAAGTTGCTAGTGTGTGATTTTTTAAAGTGATTCTTTGCGATCTGCATTTAGGCCAGAAGTTTTTCTTGGTTTTGACTTGTTGATATTTTTCCTTTTTTCTTTGTAATCATTCAGATAAAAAAAAAAAAATCTTTTATTTTTCTTTGTTTGGTTGAAAAGTGTTGTTTTGCATTAGTAACCAGGGAAAAGTCTTTGCTTTCATAAGTTCTTGGAAGTTTACTTAGATCGTAAGTAGCTCGTAGTCGAGTGAAATCCTGCTTTGAGTTTGTTGTTCAAAGATCTTAGAAATTTTTTTAAATTTGAAAAGTTGTTTAAAATTTGAGTTAAGTGAAGGTTTTTGTTTCCAGCTTTCTGTCCATTTTTACTTTCGTCTTTCAAACATCACTAGTTTCACTTTCATAACCTTTGACATAAGACAAGCCACAAAATTAACACTAAATCTAAAATTCATTAGACTTTTATGTTTGTAGGGTCAACCAACTAGTTCAGGATTAGGGCCTTGAATTAGGTTGGAGAGGAAACTCTTCAAGGCCATCAAAATCAAACATTGGAGTCTGAGTTAGGGAGTGTCAATTCCAGTACCGTGAAAGTTGTCCGAGACCCCCCTCTAACACAGAGGATAAACACGAGGTTGCGTGCAGAAAGGTAGCGGAGATAACCCCTCCAAAGCTGGACCAATTGTAGTGGAGAACACATATAGAGGGCTTGTCTTGGGATTCCGTCGATTGCATTTGCCACAGAGCTTCGTGGGTCTCGAGTTCGTTCGAGGTCCTCAGTTATCTTCCGGACCACTTGCTCTCGATACCCTTGATAGGTTTTGGGCTCGATACCCTGGTCATTTTGGTCTACCTGACTTTCGACTGTACCCGCCTGGTGACTGTTCGCGCGTTGGCAACCTAGTTGCCCATCTTTTTTTAGGGACATACACAGGTGACTACAAGGGTATACTGCGGTACCTAGGACAGACATCGGGCCATGCTTTGAAGAGTATACTCGGAGGGTGCTTCCATTGTCGAGTTGCACTTGCACCGGTAAGTTGCTCTAGTGTTGGTTGTTAACCATTCTTCCAATTAGTTTAGTGTTTGCCTGTCTTATCTTATAGGGACGTTTTTAGTGTGTGTTGTTTTTGAACGAATAGAACGTCCTAGGGTGTCTTTTGATCTTCTCACACAATGGAGAATCACGAGCTTCGTCGATCATAAAGGATTTTAGGCCTGTCTCTAGTTACACTAGAGCCACCCTCGCCACCACTAAGGCGAAAGCTAGACCAACAAGGGTCTTTTGAAGTGACCAGGTCACAAGAAATTGTGTCTGACCAACATCCAGAGGAATCGACCGTTTTGGACCTTGGAGCGAAATCTCTTGGCCCGATTGATACCCCAACCACTGATCTCTTGGCACCCCTCATCATATCGATTCACCTTTACAATTGCCAAACAGTGTCGCACGCAGCAATGGAAACAAATGTTGTTACTCCTTCTCGAAATTCTTCAATTCCCACTACGGTTGTCACCACAGGAGAGTTTCCACCTCCTAACCCACCGTCACCGGTATGAGCCACCATGGTCTCGACTGCCTCTACATCGCATAGTGGTTTGATCCCGTCTCTGGCGGCGGCCACAACCCCTTTCACACCAAGTGTGACAGGTCCTCCGTTCTCATACAGGATGCCTAGTTCAGGTACAAGTCCTGTACTTTCCTTCTCCACTTCACAGACTTCAGGTCTGGGGCAGGGAGCTATAACGCTCCTCTGCAAGGCCACATGGGGGGCACTTTTTCTCCTTTTAATGCTTTCCCTTACGGAGGAGGTCATATACCTCCTTCGTCCCCTTCGCTTGGTGGCACGCACTAGGCATTCGTCGGGCCACCTGCACACCATAGTTTATTTGGAGCAGGGAGTCAAGGACCACCTTCGCATAATATGTCGATAGATTCGACACTATTTTCTTTGTTCGGTGCATTTGGTAACAACGCCTTCTCATCCACTGCTTTCCCGATTGGGGGCAATCCCAGTTTCGGACAATCTATTCCTATGCAGAGTACTATTCCTGCAGAGGGGGCACACCCAGGAACTTCTTTCACATCAGGGCCTTGGAATTCTTGGCAGGGATCCGTTCCCTCGTCAGGAATGTCGATCTGGGGTAATTCTTTTCACAATCAATGGAACCTCGGACAAAGTACTATGCCTATCCCCACAAGACCGGCATGGGTCAACCCTTCCCAAAGTCCTTCGAATGTAATGCATGCCCAACCATCTATGTCCTATTTTGGGAATCAGCTGATGATGTCTCCTCACACACAAAATCCATACGCTAGCCATGGCCATGGTTTTTACCAGAACCCAGGCCAACAGCCGAACTTTTTCTGGCAACCTGGTGCCAGTCAAACTCCAGCCCCCTTTTTCCCAGGTTATCACCAACAACCCAAACTACCCTTCCTGGCAACCTTGCATTTTCTAGACTTGACACGGTTGTTGAATGACCCTATCTATCACAATCCGTGTTGGCCTCCTATGCCGACGAAGTTGCCTTCAGACATACCAAAGTTCGAAGCCAGGCCTAACGAAGATCCAGGCGATCATGTGACTACCTTCCATCTTTGGTGCTCATCTAACTCGTTGAAAGACGAATCCATACAGTTGCGATTGTTTCAATGTACTCTCATAGGGAGTGCCGCAAAACGGTACATTGAGCTCGACCGCTCAAGATACTCTTCCTTCGGCGAATTGGCAATGGCTTTCCTAAACCATTTCCAATTACCTGTGAGATACAACATTGGCACAAAATTGCTGGCCAATTTCTCACAGACAAAAGCAGACCATATCTCCGATCACATTCAAGAATGTAGATGTCGGAAGAGTTTAATTAAGGTACCAGTCCCACCAATATTCCTTCTAGAGTGGTTCCTTAAGTCTTTGGTCCCACAGTTATCCAAACACGTCGCGACATCGAGAGTATTTTTCGAAGAAGACGCCATCATGAGAGCTCAACAACTTGAGCTAATCTATTCTTAGTTCGATTTATTATACGAGGTATTTCCAGATGCACCATGCTAAATTCTAGATAAAACTAGACAGAGAGCTGGACCACATGCCGATGGTATTTTTGGTTCAACACAAACAAAGCCCGCTGAGCAACTGACGAAGCAATTGCAACAGTTGTCTATACAACACATAGCAGCCAGCCAAACTACTACTTTGGCTGCTCCCCCTACCAAAACGTCGGATGTACACGCAATGCAATCAACTAATCCAAAGGCCACCCAGCAGCCTGAAGGAAAGAAAAAACAACGAAAGAAGGGTAAGGGGGATAAGAAACCCATTGATAATGCTGGCGGGGGAAACACTATGAAACGGAAGGCAAGGTATCCATGCAACCTATGCATGGAAGACCACCCCACCCACCTATGTCCTCGGCTTGCAGAGGCCCAAAAGTTTGTGACACAACAACAACCTGTTGTGTTAACCAATCCATTTCAACATGGGAAAAATCTAACCCAAGCCTCTACAAGCATGGAAGGGGGCAGTCAAGGACCTGCTCCATCTTCGAACAATCCCACATCCGCGAATGTATATATGGTGAAAGGTGATGTTTTTATATCGACTAGAGTGCATGACTATAGTAAACCAAGCACTTCTGAGAAGGGCAAAGAAGATGAACTCCCATCTCTTCCTCTACAGATTAAGAAGACGTTGGGTGAAACAATGACACACATCCCAAAAGGCACGTTCAAAAACGCTTCTCACAACCCAAATGCAAGGGCCGCCCAAAACTATTCTGTGGTGGAGGATTTATCTTAAACCCCTTGTGCGATGGCCACTTTGGAGGTCCTCCAAAACTGCCCCTTCCCAGAGGAAAGCCTTGTTAACCTCTTTAGTATTTACCGAGACTTGTAATCTGGGCACAATCATGCTGGATACAACCGACTTAAAACCTCGTCCCACGAAAAATTTACTCGGAATATCTTCCACACGGTGGTTGATGAGGGCGCCTCGACATGCGTTATGTCGTTGGCATGTTGGAAGGCCATTGGCCAGACCGTTTTGTCTCCGTCACCTACTCTTCTCACTGCTTTTGATGGTCGTTTGTTCTGACCACATGGTATCATTCCCTCTTTCCCCGTGCAGTTAGGAGGAAAGACCGTGTGCGTTGAGGTAGAAGTATTCGACGCACCCCTTGACTATAACCTTTTGTTAGGAAGGAGTTGGACTTATGCCATGCAAGCCGTGGTTGCTACAGTTTTCTGGGTCTTGTTGTTTCCACACGAGGGCCGGATTGTGATCATCGATCAATTGTCTTTCTCCAGACCTGACCCTTAATTGGGGGCATCCACGGTCCCGATGATTGATAATCCTCAACCAGGCATGGTCAACGTAGGGGTTGGTCTATGCCCATCTTTGATGGGTACCTTTGATTACCCGCCCCCTCAAGGCGATATCAAGTTTATATCTAATCACCATAAGGTTGAGATTTTTCAAGTTTTGTCATTCCTCACGACTTACTTCAACGATTCGTGGATACTTCCTTCCCCATTAGCCACGATGGATGGGACAGAGCACCCGGGCATGTCCATGCCCTTGTCCGCAGCTGAAGTATCGTACTCTTTAGACCAACAAGCTTCAACTAACACTGATTCAACTCTTGCACAAGAGTTAGATCCACTTCTAGAGCCTATTTGGGCTCAGGGTTCTCTCACTCACACCGATTCGTTAGACTTAGTCTTTCCCTCTGACGAATCAGTAATTGAAGCAATCACTAGTCCGGACAAACCGTGGGAAGATCTTCATCACAGATCATATTTCCTCCCAGAGTTACGCAGAATTGAAGCCGAAGAATTCACTGTGACTATGACGAGAGATAGGTCTTGTCCTATTAATCCCTTAGCTACAGACGAGGTTTATGCTGAGGGTAATATGACAACTATCTTTGAAACCTTACCGATCAATATCTTCTGAAACCTCGGCGTTGTGGAGAATGTTTTCATCAGAGTTGATTGCTCCCCCGAAGAGGTTCAACTCTATACAGATCTTTTTAAAGGATTCCACGACATTTTTTTCTGGTCTTATGAGGATTTGCCAGGCATCGATCCAAAAATAGTCGAACATAAAATCACAACTTATCCTGATGCCAAGCCGGTTCGGGAGAAGCTTCGTCCAGTTAATCCTAGGAAAGCAACAACCATTAAAGTCGAGGTTGAGAAATTGGTAAAATTCGGTTTTATCTATCCTATCCATTTGACCCAATGGGTGTCAAATTCTGTCCCAAAGATAATTTTCCCACACCATTCATCAACCAGATCATTGATGAATGTGCTGGTTGCAAGGCCTTCTCTTTCATGGACGGTTTTTCGGGATATAATCAAATACAAATCAAACGCGAAGACCAGCACAAAACGACATTCATTTGTCCTTGGGGTACATTCACGTATCGTAAGATGCCTTTTGGTCTTAAAAATGCTTGAGCTACCTTTCAGCGGGCCATGTCTTTTGCTTTCCATGACCTCAAGCATATAGTCGAGGTCTGTTTAGATGATTTAGCATCTCGATCTCACAAAAGAACATATCATCCCATGCACCTCCGACTTATCTTTGAGCGTTGTTGCTACTTTCGGATTCGCTTGAATCCAAACAAGTGAAAATTTTGCGTAACATTAGGATGTTTGTTAGGTTTCATCGTATCAACGACAGGGATCATGGTCGATCTTCTCAAGGTTGAAGCAATAATTCAGTTGCCTCCCCCACGCACAATCCTTCAACTTCAGAGTCTACAAGGCAAGGCGAATTTTTTAAGGTGCTTCATCGCCAACTATGCCGAGATCACAAAGGGCTTTATGCGCTTACTGAAGAAAGACATTCCCTTTTACTAGGATGATGCCGCTCACCGCTCTTTCGACGCATTGAAACATGCCCTCACAACTGCCCCTCTGCTCTAGCCACCTAACTATAACAAAGATTTCTTAGTATACCCGGCTACAGCAGAGTCAACCATTGGCATGGTTTTAGTTCAGGCGGATGACTTGTTCTCAGAATACGTGATTTATTACTAGAGTTGAGGCCTCGTAGGACCGAAACTCAATTATTCTCATATTGAAAAACTTGCGTTGGCATCAGTTCATGTTGTTCAACGGTTCCGTCATTATGTTCTATTTCGTAAGACCACCGTCATTGCTTTCGTGAATCCATTTCAGTACATGTTGACATGATGGGTAATAGGTGGAAATATAAGTAGATGGATAGTCATCCTCCAGGAGTTTGACTTAGATTTCATTTCAGAAAAATCCAAAAAGTCACCGGTCTTCACAAAACTTATTTCGGAACTTCCGGTCGAGTTAGGTGACGTTGTGCCTGTAGAATCGCCTATAAGGGGAGATATGTTTTTTATTCCATCTTCAGATCCTTGGGATGGAGATATACTTGTCTATCTCTAGACTTTGAAGTGCCCCACCTCTGCTTCTTGTGATGAGCGTTGACGCATACACCATCGGGCTAAGAATTATCTCATACTCGATGATATGTTGTATCGGAGAGGTGTAGACTGCATCCTGCGTCGATGTCTCACTCACGAAGAAGCAGTCCTCATGCTTAACGATTGCCATACTGGAGCATGTGGTGGTTATTTCTCTCGGTTGGCAACAGCCCAAAAGATTTTATGCGCCAGTTACTTCTGGTCGACACTAATCAAAGATTGTATCGAGTCAGTCAAGAAGTGCCACCCGTGCCAAATCTTCTCTCGGAAGATGAGGGCACACCCCGCTCCCATGTTTCCTGTCTTCACAGTTGGTCCCTTCACTAAGTGGGGGATTGATTACACTACATGCAACCCTCCTTCAGCAAGGGGGCACCGCTATATCATCGTAGCCGTAGACTACTTCACAAAGTGGGTTGAAGCTATGCCAACGTTTAAAGATGATGGAGAGACTACAACTCTCTTTTTATTCAACCAGATAATAGCAAGGTTCGACATCCCGAGGGAGATTGTCACTGACCATGGCAGTCACTTTCAGAACTAGATGATGACCGAGTTAACATCAAAGCTTGGGTTACGGCAAGAACATTCATCACCCTACTACCCCCAAGCAAATGGTCAGGTGGAAGCTGTAAACAAATCTCTTAAGACGATACTACAACGAACAACCAACTCAGCCAAGTCAATTTGGCATTTGATGTTATACTTGACATTATGGGCCTACCGAACGTATGTTAAGACTGCAACTAGTTTCTCACCTTTTCAACTCATATACAGGCTAGAAGCAGTCTTGCCTAT
>JASDQU010101168.1:115804-129805 GCA_032191745.1 Picea mariana
TGAAAATTTACGTTAAGTGAAGGCTTTTGTTTCCATCTTTTTGTTCATTTTTAATTTCGTCTTTCAAACATCACTAGTTTCACTTTCATACCCCTTGACATAACACAATCCATAAAATTAATGCTAAATCTAAAATTCATTAGACTTTTATGTTTGTAGGTTAACCAACTAGTTCAGGATTACAGCCTTGGATTAGGTTGGAGAGGAAACTCTTCAAAGCCATTAAAATCAAACATTGGAGTCTGAGTTAGGGAGTGTCCAATTCTAGTATCGTGAAAGTTATCTGGGACCCCCCTCCAACACAGGGGATAAACACGAGGTCACGTGCAGAAAGGTAGTGGAGATAACCCCTCCAAAGTTGGACCAATCGTAGTGGAGAACACATATAGAGGGCTTGTCTTGGGATTCCGTCGATTGCATTTGCCATGGAGCTTCGTGGGTCTCGAATCTATTTGAGGTCCTCAGTTGTCTTCTGAACCACTTTCTCTCGATACCCTTGACAAGTTTTAGGCTCGATACCCTTCTCATTGTGGTCTACCCGACTTTCGACTATACCCACCTGGTGACTATTCGCGCGCTAGCAACCTAGTTGCCTATCTTTTTTAGGGACATACACAGGTGACTGCGAGGGTATACCGCGATACCTAGGACAGACATTGGGCCACGCTTTTCAAAGTATACCTGGAGGGTGCTTCTGTGTTCGAGTTTCACTTGCACCGGTAAGTTTCTCTAGTGTTGGTTGTTGTAACTGTTCTTCCAATTAATTTAGTGTTTGCCTACCTTATCTTATAGGGACATTTTTTAGTGTGTGTTATTTTTGAACGACTAGAATCCCCTAGAGTTTCTTTGATCTTCTCACACAGTGGAGGATCACAAGCTCCACTAGTCACGAAGGCTTCTTGGCCTACCACTGGTTACACTGGAGACACCCCTACCACCACTAAGGCGAAAGATAGACCAACAAGGGTCTTTTGAAGCGACTGGGTCACAAGAAATTATGATCGACCAACATCCAGAGGAATCGACCATTTTAGGCCTTGGAGCGAAATCTTTTGGTCTGGTTTAAACCTCCACCACTGATCTTTTGACACCCACCATCGTACCGATTCATCCTTACGAGTGCCAGACAGTGTCACACGCAGCAATGGAAACAAATGTTGTTACTCTTGGGAATTCTTCAATTCCCACTATGGTTGTCACCATAAGAGAGTTTCCACCTACTAACCCACCATCACCATTCGGAGCCACCATGGTCTCGACCTCCTCTACATCACACAATGGTCCGATCTCATCTCTAGCGGTGGCCACAACCCCTTTCACACCAAGTGCGACAGGCCCTCCGTTCTCACACAGTATGCCTAGTTCAAGTACAAGTCCTGTACTTTCCTACTCCACTTCACAAACTTTAGGTCTTGGAGCAGAGAGCTCTAACGCTCCTTTGCAAGGACACATGGGGGGCACTCCTGCTCCTTTTAACACTTTCCCTTACAGGGGAGATCATATACCTCCTTTGTCCCCTTCACTCGGTGGCACGCATCAGCAATCCATCGGGCCACCTGCACACCATAGTTTACTTGGAGCATGGAGTCAAGGACCACCTTCGCATAATATGCCAATAGGTTAGACACCATTTTTGTTTGTTCGGTGTGTTTGGTAACAACGCCTTTTCATCAGCTACTTTCCCAACTGAGGGCGACCCTGGTTTCAAACAACCTATTCCTATGCAGGGTACTATTCCTGCACAGGGGGCACACCCAGGAACTTCTTCCGCATCAGGGCCTTGGAATTCTTGGCAAGGATCCATTCCCTCGTCAGGAATGCCGATCTAGGGTAATTATTTTCACAATCAATGGAACCCTGGACAAAGCACTATGCCTATCCCCATGGGACTGACATGGGGCAATCCTTCCCAAAGTCCTTCGAATGTAATGCATGCCCAACCATCTATGTCCTATTTTGGAAATCAGTCGATGATGTCTCCTCACACGCAAAATCCAGACGCTAGCCATGGCCATGGATTTTACCAGAACCCAGGTAGCAATCGAACTTTTCCTGGCAACCTGGTGCCAGCCAAACTCCAGGCCCCTTTTTCCCAGGTTATCACCAACAACCCAAACTACCCTTCCTGGAAACCTTGCATTTGCTAGACTTGAAAAGGTTGTTGAATGACCCTATATGTCATGATCCGCGTTGGCCTCCTATGCCGACGAAGTTGCCTTCGGACATCCAAAAGTTCAAAGCTAGACCTAACAAAGATCCAGGAGATCATGTGACTACCTTCCATATTTGGTGCTCATCTAACTTGTTGAAAGACGACTCCGTATAGTTGTGATTGTTTCAATGTACTCTCATTGGGAGTGTCGTGAAATGGTACATTGAGCTTGATTGCTCAAGATACTCTTCCTTCAGCGAATTGGTGATGGCTTTCCTAAAACATTTCCAGTTACCTATGAGATACGACGCTGGCACCGAATTGTTGGCCAATTTCTCACAAACAAAAGCGGACCATATCTCTGATCACATCCGAGAATGGAGACGCCAAAAGAGTTTAATTAAGGTACTAGTTCCACTAGCATTCCTTCTCGAGTGGTTCCTTAAGTATTTGGTCCCACAGTTGTCCAAAGACGTCACGACGTCGGGAGTATTTTTTGAAGAAGACGCCATCATGAGAGCTCAACAACTTGAGCTAATCTATTCTTAGTCTGGTTTATTATACGAGATCTTGCCAGATGCTCCATGCTCAATACTTGATAACACCAGACAAAGAGTTGGACCACATGCCGATGGTATTGTTGGTTAAGCACAAACAAAGCCCACTGAGCAACTGACGAAGTAGTTGCAGCAGTTGTCTATACAACACACAATGGCCAGCCAAACTACTTCTTTGGCTGCTCTCCCTACCAAAACGTCGGATGTACACACAGTGCAATTGACTAATCCAAAGGCCACCCAGCAGCCTGCAAGAAAGAAAAAACAATGAAAGAAGGGTAAGGGGGATAAAAACCTACCGATAATGCTGGCAGGGACAACACAAACGAAAGGTGAGGTATCCATGCAACTTATGCATGGAAGACCACCCGATCCATCTATGTCCTCGGCTTGCAGAAGCCCAAAAGTTTGTGACATAGAAACAGCCTGTTGTGTTAACCAATCCATTTCAACATGGGCAAAATTTAACCCAAACCTCTGCAAGCATGGAAGGGGGTAGCCAAGGATCCTCTTCATCTTTGAACAACCCCGCATCTGCGAATGTATATATGGTGAGAGGTGATGCTTTTATATCGACTAGAGCACATGACTATAGTAAAAAAAACACTTCTGAGAAGGGTAAAGAAGATGAACTCCCATCTCTTCCTCTATAGATTGAGAAGACGTTGGGCGAAACAATGACACGCATCCCCAAAGGTGCGTTCAAAAAAGATTCTCACAACCCAAATGCAAGGGCTTCCCAGAACTATTCTATGGTGGAAGATTTATCACAAACCCCTTGTGCGATGTCCGCTTTGGAGGTCCTCCAAAGCTGCCCTTCCCAGAGGAAAGCCTTGTTAACCGCTTTAGGATCTACCGAGACTTGTAATCTAGGTACAATCATGCTGGATACAACCGACCTAAAACCTCGTCTGCCTTACCACATAGCGTTTCAAATAGTAGTGGCTTATCCCATGAAAATGTTTACTCAGAATATCTTCTACACAGTGGTTGATGAGGGATCCTCGACATGCGTTATGTCATTGGCATGTTGGAAGGTCGTTGGCCAACCCGTTTTGTCTCTGTCACCTAATCTCCTCACTGCTTTCGACGGTCGTTCATTCTGACCACATGGTATCATTCCCTCTTTCCCCGTGCAGTTAGGAGGGAAGACTGTGTGTGTTGAGGTAGAGGTAGTCGATGCGCCTCTCGACTATAACCTGTTGTCGGGAAGGAGTTGAACTTATGCCATGCAAGTTGTGGTTGCTACAATTTTCTGGGTCTTGTTGTTTCCACACGAGGGTTGGATAGTGACCATTGATCAATTGTCTTTCTCCAGACCTGACCCTTCATTGGGGGCATCCACGGTTCCGATGATTGATAATCCTCAACCAGGTGTAGTCAACGTAGGGGTTGGTTTGTTCCCATCTTTGATGGGTACCTTCAATTACCCGCCCCCTCAAGGCGATATCAAGTTTATATCCAATCACCATAAGGTTGATATTTTTCAAGTTTCGTCGTTCCGCACGACTTACTTCAATGATCCGTGGATACTTCCTTCCCCATCGGTCATGATGGATGGGATAGGGCACGCGGGCATGTCCATGCCCTTGTCTGCAGCTGAAGTAGCATACTCTTTAGTCCAGCAAACTTTAGCCAACAATGATCCAACTCTTGCACAAGACTTCAATCCCTTTCTAGAGCCTATTTGGGCTCAGGATTCTCTCGCTGACACCGATTCATTAGACTTATTCTTGCCCTCGGATGAAGTTATAATTGAGGCAATGAATATTCTGGACAAACCCTGGGAAGATCTTCATCATAGATCATACTTCCTCCCAGAGTTAAGTAGAATCAAAGCTAGAGAATTCACCTTGACTATGACAAGAGATAGGTCTTGTCCTATTGATCCCTTAGCTACACACAAGGTTTATGCTGAGGGTAATATGGAAACTATCACTGAAACCTTACCGATCAATATCTCCCGAAACCTTGGCGTCATGGAGAATGTTTTCGTTGGAGCTGACTACTCCCCCGGAGAGATTCAAATCTACACAAATATTTTTAAAGAATTCCGTGATGTTTTTTCCTGGTCTTACGAGGAAATTCCAGGCATCAATCCAAAAATAGTTGAACATGAAATCACAACTTATCCAGATGCCAAGCCTGTCTGGCAGAAGCTTTGTCCAGTCAACCCCAAGAAAGAAGCAACCATTAAGGTTGAGGTTGAGAAACTGCTAAAAGTCGATTTTATCTATCCTATCCATTTGACCCAATGGGTTTCAAACCCTGTGCCAGTCAATAAAAAACAAGGCACAATTCATGTATGTACTGACTTCTATGATTTGAACAAGGCCTATCCCAAAGATAATTTTTCCACACCATTCATCGACCAGATAATTGATGAATGTGCGTGTTGCGAGGCCTTCTCTTTCATGGACGATTTTTCGGGATATAATCAAATACAAATCAAACCCGAAGACCAACACAAAACGACATTCATCTGTCGATGGGGTACATTCACATATTGTAAGATGCCTTTTGGTCTCAAAAATGCTAGAGCCACCTTTCAGCGGGCCATGTCTTTTTCTTTCCATGACCTCAAGCATATAGTCAAGGCCTATTTAGATGATTTAGCATCTCGATCTCGCAAGAGAACGGATCATCCCACACACCTCCGACTTATCTTTGAGCATTTTCGCTACTTCCGAATTCACTTGAATCCAAACAAGTGCATCTTTTGCGTAACATCAGGATTTTTGTTAGGTTTCATAGTGTCAACAACAGGGATCATGGTCGATCCCCTCAAGGTTGAGGCAATAATTCAGTTGGCACCCCCACGTACAATCCTTCAACTTTAGAGTCTACAGGGCAAGGTGAATTTTCTAAGATGCTTCATCGCTAACTATGCCGATATCACCAAGGGATTTATGCGCTTACTTAATAAAGACGTTCCTTTTTATTGGGACGATGCCGCTCGATGCTCTTTCACAGCATTGAAACATGCACTCACAACTTCCCCTCAGCTCCGGCCACCTAACTACAACAAGGATTTCTTATTATATTTGGCTACAACAGAGTCAACCATTGGCATGGTCTTAGTTTAAGAAGATGACTTGTTCTCAAAATATGTCATCTATTACCTGAGCCGAGGCCTTGTAGGACTGGAACTCAATTATTCTCATATTGAAAAACTTGTGTTGGGAACAGTCCATGCTGTTCAACAATTCCTTCATTATGTTCTGTTTCAAAAGACCACCATCATTGCTATCATGAATCCATTTCAGTACATGTTGACACGACGAGTAATAGGCGGCAAGATCAGTAGATGGATAGTCATCCTCCAGGAGTTTGAATTAGAATTCGTTTCAGCGAAATCCAAAAAGTCACTGGTCTTCGCAGAACTTATTTCGTAACTTTTGGTTGAGTCAGGTGATCTCGTGCCCGAAGAGTCGCCTATCAGAGGAGATATGTTTTTGACCACCTCTTCGGATCCCTGGTATGGATATATACTTATTTATCTCCAGACTTTGAAGTGCCCCACCACTGCTTCTCGTGATGAGCGTCGACGCATACGCCATCAGGCTAAGAATTATCTCATACTCGATGATACATTGTATCAGAGAGGTGTAGACTGCATCCTACGCCAATGTCTCAATCATGACAAAGCAGTTATCGTGCTTAACGACTGCCATATCGGAGCTTGTGGCGGTCATTTGTCTGGGTTGGAAACAAACCAAAAGATTCAACGAGCAGTTTACTTCTGGCCGACACTTATCAAAGATTGTATCGAATTGGTCAAGAAGTGCCACCCGTGCCAAATTTTCTCTCGGAAGATGAGGGCACATCCCGCTCCCATGTTTCCCGTCATCACAGTTGGTCCCTTCACCAAGTGGGGGATTGATTACACCAAATTCAACCCTCCTTCAGCAAGGGGACACCACTATATCATCGTAGCTATAGATTACTTCACAAAGTGGGTTGAATCTATGCCAACGTTTAAATATGATGGAGAGACTGCAGCTCTCTTTTTATTCAATCAGATAGTAGCAAGGTTCAACATCCCAAGGGAGATTTTCACTAACCATGGCAGTCACTTTCAGAACCAGATGATGATCGAGTTAACGTCAAAGCTTGGGTTACGGTAGGAACATTTGTCACCCTACTACCCCCAAGAAAATGGTCAGGTGGAAGCTGTGAACAAAACTCTTAAGACCATTCTACAACAAAAAATCAACTCAGCTAAGTCAAATTGGCATTTGATGTTATACTCGGCATTATAGACTTACTGAACGTCTGTTAAGACTGTAACTGGTTTCTCACCTTTCCAACTCGTTTATGGGCTGGAGGCAGTCTTGCCTATCGAATGTCAGATCCCATCTCTAAAGTTGGCAGTACAATTATTGCTAGACACTTCTCCACTTGAAGAACGATTAGTATACCTTGAGCATCTCAATGAGCAGCGTTGTGATGTGGCCCTAGCCAACGAGGCTCACAAACATAAAATCAAGTGTCATTATGATAGGTCTATTCGTCCTTGGATTTTCTCTGAAGGCGACCTTGTCCTGGTCTATGACCAAGATAAGGACCCCCTGGGGGCAGGAAAATTCAAACCCATGTGGTTCAGACCTTTCATCATAAAAGAGGTTTTAAAAAAGGGCACTTATCGTCTGGTTGACTTTAAAGGGAATGCTTTGGCGGAGCCTAGAAATGGGCTCTACCTCAAGAAGTATTACTCATAAGCAGGTCACTGTGGGTAACTTTTTGTAACATATGTATAGTCTTTGTACTATTACTTTCTAGTTTCTTTTAGTGTTATGGACATGCCGTTGATGTTATCTTTTGTCACTGTGGCATATGTCAAGTGATTTCGAGGTGTTCGTTGGGTATGCAGACGGTGCTAGTCGGCACACTCAGAGGCTTGCCTCCGCAGCTTGGGTAATATTTACACCTCAAGGCCAGTTATTACCTTCCGGAGGTATATGCTTAGGTGAGACCACAAACAATGTCATTGAGTATAGTGTAGTTATTGAGTTGCTTTGTGACGTTTTGTCATTTGGTATCTCTCATCTTCGGGTCTATCTCGACGCTCAACTGGTTGTGTCTCAGTTAAATAGAGTATACCAGGTTCATGATTCAACTTTACACCGACAATTTCTTAAGGTATGTATCTTAGAACGAAACTTTGATTATATTACATATTTTCATGTTCCTAGGAGATTAAACCAAGTTACAGATACTCTAGCTAATCAAATTTTACATTGGCATCTTCCACACATATGAAAGAACATTCACATAAACATGCAAATACAGTTTTTGCACAAATGATCCGTAAGACACAAAAGACATAAAAACCATATATAATATCATAAAGTAACCAGAGTACACCGATGGATGCAAGCGCCTCAAAAATATGACCAATAACGAGTCATGGGGCTTATGCCCTCAAACAATATATACAATTAGTGCTCATGGCATATAAAAATGTCTAGCTAAGGTCAGGGCCTATGGGCCCTATTATACTGATCCACAGCGTTGGATAAATGTCGAAACAACCGGACCCACGTACATGGTGCCCCCACTACATGAGGCTGCATAGATGGTGGCAGGTCCACAATCTCTGCCATAGGGACTGTGCGAGTGAGCGCAGTAAAGTTCCGCTCGACTCGTCTCAATACCCTCTCAACCTCCCCGACTAGAAGATCTCCTACTACTGCTGGTCCCCCTGCGGCGGCAGGTGCGGCCCCTAGCCGAGGATGACGCATGTTCCTCTCATAGTCAGCCAGTCACACTAGTCCCACATCTGCACACAACGAACATATATCCGCCAAATACTTTGGTATAACAAAAAAATGATGTATATAAAAAAAACAACATAAAAATTACATATGTTTAAAAAAAAAAAAACTACAAAGGTGGAGACTTACCCATCTCCCCTCGCTCCTCACCAGGAGGTACTGGTATTTTAGGGTCTCTCGAGAAATCAATTCCAGCATAGGGGTAATCCTCTATAACCGGGATCTGTCTTGACAACCACACGAAGAAGTCATCATTGAAGGACTCATTGGTCCTTCTGCCACCCTGTCGCGGCAGTAATACTGCCCATCTACACATAGAAGGAAGAGAGGCTTGATGTTCTCGTACCCCTACTCGAGCACATAATGGTCTCGAACCCAAAGTTCCTCTGTGTCTGCAAATGGAAATCTGTCAACTACCTCTTCATACACTCAAGCAATGTGGTACTTCAATAAAAAAATTGTGCATTTAAGCACTGGACTGCACAGTTCATCTGTGCACAGGACGCCTGATGTAGAGTCGCAGAACCAGTGATTCACCCAATAAGAAACACTATCACCTGTAGTGATAAGTCAGTGATCTTTCTTATGGGAACTTGTGAGCTCGAGCGGTCTGTATCATCCACACAGTATAGACCTATCAATTCCGCTATGTTATGCAATCCCGAAGGAAAAGTCTGGAAGTTGACTGGTTCCCCTCTCCGGGAGAGGCCAGTCAAAAAATAAATTTCCTTAGTCATGGGCACTAGTGACTGCCCCTCTAACATGAATGCCTCTGCATCCGAAAGCCAATAGTCAACCAAGGAATTCAGAAGCCTAGGTTGTGCCTGCATAAAAGGACATAGGAAAAACTTGAGTAACCCACATTGCATCAAAGCAGCCACAACATTGGGGTCTTCCCCCACCAACTCACTAAACTCTTCATGCTCTCTTTCTCTCCAGTGGACATACATTCTGCAAAACACCAAGGTTCAGGAGGGTTAACCCTTGATTTTTAATCCTTTTTCATTCAATAAGGGAGTCCACGTGGGCTGTAATAGTGACAGTCGTGTGTACACATGTGCAGATTTTACTCTGCCCGAATGTACACGTGGCCTGTCCTGAGACAACCCGTGTGGACCTAGGGCCGACCTTTTAAAGGTCGACACCCCCCCCAAAAATGAAACCTAAAGAAAAAATAAAGACTCAAAATGCAAGATAGGAGAGTTTGTACTTACTTGGTCCAGACAGAAGTTCGTTTTGTCCACTATAGCTCCCGGAATTACTGCTTTTGACAAAGGGTTGTTTTTGGCTCCAAAGTCAATTTCTAAATCAGCAATGGTGATAATGAGCTGCCAGCTTCTATTTATAGAATTTTTGGCCTCTTTTTGTCACTTTTTTGGCCTCCCTTATCATTTTCTTTAAACCAAAAACCATTTAGAGTGATTCAGGAGTTGCATGGGAGGGATATGATCGGGTATCGAGACAATTTTTTGGATTTTTGGGTAATTTTCGATGGTCCATGAAATTTTTTTTCGAGGATCAACTTGAGCATGTAAGTTAGGTTTCTACCTTGACTTTTGTATCTCGTTGTCTTTTTCCCTTGCCATAGGATCGATCCCATCAGGTTGTGACATGGAACCATCATAGCTTCTTTAGAAGTGTCGCAACTTGGTGGCAGAGCTTACCAGAACATGGATGCCCTAGGTAGATCCTAGTTGCATTATGGTATCCATGCTATCTCTAATCACTGTAGGCTCGGGAGTCCTTGTTGTTTTTCCTGATTATGAGTTTGAGCCTCATTTGCATGATTCCTTTTCACTCTTGACCTCACCCTTATGACTCCCAAAAGATATAACGGGTCTTCTTTTAAGCCCCTTTTCAGACCCTCTAAACATGAAAAGATTGTCGAGCGATCTTGTGGCCTTTCACGCTCGTTAAACTGAAATTTGAAGCCACGTTTTTCCGGCGGTAGTTTACCCCTTTTTAGTCTGGACTTTCAACTGTGCAAACAAAGGTATACTCTATGGAACTTCAGTTCTCTAGAAGAGTACTCTCAGGTATCATTTTACCCCTTTTTTGGGCTTGAGGGACTAAATTTATGAAAAAGGAACCCCCACAGAGTCCATAGGTAAACTCTTTTCAGACTCCCTAAAATTGAAAAGATTGTCGAGTGACCTTATTCTTTCACACTCATTAAACTAGTCCAGAAGAACATTCCCGACGGAGTCCACAGTTAATATTTTTTCAGACTCCTTAAAAATGAAAAAATGGCCGAGTGATCTTGTCTTTCTCACACTCGTTAAAATGGTTTTGAATAGACGTCTTGTTGGTGCTAGTTTACCCCTTTTTCGAACCGACTAGACTACCTTCGAAAAAGGTACCCCAATGGAGTCTCCTTTTATGTTTTTTCATACTTTCTAAATATGAAAAACCACCGAGCTTACCTTCTCTGGGCTCGTTAAACTTACATCGAAGGACATTACCATTGTGTGTTTTGTTAACCGCATTTGCATACCTTATACGCCAGCCTTGTAGCACTTTGCTTCTACGTCTTAACACCCTTGGCCCCCGGAGGAATTTTCCTGAGTATCATTATTTTGAACATCAGTCTTGTCCTTGCACCTTGAACTTGTATGTTTGTAACACTCATTCCTCCATTGTAACGTAACATTCTTTTATTCTTTTTCCAAAATTATTGAAAAAGACAAAAAAAAAATCAAATATACCCCAAAAAGAGGAAGGGAAAAGTATTTTCTTTATTGGCAGCATAATGAGTCGCCCTTGGATAAAGCACGTATGTCTGTTTGTAAATCAAACTATGGGATGTAATACGACCTTAGGAAGTTTTTCTCACTACATAGAGTTGTGTCCTACTCCATTTGGTTATTCTTCCAAACATATGGAGAGTTTGTGTTGCCTCTTGCTTCGTAAACTTATGATTAATGCCATGCTGCCTAAGTCTCATCATTTGTCGTGTTTTTGTCCAAGGGAAGTTTCTACCAAGCCTGAGTCAGCCCCTCTGCAATTTGTCTCTTGCCCTCATACCCAACCATCCTGAGTGTCCAATCAAGTTTTTGTTCGAAATCAATGAAGTCTTCAGTCTGATCGTCAAGATTTTCTAGTCCATGACCAACGAGCCGTCGAAGACCTCTGGGTAGTGAAGTCATACACTCATGTTACACTCCTACCTGAGTTTTGAAAATTTTGAAGTTGTTTCTCGAGCTCTGAAGACCTCATCTCCACCCATCAGGCTGTATCAGCTTCTAGAAGATGGATACTCTATATGTATATATTTTTGATTTTGAGATGTAGCTCCACTATGTATTGTTCATGGCTACACTTTATATAGTTATTTGACATGGATCTACAGTGTACTTGATTGGTAGCCATGATTCTATTCTATCTTGAGCATGGGTATGCCCGCCTCGGTGAGACATTTGTTATTTTGCAGACGACGCCTCCTGGTTCCTGGTCCCTAGGCTCACTTGTTCGGCACATCAGTAAAGATTGGTAATCTATTTCGGCCATCAGATGCTCTTCTAACCTCACACAATAGGGGGCATCTTTTATAACCCTAATTTGCACCATACATGCTTACCTGGCATCAGGCCATCTCAGTTCTCTTCTTTGCCAAAGCATCACTGAACAACTCTTTAAAAAACCTCTTTTATAAGGGCCCACGTGCCCTACTCCATTATTGCATGCGTGTACATGCTAGATGACCTAAAACAACCTGTGTCTACCTAAAAAAGAACAAAAAAAGGAAAGTTGTCGACGAAACACACAGCTTTGGGTGAGTTAACTGAATCTTCTAGCCATGCATGGCCGAGGGTTCATCCAAATACCTAGCTTCTTCTAGCCTACAAAAGAAGGGTTAGGGGTCCTATTTGGGGGAGGAGAATAAGAGTAAAGAAACTCTACCCAATTGCACACTCCCATTTTCCCAACCCTTTAGCCATCCTTATGAAAAGAGAGATACAAAGAAAAGAAGTTGGAGGACATTTGAAGAGGAGCCCAGGATCAAGTTCGCAGAGCAGTGGCCAGTTTCGACATTGTAAGTTGATTCATTAAAGTTAATAATAAATAAATTCTTTTCCCGTCCCACTATATGAGTTCTTCATAGTTTAGTGAATATATGTTTGAATCTCTAACCCATTAATCTGTAGAACAAATGCATGTAGAGTTTGTTGCTTGTTTTGTATGCAATTCAGTCTTGGGAGGATAGCTGCTAGCAAGCGATCAAGCATGAAGAAGGATCGACATCGAACATCCAAAACAAGGTATGTTCGTTTAACCATGTATTTTTTTAAACGAAATGTGGATTAGGTCTGGGACGACGGTAGAAAGTAGGATTCTTTCGGTCTTATCTGCATGCATAATATAACCCTAATTGCTAGTCCGTAGGGGGATTTCCCACCACAACAAAGGGTTTGTTTGTTGATCATACCTTCCACTTCAATCATATATGATTGATACTGTGCTTCCTTGTTTTCTAGGGTTGCATACATCCTTGATACATTTTTTCCCATGTCTTCCATTGTTTCATCTTGTTGTACATCATGAACAGTGCTCACTTTTTCACCTCTATGAGGAAAATATCTGAACATATGATCTCCTTTACAACCCCAACATTGACTAGGTGGTTTCCTTGTCCTTTGACCCCCTATCTCAATCATTCTAGGTTCTCTGTAAGCTGGATGACCCTGAGGATTATTTCTAAAGAATGGTGGCTTAGTTCCCTTCTTCCTCTAATCCATCTTGAATTTATTTTTGTCTTCCCAATCTTTTTGGAAAGTTTGCTTTGCTTTTTGCTGATCATATAGGCATTTAGCTTGCCTTATAGTCTTCTCTAATGTCTTGGGATCATCATACTATATTTTTTCATTGATAAATGATGGCAATCCACTCAAATACCTTTGAATCTTAAATGTCTCATCCTTGATGAAAGAAACATACTTTAGTAGTTCTAAAAGCCTTCTTTCATATTCATCTATGGTCATACTCCCAAGCTTGAGTTCAAAGAACTCTTTCATTTTCTTGTCATAGTATCTCTTAGTCAAGTATTTCTTCTCAAAATAATTCTTGAATTCCCTCCAAGTAACACTTTTCTCTTTAATGTGTTGCACCTGTACAAGTTGATCCCACCACGTGGATGCATTTCCCTTGAGTTGATAGATGAAAATTCTCCCTTCTGCATGAGATGAATAATAAAGCAATTGAAAATATTTTTCCATGCCCAGCAACCATGTCTCTACATCTTCATCCTTCTTGTGCTCACCATCAAATGTAAGAGGTTTGATTTTGTTCATTTCTCCTTGTAGCTCATCCACCCCAGACCTCTTATGCTTCTTGATAGGGGATGTACTTGATCTGTTGCGTTCTCTCTTATTGGAATGCCTCGGGGAGTGATGGTGATGTCTTCTAACAATTCTTGTTCTTCTTTTCTCATCGGGAGACCTGTGACTTCCTTATTTGCTTGAGCCACTCTCCTTATCCAATTTCTTTTCTATTTTGTTTGAGCTCTACATTAACTTCA
>JASDQU010101168.1:138771-202667 GCA_032191745.1 Picea mariana
ATCCCAAGACCCTGCTCATTGATTAATAGTTAAAAAATTTGTATGGATTGGATTGCGTGAGTCTGATACATTGTTGAGCCAAAATCTATTTCACATTTTTAAGAGTTGTCATGTATGATTATTTAAAAAGACTATTTGCTGATCAATCATGCATGCAGAAATGAGTTTTTTCAGCCGAGGTATCCATGGTCGAGGAAACCGAGGGAGAGGTAACTGGAACAAAGGCCCAAGAAGGCCAAGGTTCTCCATACATTTTGATGTTGACTCACAAGAGCTTGGCCATTTGTTTCAGGCCAGATTTTTCAACTGGATTGGGCAAGGAGTGGTCCAACTCAGGCCTGAAAAGCCTCCTTTCCAAGTTCTGCAAGCCCTTGGTATCTCTGTGCCTCCTCACGTCTCATTGTAACCTAAGGTTCTTGAAAATGATGGATGGCAAGAGATTGTCGACCTCACAGTATCCCAACATCATGGCTAGCCTAATTTATCCCTACCTGCTCCTCCACCTATTAACCCCATTGTCCAAGCTTCCCCCCACTCACTAGTGAAGTCCTCTCATGCTAGCAAAAGGTTGAAAACCAAGGCCCACCATGCCCTTGACAAAGGAAAAGCCACTACTTCCCCTTCCTCACCCTCCAATGGCTCTGACAAATCCATGTCTTCCCGGATACATTTGAGGGACGATTGTTCCCACGTGATCAACAAGATTAGGCCTAAGGGCTCAACGCAACCAAAGGCAAATTCAGGAAAATCGAAGGGTGACAACAACAATCAAGGAAAGATTGCATCTCAGAGTGGGAAATATGGATTTTGAGTTTTTATTTTATCTATTGTTGATGATAGTTGACTTCAAGAACTTTTGGACAACATGTTTATTTTTGGATATATGAGTAATACTTTTTTTTTGAAAATAATTTCAAATATCATGAGCTAAATTGTCAAATGTGAATATGATGATAGGAGCCACAAGGAGGTGTGTTTTGCTTAACTAACTAGTTATGTTATGATTGTTATGAGCTAAAGGGAGTCACAAGGCGTCCCACCTACTAGTTATTATTTATTTATAACCCTTATTATGATTATTACTTTTCCCCCTTAACTAAAAAGTTGGTTGGATCTTTAGTTAACTTAACTAATCAGGTGGTTCAACTACCTCAACCAATTCTGATTTTCTTAAAGGCAAAAGGAAAAGGAGGAACAAGAGGAGGATAGAAGCAGAAGCATACTAAGGTTTGCTCTTTGAGTTTATGTTGAGATAGTTCAGTTTTCATTTATTCATTTATCCATCACAAGCCTAATTCGCTTTTATGATACCAAGGTCTTATTGTAGATAGCAATATTCAGGCTTGAATTACATCATTCAGACACTTGTTTTTCAGAGGCGTTGATCTATCTTTGATAGTCTGTGTAGACTTGTTTGTTTGTGAATTGGTTTTCATGACTGACAAAGGCTATTGTGCAGAGTTGAGTGGGCAACAATCTGTGGCAAGCTGATCCAACTTTTAGAGTTCAATTTTGGTTTTGTGTCAGAGGTCCTTTTGTATGTTTCATCGAGGATGTCTAAGTTTGACTTTGGTCCAAAATTTATGTATGAGATTTTGTAAAGAAAATGACTCTTTGGTGAATTGGAATGAAATAAAGGATTTCTTTATGTCTCATCTGTCTTGATTATCATCTTGGTGTCTTTACATTTATTTGAGCAACTGTTATGTTTAGAAAATTAAATAAAAAAGTAAATTTCCAATAAGTTTTTTATTGATAAAAGACCAGCCTAAGCACTGGTAATTAATACTTGTGAGTTAGGATGTTATTTTTTTTGGCTATAAACATAGGGTGAGATTCCCGTCTATTTTTCTTTAGCCAAGTAAAATCTAAAAATGCTTGAGTAAGATCATTTCATATCTTTTCCTCAACACCCACCTAATTATTGGTTTAACCCACTTGTTAGTTTAACCATGCTTATTAAATAACCTGCATAAATGTTTAAACTATGGATTTATCATCTATTAAAACATCAAAACGTTCTCAATGATCAAACCCATATATTTTTTTAACCCCTGGAATTGTTTGGCATCATAATCATGATGTTGAGTGGACCAACTCACCGAAAATCTTCTATTTGCAACATTGTTAAAATTCTCTATTGTGATTAAGGGATAGAACCATATATAAAGCAATAGTAAAATGAAATGCATAGATCTCTAATGGTCATGGTAAGAGTGGGTTTCTTCGGAACTTATAGATTAATGGTTTAGTGGTTTGGGATGACTAACGGGACGAGGACAAAAGGGAAGGGGAGCTACTCCAAACGAACAGAAAAAGGTGTGTGATAAAGAGTAAGTCACTTATATTTCGTCAAATTTGTACATAGCAATTGTTTACACTTAAGTTGATAATATATATTTGATCTCATAATATTTGTTTTGAATTCTTGTATACATCAATGAATTTAGAAATTGGTGCCATCAATAAATTCATTCTTTACAACGTGGAGGCAATGTGACCATGGGTCGTGTTGTATGAGGAGAAAAGAAGGAAATGGGATAGTGGCAACAAAGCATTCAGATGGTTGAATGGTAGATGCATGCCTTAGCCCGATCATTTAAAAGAAAATATGCCAGGAATATGTACCAGCAGTTGGGTGGCTGACCAAATATAAGACAAGTATGTGGTGTCCGGTCATAACCGACGTGGAGAAGATCTAGATGCATTGAACATATGTATCAAGTGCAACAACTTTGTAATAACCTCTCCGAGTACCACACTCAATTTATAATATTGCACATTTGAATTATAACATCTATTATGTTTTTATTCATGCTCGGGTTATTAGACATATGAAACCATCTTTTGTTTACATTTTTACAAGTGCATTTGTTCCAATCTATTTTTACAGGTGCATTTGTTTTCAATAGAATCACAAAGGATATCAATTAAAATCTTCTAGAAATTTACTTCCAACGTTCAACCCATAAGATTAAAGGTATAATTAGAAAGTATTTGATCGTCAACCTCAACCTCTTGGGCTACTTAAAGGTCCTTTCTTGGATTCATATGAAGATATTAGAAAAACTACCCACTACTAGCATTGTTTCTCTTGAAGTGATATAGAACCATTTGGGTAGCCATGAACTAGAATTAAAAATTTTAATTTGTAGTTTATGTTCGTAGCTAGAAGGAGATTATGTCAATGGATGCCTTTTAGTTAAAGGATTAAAATTAGGTTGTCTCGTTACAAGTTATCATAATCCCTTTTCATGATAACTTTTGAAAACATGGAGACGAATTTAAAAAAAAAAAAATCGTATGAAGAACCTTTCCATTGATTATGATTAGCCAAGCAATAACCATGTGACTAAAGTACACATGAACTACTATTTCCAAACTAAGGCATATACCATTGCTTAGATTCAATCCAATTTTCTTAAGCAAGTGTTTAGTAAAAAGGGAACATAGCGAAGACCCCATAGTACTTCTATGCAAATTAAGACACTATAAAATGTAGCAAGCCATGGTAGGGCCACAACTCACAACTATGATTACCAACTACAAATCAAGTTCATGCTTCAACTTTTGAAACCCTTACTTGTACATAGATATTCCACTCTTATAGATTCATATCTACACACATGTATGTTTCATAATTAATTCACAAAACATTTCTTTACTTTAAGCATCATTTGCATGAATATTAACATGATCACAAATTCCAACCCCACACAAGTGACGATTCACAAGACCATCATATCACAATCCAGGGAAATTACCATAATACAAAGGACAAGTTACTCATATAAAAAATCAGTTATAAAGCATTGTGCTTCACTCTTAGTCAACCTCTATATTATCTTCCTACCATTCTACCCAAGGCATACATCCATCTACAAATCTGCATTTAGATTCTATCTCTATCAAACCTACTATATTTATCTATTTGATTCTTATATATGGCATGGGATATCGCATAAAATAATTCCATTCCATCATTGAGAGACACTTATTTGTTCACCCATACCTCTATTTATCTCCACTTGTGGTTCATTATGCTTCCTCATAATTGCTTACATTTGCATTAATTCCATACTTGATTTGGAACAATTTTTAATCTTGGTCATTGTTCAAATTCCTTGCTTCATATTCAAAATTCATATCCACATCATCATCAATCATATTCCTACGTTGATCTTCCTTTTTTCCATGTTCAAGTGGCTTCAAGTCACGTATCCTTTATATGTGTTCCATGACTTGACTTTATTCATCAATAACATCAATGCTATGTAGACTCTCCCCTCTCGATTTAGGTTGTCTTATAATGTTCTTTGGTAAGAAATAAATCTCCAACCTGCTAGCCCTTGGTCCATATCTGTCTTATCCTCTCTCAATTGGTGTTGGTGGTACATTCTCACAATGATTTTACATGTCAATTATTAGTGGTGTTCAATTTGTCCTTTAATATAACTTTTTTCCTTTCTCCATTAAGCAACAAGTTTCCTTCTTGAGACTATCACAATTATTCTCCTCTCATAATTCTCTCCCATTGATTGATGCCACTTCTTCAACCCTAGTGGGGTTTTCCCTCCAATTACCTATATGTGTTTTCTTTACCATAAAATGTCCATCTACACAACTTTATCTAGTTGCCTTGAATCACTTTTTTGCTCGTCTCTTTTACCCACACTTACCTCTTATCACAATCCTTCTTCCATTTGGAACTAATGGACCTAATGTTCTCTTCCTAAACTCATCAACAATTAATGTAGTTGCATCTCTTTTCCTTCTCCTTATCATGCCTACATTCTTTGTGCCCATTCCAATCGATGTACTCTAAAATTTGGTATCATTTTCCTCTATTGTTGGCATACAACATATCTTATCTTTGATCAAGACTCTCATATTCTTTATCTTAGTCCATTGGTGATCCTTTCTAATTCATGTTTCCCCCCTCTCATCATGTCATTGGACAAGATGATATAATCATGTATAGCTTGCCAATCTCACATTGTTTTGATCATTTATAAGGGGTTTTCTCATTTTGATGGGGTTGCTACTACATCATCTTAGAATATGAAAAACGATGTCCTTTCCATTAGGGTTGGGAAGGAAAATTATATAATAATGCATATTTTGATCTAGCAGATGAATAGAGTGCTCAACTAATAGGGAGAGGTAGTGTGTAATACAACAATATAGATTAGATGTTTCCAAGCAAGTCCTTATAAAGCCCCATGAAATCTGCCCTTGATAACCTTGTTGGGATGAAAGGGAAGAACTTTTCTCTTATAACAAGGAATGACAAAGTACATAGGGTGCATACCCATCCAATAGTAGGTAGGTGATCTCCATCTATTGGTGGTGGTTAAATAGAGAGAAGGACAAGCAGAGCAAGGGGAAGAATGAATCTAAAGGGGGGCAATGACCCAAGAAAGTATGGGCTCCTATATAATGAATGATATATGTCAACCTATAATGAAAGTACGTGGCTAACGCCTTAAACAAGTGGGTTGCAAGATGATGCCATAATTATATAAGGATTATAATGCCCAAACAAAATAGAATATTTAGGTCTCATCTCATATCCACCTCTCTATTTATTCCAATATATTTTGAAAATGAACACCATTTATTACATCAAAGGCATTCTTTTAAGAGGGTTGCATCTCTAAAATATTTCACGATTCTTACTAGTTGTCTGATACCACTAGTCTTACAAAACCCTTCAAACACTTGTCCTCTTTCACATGTCCATTTGAATTTTCTCATTGTTCTCCTCCCATGCCAGAGCCAATTGTTTGCACGATGCTTCAAAATGTCAATTGCCTATTTCTTTCGATCAGTTGCTAGTGGTAGGCGTTGAGCATAGATAATCGGTGTAAAGGGGGTGTTAGGGAATTTCCTTATTCAATGGTGATTGGCATTATTTAGTATATGCCTTCCTCTTGTGCATGATGTTCATCCAACACTTCTACTTGTGTATCTAAATCATCCTTGCACAAAAATGAGATAAATCTACCCTTAACACCACCATTTTTCTCTTCGTTACAACGACTTATATTTCCTTAAAAACATGTTTTTAATTTAAAAAGTGATCTACATCTCTAGCGTTTTCTTGCATTTCAATATGAGTGATTTGATTTTTTTGGAGGCTACATATTTCTCTCAACACACAAATCAAAAATAGATCACTACAACAAAACATGCCATTAACGCTTAGTTTAGCGCCGGATTTTAGTGCATTTGAAGGCATGAATTGGGCTGATGGGATGGCACAAAACCGGGCGCTAAATGACATGTTCACCTGGGCATTGGATTTAGCGCCCAATTTAGCTCCCTCTTTAGCACCCAGTTTAGCTCCCTCTTTAGTGACAGGTTTTGCTCCCTCTTTAGCACCTAGTTTTGCTCCCTTTTTAGCACCCAATTTTTCTCCTTAATTAGCGCCTAGTTTTGATCATGATTTAGCACCTAAACTGAGATATAGCTCCCTAAATAATGCCCAAAATAGCTCCTAGTTTAGCGCCTAGTTTATCTCCAGGTGTGGCGCCTAATTCAGCTCCTGGTTTAGCGCCTAATTTAGCTCCAGGTGTAGCTTCTAGTTTAGCTCCTGGTTTAGCACCTAGTTTAGCTCTTGGTTTAGCTCCTAGTTTAGCGACTAGTTTAGCTCCACGTGTGGCGCCCAATTTAGCTCCTAGTTTAGCACCTAGTTTATCTCCATGTGAGGCGCCTAATTTAGCTCTTGGTTTAGCTCCTAGTTTATCTCCTGGTTTAGCTTCTAGTTTAGCTCCTGGTTTAGCTCCAGGGGTGGCACCTAGTTTAGCTCCCAATCATGCTTTCTATTTTGCTTCTAGTGTAGCGTCGAAAATAACTTCTAGTTTGGCTTCCAAATTAATGCCAAGATGTTCTTCCATTATTGCATCTTTTTTTGCTTCCATAATTTCTTCCTTGTTAGCTCCATGGTTTGCTTCCTTTTAGTTCCAAGGTTTGCTTCATTTTTAGAGTCTGGTTTTGCTTCTTGTTTAGGTCCAGGGTTTGCTTCCTTTTAGTGTTCAGATTTGCTTCTTAATTAGCATCCAATTTTGCTTCTTGTTAAGCAACCAATTTAGCTTCCTACTTAGATCCAAAAATAGCTCCAAGTATGGATTCAAATTTAATGTCGAGTTTTACTTCCATTTTAGAGCCACATTTTGTTGTCATGTTGTGTCATTTTTAGCTTCCATTTAGTAATTTAACTTATTTTATTTCAATTTAATTAGTTAAATATATCATGGATCTTAAAAAACTTATATTATTATAGAGTAAGTCATATTGCATTTGAAGTATTTTATATGATAGATTTTATAAAGAATTTTTAGGAAACTGGACATCCATACAAAATAACAACATCATTATACTTATTAAATCTCCATCTAAATAAAATCTACAACATACAGTATATATAAAATAATAACAAGATAATGATTATAACATGATCATCATCTATACTTAAAACTAGTCAAATATAACAATATTAGATAAGTATCATGTCAAACAACTTATATCTTTAATACTGATAAGATCATCATCATATATAACTATAACAAGTGAAAGTCAAATATGACAATATATCAATAACATGTGAGAATGATACATGGCTAACAATCGATGTAAGTTAAGATTATATATGTCCAAATGATATAAGTCAAAATGATAAAACTCAATAATATGGTATTGCACATAAAAATGATACATATGATAGTAAACATGAACATAAGCATCATAACGATATATAAACAATGATCAATGTCACTCGCTACTACCAACAACTAGGTCATCATCATTATCTTCATCATCATCAATGTGGTCATCATCATCGTCATTCACAATGTCTTCTTCATCTGCCTCATCATCATCATCTCCCGTGTCTGTATCAAACCCATTATAATCTGGATCTACCTCATGAGGATCAACTAGATCTTCTGGAAGATTCGTGTTCTGCAAAAAAGAACATTCAAAATGAAAAGTTATTATTTGTTTCATGCAATATGTAATTTTTGTGTTATATTTCTAATATTACAACATATGAAACAAAACCGTAATCATATTACATCATATCAAAGTGCACATGCCATAATAAAATTTCAAATAAGTTACAAATAAGAAGTCATTCCAATGTTGTAAAACATGCAACAATTCCAATTAACGTTAGTAAAGATCGTAAAAAAATGTGTTATACATTTTAACTATCAATTGTAAATTCTAATACATAATCGTAAGTGTCAACCCTCTCCATTTTGTGCTATATATGATTATGTTTGCCTATAAAAATCCTTTGAGAGTTAATTGGTCTATATATCTTCTTCTCTTATATTTCACAAATGAATATTTTTCTAGGACATTTTGGCCCATTGTAATATGCTTCAAAGGTCCTTTGAGAATTAACTAGTTTATAGGTAATTTTGAACATGTTCTTTGTTATCCCCTAGCCAAGGGATAACTAAGGAGATTATGTCTCGAGGCCCACAAGTCCTAGACATGGAGTACTGAGAGCCAGATCGACTTGAGAATGGCCTTGGAGGGCCCATCCTTTCATTCTTCAATGCCTCCACTTTGTCAGCAACAACATAATCCATCACATCGGCCTAGTCCTACAACAGAAATGGATCTTGCTCCATGAGGTAATGAGTCCGGGTATCATGGTATGTGTCACTCTGATCCTCAAAACCTTTGAATATGTGCATTTAATTTCTTTTTGCTTCTAACATGTGCATGGACCTTATGTTTTTCCACTTGACCACACCTGGGGGAAAGACATGATGCCCTAGTAAGATGGTACCCATAAGGTTTCAGTTTCCACTAGGGGGATTCATGAAAGGCCATTGTTCGCTCCCACCATACTTACCACTTTTCATCTTTTTCCTGCTCATCCATCCCATTACACTAGTCTGGGCATTGGGTTGGCCAAATATCTAAGGGTTGTATCTTACCTTGTGGGAAGAAGGGGCTAAAGGCCCAGAGGGTAAAAGTAGATGGCAAAAGATAAAATCCAAAAGAAGGAAACCTTGAGATTCTTCGCCCAGGGATCCGCAAGAAAGCAATAAAAAGCTTCTCAACAAGAAACATAGGGACCCATAAATAATAATAAATCAAGATCTATTTAGAGGATAGGGGCTCTCATCACGAGACAGCCTATTAGGTCCATGGGCATGTAGTGGTATGACACTACCAACAGTTGGTCACCATGCCAAGATAGTGGCTCTTGGTGGCATAGCCAAGAGAAAGGGGGTCTCATCACGAGCCAACCTTCTCATTTCTAAGAAATGCTTGTGGGTAACATTGCCACCGTTGTTCACCACGTAAGGGCAGTGTCCCCTAACTAGCGTTTTGAAATAAAAAAGAAATAACAATAAAAGATAAAAGGCATGAATGGGCTTGGAAACATTTGCATCCATAACAAGGTGCAACTCACCCTCTATAGAGGCACCCACGGGTAAGCCAGACATTTCCTTGCTATCACTACACCCATTGCCGAGACATCCCTTACCACCTCATCCACTCACATGGCCTGGATTTGACTTCTCCCGACAACATCCCACATCCAGTGAGCATTAGCGCAATAGAACATCCTAGCGTCCCCTCCAAACTTGGCTTGCAGATTAACATAATGTCTTTGAGCACTTGTCTAGGTAAAAGGTGTTTTCATACACATGTTTAAATAACTTGATGATTAGATGTGATTGACATTGCTATGATCCATGTGACTTATGAGCCCATGGAGGGCGTATTTTTTGATGTTGCAGGGCCACACCCAATGGACAAGTACATGGGGAGATGATTAGTTCGAACCTCCATAGGGTTAAAATCTCACCTGATGGATGTTGAGACCCTAGCCAAGGGCATAGACAAATCAAGGGATTGCACCAGAGAGAGAGGACGACGTTTCACTAGGAGCAGCCTGGCAGGCCTGTATCCAGGGGGCTTGTGCCCTTTCCATCATGATGTATGCCTTGGAAGTCCCATATGTCACCAAGATCACCCATGACGTTACCCAACGTTTGGATGTTTTGGAGGCAGTTGTGTGCCAAGTGGCACGTGTGGTAGGTTCCTGAGGCCCAAGGAGGCCTAACGTTTTGCTCCAGGAGGCCAACGTTGCCCAAAAAGGGCCTAACGTCACCCTAAAATGGCATGGTGTCACCTTTACAACTTGTTTTAGGGTTTAATTATGACATTTAATGTAAAAAACTGGATAATATTTGTAATAGGCCAGGTCGGCCTTTTTGACCTAATTCTAGTCATTACTATTGTATAAATAGGGGGAAAATCCCTCTTATTTTTCATCATATTTCACTCACACTTCTGAGGTCTGAAATATGCGCCCTACTTAGGGTTTATGACTCAAATTTAGTGCGCACTTGTTGGAGAAGGCTAATCTTGGACTATTTTGGCAATTTTCTTGGTGGAAGTGTTCAACTAGGGTTTGTGCTTGATGATTCTTGATGAATGTAAGCGAAATTTTTGCAATTCTTCTTCATTGAATGGTTATAATCATGTTTATCTTGCATTCACATTAACATTATGAAATTTCTTGCTTAAAACCCTAGAAAGTCTAGCACATGTTATTGTCCTAGCTTTAAGAGCTTTTACCTACTAAATTTTGCCAAGAAGTTGTTTTTCTTAAAACTATTGGTAAGGGCCTTGCCATTGCAACACCCTAGCACTTATTGCTTCATCTTAGCCGTCATTTGCTTCATCTTTGAGTTAAAGAGGGAGAAAAATTTACTAAGGCCTAGGGTTCCCTACACTTTAGTAGTTATTTTCCCCTAGGATTTGGTGGTTGAAGCCTTGGCTTACCAACACTTCAATTATCAACCCCTCTTGTCTTTGGCTCTCCTATTATCATCCTTTTCCTTCAACATTTTATTGCACTTTATTGACTCCATTTGCCCTAAAAAATCACTAGTCTAAGTCCTCACTAGAGTAATTGATCAACACAACCTTCAAAATCTACTCTTTGAACAACCTACTAACACTTTCTAACCCTAGAATAGCTTGACCTATTAATAACATTGTTGTTGTTACTAAAGTAAGCTACAACCATTAGATGCAGCATTAAAAGCTCATAAAAGCAATTGTAAAGGTTGAATTATACTTTGTCTTATGTGCTTCTGTCAAATGCTAATGTTATAACTTCAATGGTTAATGGTTTCCAGTCCTTTTGAAGCTATTTTCAAGACATTTTATGCGAAGTATTGCTCTATAAACATTGTTTTTAGAAGATTTCTATTTACTTCATCATATTCAACAAATTGATTTTATTAAGAAAGTCCATTGTTTTATGAAGTTCTAACCAACAAGTGTACTTCCAAATATATAGTTTTCTTTTTGCTTTGTTCCGAGCAGGTACACTTCTGACATATTATATCTTCATTGGTTGTCAAACTGGACTTTATGATCGGTGGTGAATTGTGAGAGGGGATATTTACCTGGCTACTTTGAATTTGCCTTCTCAAACCCCCAGGTCACCAGGGACATCTCCCCTGGGCCTACCACCCTAAATAGAAAGAGACATCCTATTGAGGTGACAGTGATAGGATAGTTTATCGCTACGCCATTTTGCTTTCCATTTACCTTTTCTTCTATCAAACTACAAATTGCGTGATAACATTTTGGCATCGTTGTCGGGGACCACTGAGTCAATATTCCTCAAATGACACTTTTTTCAGTAAGCCTTTATCCAGAGAACTGTTCTTACAAGCTTTCCTGGCGACTCCACTGAGGGTGATTCCGTCATCCCTTTGATAATTTCAAGAAAATTATCTAGCGACTCCACTAATGACGAAGCCAGCCATGACTTCTCAATGGGACCAGGGAAACTTCAAACCCTTGGACATGAGAAAAATCCCGGGATACCCTCGAAAAATGCCCTCGAGGTATGAAAAATGTCTCCCTAGATTCACTGGTAGTGATGGGGTTAGAGCCGACAATCACATGGAAGATTTTTGGGCTTTCTTTCAACTCCACCCTATTAGTGATGATGCTGAGGATTTGGCAAGGAAACGTTTATCTGTCACTCTTCATGGAAATGCTAGGAAATGGTATGATGATCTCCCTGATTCTAGCATCACATCCATGGACCAATTAGAAGAAACCTTTCTCAAGAAATGGGGTATGAAATTGGGAGATATCCAAACGTTACTGAAAATACTCGAATATGTAAAACAAACTAAGAATGAGACTATCAGAGATTTCTAGGGTAGGTTTGGGAGGTTGCTATATCAGATTCCTAGAAGCCATTATCCTAGAGACAAGTACCTTGTGGATCTCTATACCAATGCACTCTTAGTGCATTTAGGGTTCCTCCTAAATCAAAAGGGGCCAAAACCAATCCATGAAGCTTATAACATGGCTATAGAAATCGAGGTAAATATCTCCTTGTCCAAGAAAGGACACCCCTTTACTCCAGATACTCTTATTTTGGAGAGATTAGTTTCCCTTGAGACCTTTACTAACAGTTTACAAGAAAGAAGGGAAAAAGTCATCGGCTGAGAAGAGGTTGAGGAGAAGTATCCTAAGGGGGTTTTCCAATCCAATGAGGAAGATCAAAAGATTACTCATTCTTCTGTTGAGGATAATGAAGACATGGTTGAAGAGCAAGAGCCTGAAGATATCAAACACGATGATGAAGTATTGATGTGTGCTCCTCCTTCTGATGAAGCCATTAAATAGCCTATATCTCATGTAGAAGAAGATAAGGATGAGGTTAGTCACTTTCCTTTTCGGAATTTTGATAATACCTTGTTCTATGATTCAGAGAGTGAAAAAGAAGTGGAATCCTCAGGCAATGTAGATCCTCCTTCTTGTACAGATGAAGAGGTAGGGGCAAGTCATGAGGATGAGAAGATGATGCATGTTGTTTCATTCGAACAAGACACCCAAGTTGTCGAAGCTCATGCACACGAATAAATAAATACGCTAAGTTACCTTCCTTTCCAAAATTTTGATGATTCTTTACTTTATGATTTGGAAAGTGAGGAGGTGTTGGAAGAGCCCTTGAACATTTTAACCCCTTCATGTTATGATGAATATGATGACTTTGTTGATAATATTGATGAATTCATACATGTTGGGAAACATAAATGGGATGTGATTGGATACGATGGAGATCCCATTTACGACGTTGAGGGTCGTTTTCAAAAGTTGCCTTTACCTATATCACATGAAGTTACCAATAAACCTGACATTTGGCAACATGGACATGATATGTCTACAAACCTATTTCAGACACCCAAGCATGACCTGGTGATATATCCTCCTAGTGACTTTCAGTCATACCTTGAAGATCTTGATGATTATTCCTTTGAGCAGTTGGATTTATTCCATGAGGAAGATTATCAACCATAGTTGTGCTCAGATCTTGATAGGAGTAAGGAAATTGTTTGCCCGAAGAAGGATCCTTGTGATAACATTCTCCAGTCACCTTCAATTACTTTACCTTGTCGTGTCATTAAAGGTGTAGTTGGGAAATATGTCTTTTGTATTAAGTTTCCTCTAAGTCAAACCCTCAAGTTCAAGGCCAGGTTGAATACCTCAAGAAGAAGTTTGTTGTCTCAGTCTTTCAATCTTCCATTAAGAACTTCTCAGTCACCCTCTAGGTTTTTGCTATTTCCTTCCTAGGCCTCAGATTGTGAAGGTAGCCAACTTTCAGACTCTTTGAGTCAGTCTATTGGACCTCTGACTTTTCATGATCCCTTTATGAGATGGATTGAGCACTCTCCTAAGAGTATGACTTGGCATGATTTTTTCTCTCCCTCCTGCCTCCATAAGCTGGACTCTATTATTTCCGATGATACAGTACATTCTCTAACTCATGTTTTTTTTGTGCTTAACTTATCACTGTTTTGGTTTATGATGAAGCACATAGGAAAGTATTGTGAGACATTGCTAGGGTGGTTTCACTGGTTATTTGATTACACCTAGCTTTCAGCCAACAAGTAAGTAGAGGTAAGTAGGTAGGCATTTGCATTCATTTGTATATACCATTTGCATTTCATGCTAGAGTGGTTTGCATTTCCATTTGTATATATGCTTGTTTTCATTTTCCGTACTATATATATATGAGCCGGGGGTGATATCACCACCCCAAATGATTGCTAATAGTCCTATGTTGATATCAAGCAGGTCATAGTTCATGCCAGAGATGTTGAGGTTCTCATGCGCTCTACGGTGAGCACATGTCCTCGAGTTGGAGTCGTATGTTATCTCCTAGCCTACAAACAACTAAGGAGATTATGTCTCGAGGCCCACGGGTCCTAGACATGAAGTACCAAGAGCCAGTTCGACTTGAGAATGGCCCTGGAGGGCCCATCCTTTCATTCTTCAAAGACTCTACTTTGTCAACAGCTGCAACATCCATTAGATCGACCTAGTCCTACAATAGAAATGGATCTTACTCCATGAGGTAATGAGTCTGAGTATCATGGTATGTGTCACTTCGATCCTCGAAACATTTGAATATGTGCATGTAATTCTTTTTTCTTCTAACGTGTGCTTGGACCTTATGTTTTCCACTTGACCACACCTGGGGGGGATGACAAGATGTCCTAGTAAGCTGGTACCCATAGGGTTTGAGTTTCCACTGGGGGGATTCATGAAAGGTCATCGTCTGCTCTCACCATACTTACCATTCTTCATCTTTTTTCCGCTCATCCATTATTACACTGGTCCGGGCATTGGGTTGGCCAAATATCTAAGGGTTGTACCTTACCTTGTGGGAAAAAGAGGCTAAAGGCCCAAAGGGTAAAAGAATCTAGCAAAAGATAAAAGCCAAAAGAATGAAACCTCGATATGCTTTGCCCAGGGATCCCCGGGAAAACATTAAAAATCTTCTCAGCAAGAAACAAAGGGACCCATAAAAATAATAAATCAAGACCTAGTTATAGGATAGGGGGTCTCATCATGAGCCAACCTATTAGGTACATGGACATGTAGTAGTATGACACTACCAACATCTAGTCACCATGCCATGGTAGTGGTTATCAGTGGCATAGCCAAGAGAAAGGGGGTCTCATCATGAGGCAACCTTGTCATTTCCGTGAAATGCTTGTCGATAACGTTGCCACCACTGGTCACCACACCAGGGCAGTGTCCCCTAACTAGCCTCTTGAAAGAAAAAAACAATAATAATAAAATATAAAGGGCATGAATGGGATTGAAAAAATTTGCATCCATAAGAAGGTGCAACTCACCCTCTAAAGAGGCACCCACACGTAAGCCATACATTTCCCTGCTATCACTGCACCCATTGCCCAGACATCCCTTACCACATCATCCACTCACATGGCTTGGATTTGACTTCTCCTGGGAACATCCCACATCCAATGAGCATTAGCCCAATAGGACATCCCAGCATCCCCTCCAAAATTGGCTCGCAGATTAGCATAATGTCTTTGAGCACTTGTCCGGGTAAAAGGGGTTTTCATACACATGTTTAGATAACTTGATGATTAGATGTGTTTGACATTGTTATTATCCCTGTGAACTATGAGCCCATGGAGGGCGTATTTTTTTATGTTGCAGGGCCACAGTCGATGGATAGGTACATGAGGAGATGATTAGTTTGGACCTCCATAGGGTTAAAATCCCACCTAATGGATGTTGAGACCCCAGCCAGGGGCAGAGACAGATCAAGGGATTGTACCCGAGAGAGAGGATGACGTTTCACCAGGAGCAGCTTGGCGGTCCTGGACCCATGGGGGTTGTGCCCTTTCCACCATGATGTAGGCCTTCTAATGCCCATGACATCACCCAGGTCACCCATGACGCCACCCAACGTTTTGGATGTTTCAGAGGCAGTTGTGTGCCAAGTGGCATGTGTGGCAGGTTCCTAAGGCCCAAGGAGGCCTAACGTTTTGCTCCAGGAGGCCAACATTTCCCATAAACGGTCTAACGTCACCCTAAAAGGGCATGACGTCACCTTTACAACTTGTTTTAGAGTTTAATTATGACATTTAATGTAAAAACTGAATATTATTTGTAACAAGCCAGGTCGACCTTTTTGACCTAATTCTGGTCATTAGTATTGTATAAACAGGGGGAAAATCCCTATTATTTTTCATCATCTTTCACTCACACTTGTGAGGTCTGAAATTTGCACCCTACTTAGGGTTTTATGACTGAAATTTAGTGCACACTTGTTGGAAGAGGCTAATATTGGACTATTTTGGCAATTTTCTTGGTGGAAGTGTTCAACTAGGGTTTGTGCTTGATGATTCGTGATGAATGTAAGCGAAATTTCTGCAATTCTTCTTCATTGAATGGTTATAGTCATGTTTATCTTGCATTTACATTAACATTATGAAATTGCTTGCTTAAAACCCTAGAAAGTCTAGCACATGTTATTGTCCTAGCTTTAAGAGCTTTTACCTACTAGATTTTGTCAAGAAGTCATTTTTCTTGAAGCTATTGCTAAGGGCCTTGCCATTGCAACACCCTAGCACTTATTGCTTCATCTTAGCCGTCATTTTCTTCATCTTTGAGTTAAAGAGGGAGGAAAATTTACTAAGGCCTAAGGTTACCTACACATTAGTAGTTATTTTCGCCTAGGATTTGGTGATTGAAGCCTTGGCTTACCAACACTTCAATTATAAACCCCACTTGTCTTTGGCTCTACTATTATCATCCTTTTTCCTTCAACATTTGCTTCTACTTTATTGACTCCATTTGCACTAAAAAAGCACTAGTCTAAGTCCTCACTAGAGTAATTGATTGGCACAACCTTCAAATTCTACTCTTTGAACAACCTACTAACACATTCTAACCCTATAATAGCTTCACCTACTAACAACATTGCGGTTGTTACTAAAGTAAGCTACAACCATTAGATGCAGCATTAAAAGATGATAAAATAAATTGTAAAGGCTGAATTATACTTCGGCTTATGTGCTTCTATCAAATGCAAATGTTATAACTTTAATGGTTAATGGTTTTCAATCATTTTGAAGCTATTTTCAAGACATTTTATGCGAAGTATTGCTCTATAAACTTTGTTGTTATAAGATTTTTGTTTACTTCATCATATTCAACAAATTGCTTTTATTAAGAAAGTCCATGGTTTTATGAAGTGCTAACCAACAAGTGTACTTGCAAATAAATAGTTTTCTTGTTGCTTTGTTCCAGGTAGGTACACTTCTGACATATTATCTCTTCATTGGTTGTTAAACCGAACTTTCTGATCGGTGGTGACTTGTGAGAGGGGATCTTTACCTAGCTACTTTTACTTTGCCTTCTCAAACCCCCAAGTCACCGAGGACGTCTCCCCTGAGCCTACCACCCTAAATAGAAAAGACATCCTATTGAGGTGACAGTGATAGGATAGTCTCCCGTTACACCTATTTGCTTTCCATTTACCTTTTCCTCTATCAAAGTACAAATTGCACGATAACATTTTGGCACCGTTGTCGGGGACCACTAAGTCAATATTCCTCAAACGACACTTTTTTCGGTAAGCCTTTATCCAAAGAACTTTTCTTAACTTTTCTTAGAAGCTTACTTGGCGACTCCACTGAGGGTGATTCCCTCATTTCTTTGATAATTTCAAGAAAATTATCTAGCGACTCCACTAATGACGAAGCCAACCATGACTTCTCAATGGGACCCAGGAAACTTCAAACCCTTGGACATGAGAAAAATCCTGGGATACCCTCGACAAATGCCCCCGAGGTATGAAAAATGGCTCCCTAGATTCACTGGTAGTGATGGGGTTAGAGTCGACAATCACATGGAAGATTTTCAGTCTTTCTTTCAACTCCACCCTATCAATGATGATGCTAAGGATTTGGCAATGAAAGTTTTTTTTGCCACTCTTCATGGCAAAACTAGGAAATGGTATGATGATATCCCTGATGCTAGCATCACATCCATGGACCAATTAGAAGAAACCTTTCTCAAGAAATAGGGTATGAAATTGGGAGATATCCAAACATTACTAAAAAGACTCGAATATGTAAAACAAACTAAGAATGAGATTGTCAGGGATTTCCAGGGTAGGTTTGGGAGGTTGTTATATCAAATTCCTAGAAGCCATTATCCTGGAGATAAGTACCTTGTGTATCTCTATACCAGTGAACTCTTAGTGCATTTAGGGTTCCTCCTAAATCAAAAGGGGCCAAAAACAATCCATGAAGCTTATAACATGTCTATAGAAATCGAGGCAAATATCTCCTTGTTCAAGAAAGTACACCCCTTTACCCCAAATACTCTTAGTTTGGAGAGATTAGTTTCCCTTGAGACCTTTACTGGCAGTTTACAACAAAGAAGGGAAAAATTCATCGTCTGAGAAGAGGTTGAGGAGAAGGATCCTAAAGGGGTTTTCCAATCCCATGAGGAAGAGAAAAAGATTACTCATTCTTCTGTCGAGGATAATGAAGACATGGTTGAAGAACAATAGCCTGAATATATCAAACATGATGATGAAGTATTGATGTGTGCTCTTCCTTCTGATGAAGCCATTCAAGAGCCTATTTCTCCTGCACAAGAAGATAAGGATGAGGATAGTCACTTTCCTTTTCAGGATTTTGATAACACCTTGTTCTATGATTCAGAGAGTGAAGGAGAAGTGGAATCCTCGGGCAAGGTAGATCCTCCTTGTTGTACAATTGAAGACATAGGGGTAACTCATGATGATGACAAGATGATGCATGTTGTTTCATTCGATGAAGACACCCAAGTCCTTGAATCTCCTGCACAAGAAGAAATAAACACGATAATTTACCTTCCTTTACAAAATTTTGATGATTCTTTACTTTATGATTTGGAAAGTGAGGAGTTGTTAGAAGAGACCTAAAATGTTTTAACCCCTTCATGTCATGATGAAGATGATGACTTTGTTGATAATATTGATGAATTCATACATGTCGGGAAACGTAAATGGTATGTGATTGGATATGATGGAGATCCCATTTACGATGTTGAGGGTCGTCTTCAAAAGTTGCCTTTACCTATATCACATGAAGTTACTAATAAACCTTACATTTGGTAACAAGGACATGATATGGTTACAAACCTATTTGAGACACCCAAGGATGAGCTGGTGATATATCCTCCTAATGACTTTTGGTCATACCTTGAGGACATTGACGATTATTCCTCTGAGCACTTGGATTTATTCCATGAAGAAGATTATCAACCATTGTTGTGCTCAGATCTTGATAGGAGTAAGGACATTGTTTGACCGAAGAAGGATCTTTGTGATAACATTCTCCATCCACCTTCGATTACATGTGTAGTTGGGAAATATGTCTTTTGTATTAATTTTCCTCGAAGGAAAAACCTCAAGTTCAAGGCCAGGTTGAATACCTGAAGAAGAAGTATGTCATTTGAATACCCTTTAGGTTTTTGCTATTTCCTTCCCAGGCCTCAGATTGTGAAGATTTCTAAGGTAGCCAACCCTCAGATTCTTTGAGTCAGTCTATTGGACCTCTGACTTTTCACAATCCCTTTTTGAGATGGATTGAACACTCTCATGAGAGTATGGCATGGCATGATTTTCTCTCTCCCTCCCGACTCCATGATATGGACTCTATGATTTCTGATGATATAGTACATTCTCTATCTCATGTTATTTTTGTGCTTAACTTATCACTGTTTTGGTTTATGATGAAGCACAAAGGCAGGTATTGTGAGACATTGCTAGGGTGGTTTCACTGGTTATTTGATTACACCCAGCTTTTAGCCAATAGGTAAGTAGGTAGGCATTTGCATTCATTTGTATATACCATTTGCATTTCATGCTAGAGTAGTTTGCATTTCCACTTGTATATATGCTTGTTTTCAACTTTTGTATTATATATATATATATATATATATATATATATATATGAGTCAGGGGTGATATCACCACCCCAAATGATTGCTAATAGTATTATGCTGAGATCAAGCATGTCACAGGTTATGCCAAAGATGTTGAGGTTCTCATGCGCTCTACGGTGAGCACATGTCCCCGAGTTAAGAGCCAGATCTTATCCCTTGGCTTAGGGATAACTAAGGAGATTATGTCATGAGGCCCACAGGTCCTAGACATGGAGTACCGAGAGCCAGATTGACTTGAGCATGGACCTGGACGACCAATCCTTTCATTCTTCAGCACCTCCACTTTGTCAGCAGCAGTAGCATCCATCACATCGACTTGGTCCTGCAACAGAAATGGATCTTGCTCCATGAGATAATGAGTCTGGGTATCATGGTATGTGTCACTCTGATCCTCAAAATATTTGAATATGTGCATTTAATTCAGTTTGCTTCTAACGTGTGCTTGCACCTTATGCTTTTCCACTTGACCACACCTTGGGGGAATGATAGGATGCCCTAGTAAGATGGTACCCATAGGGTGTGAGTTGCCACTGGGGGGATTCTTGAAAGGCCATCGTCTGCTCCCACCATACTGACCACTTTTCATCTTTTTTCTGCTCATCCATCCCATTACACTGGTTCAGGCATTGGGTTGGCTAAATATCTAAGGGTTTTACCTTACCTTGTGCGAAGAAGGGGCCAAAGGCCTAGAGCGTAAAAGAAGTTGGCAAAAGATAAAAGCCAAAAGAATGAAACCTTGAGATGCTTCGCCCATGGATCCCCGAGAAAGTAGTAAAAAGCTTCTCAGCAAGAAATAGAGGCACCCATAAAAAACAATAAATCAAGACCTGGTTAGAGGATAGGGGGTCTCATCATGATCCAACCTATTAGGTCCATGGGCATGTAGCGGTATGACACTACCAGCAACTGGTCATCACGCTAGGGTAGTGGATTTTGGTGGCATAGACAAGAGAAAGGGGGTCTCATCACGAGCCAACCTTCTCATTTCCGTGAAATTCTTGTGGGTAGCGTTGCCACCACTGGTTACCACGCCAGGGCAGTGTCCCCTAAGTAGCCTCTTGAAAGAAAAAATAAATAAGAATAAAAGATAAAAGTGATGAATGGGCTTGGAAACATTTGCATCCATAACAAGGTGCAACTCACCCTCTATAGAGGCACCTACAAGTAAGCCATACATTTCCTTGCTATCATTGCACCCATTGCCCAGACATCCCTTACTACCTCATCCACTCACATTGCCTAGATTTGACTTCTCCCAGGAACATCCCACATCCAATGAGCATTAGCCCAATAAGATGTCCCAGCGTCCCCTCCAAAATTTGCTTGCATATTAGCATAATGTCTTTGAGCACTTGTCTGGGTAAAAGGGGCTTTCATACACATATTTAAATAACTTGATGATTAGATGTGATTGACATTGCTACGATCCCTGTGACTTATGAGCCCATGGAGGGCGTATTTTTTTATGTTGCAGGGCCGCACCCAATGGACAGGTACATGGGGAGATGATTAGTTCGGATCTCCATAGGGTTAAAATACCACCTCATAGATGTTGAGACCCCAGCCAGGGGCAGAGACAGATCAGGGGATTGCACCAGAGAGAGAGGATGACGTTTCACCAGGAGTAGCCTGGTAGGAATGGACCTAGGGGGGTTGTGACCTTTTCACCATGATGTAGGCCTTGGAAGGCCCATGACATCACCCAGGTCACCCATGATGTCACCCAATGTTTTGGAGGCAGTTTTGTGCCAAGTGGCAGGTTCCTCAAGCCCAAGGAGGCCTAACCTTTTGCTCCAGAAGGACAACGTTGCTCAAAAAGGGCCTAACGTCACCCTAAAAGGGCATTACGTTACCTTTACAACTTGTATTAGGGTTTAATTATGACATTTAATGTAAAAACTAGATATTATTTGTAACAGGCAAGGTTGGCCTTTTTGACCTAATTCTGGTCATTAATATTGTATAAATAGGGGAAAATCCCTCTTATTTTTCATCATCTTTCACTCACACTTGTGAGGTCTGAAATTTGCACCCTACTTAGGGTTTTATGACTGAAATTTAGTGCGCATTTGTTGGAGGAGGCTAATCTTGGACTATTTTGGCAATTTTCTTGGTGGAAGTGTTCAACTAGGGTTTGTGCTTGATGATTCTTGATGAATCTAAGCGAAATTTCTGCAATTCTTCTTCATTGAATGGTTATAGTCATGTTTATCTTGCATTTACATTAATATTGTGAAATTGCTTGCTTAAAACCCTAGCTTTAAGAGCTTTTACCTACTAGATTTTACCAAGAAGTCGTTTTTCTTGAAGCTATTGCTAAGGGCCTTGCCATTGCAATACCCTAGCACTTATTGCTTCAGCTTAGTCGTTATTTGCTTCATCTTTGAGTTAAAGATGGAGAAAAATTTACTAAGACCTAGGGTTACCTACACCTTAGTAGTTATTTTCCCCTAGGGTTTGGTGGTTGAAGCCTTGGCTTACCAACACTTCAATTATCAACCCCTCTTGTCTTTGGCTCTCCTATTATCATCCTTTTTCCTTCAACATTTGTTGTCACTTTATTGACTCTAGTTGCCCTTAAAGAGCACCAGTCTAAGTCCTCACCAGAGTAATTGATCATCACAACCTTCAAAATCTACTTTTTGAACAACCTACTAACACACTCTAACCCTAGAATAGCTTGACCTACTAACAAAATTGTTGTTGTTACTAAAGTAAGTTACAACAATTAGATGCAGCATTAAAGACTCATTAAAGCAATTGTAAAGGCTGAATTATACTTTGCCTTATGTGATTCTGTCAAATTCTAATGTTATAACTTCAATGGTTAATGGTTTTCAGTCATTTTGAAGCTATTTTCAAGACATTTTATGCGAAGTATTACTCTATAAACATTGTTGTTATAAGATTTTTGTTTTCTTCATCATATTCAGCAAATTGCATTTATTAAGAAAGCCCATTGTTTTATGAAGTGCTAACCAACAAGTGTACTTGCAAATATATAGTTTTCTTGTTGCTTTGTTCCGGGCAGGTACACTTCTGACATATTATCTCTTCATTGGTTGTTAAACCAGACTTTCTAGTTGGTGGTGACTTGTGAGAGGGGATATTTACCTAGCTACTTTGACTTTGCCTTCCCAAACCCCCAGGTAACCGAGGACGTCTTCCCTGGACCTACAACCCTAAATAGAAAGAGACATCCTATTGAGGTGACAGTGATTGGATAGTCTCCTGTTACGCCAATTTGCTTTCCATTTACCTTTTCTTCTATCAAAGTACAAATTGCTCGATAACATTTTGGCACCCTTGTCGGGGACCACTAAGTCAATATTCCTGAAACAACACTTTTTTCGGTAAGCCTTTATCCAGAGAATTGTTCTTACAAGCTTACATGGCGACTCCACTGAGGGTGATTCCCTCATTCCTTTGATAATTTCAAGAAATTATCTGGCAACTCCACTAATGACGAAGCCAACCATGAATTCTCAATGGGACCCGAGAAACTTCAAACCCTTGGACATGAGAAAAATCCCGGGATACCCTCGAAAAATGACCCCGAGGTATGAAAAATGGCTCCCTAGATTCACTGGTAGTGATGGGGTTAGAGCCAACAATCACATGGAAGATTTTTGGGCTTTCTTTCAACTCCACCCTATCAGTGATGATGTCGAGGATTTGACGATGAAACTTTTCTCTGCCACTATTTATGGCAATGCTAGGAAATGGTATAATAATCTCCTTGATGCTATGATCACATCCATGGACCAATTAGAAGAAACCTTTCTCAAGAAATGGGGTATGAAATCGGGAGATATCCAAACGTTATTGAAAAGACTCGAATATGTAAAACAAACTAAGAATGAGATTGTTAGGGATTTCCAGGGTAGGTTTGGAAGGTTGCTATATCAGATTCCTAGAATCCATTATCCTGGAGACAAGTACCTCATGTATCTTTATACCAATGCACTGTTAGTGCATTTAGGGTTCCTCCTACAACAAAAGGGGCCAAAAACAATCCATGAAGCTTATAACATGGCTATAGAAATCAAGGCAAATATCTCCTTGTCCAAAAAATGACACCCCTTTACCCCATATACTCTTAGTTTGGAGAGATTAGTTTCCCTTGATACCTTTACTCGCAGTTTACAAGAAAGAAGGGAAAAAGTCATTGATTGAGAAGAGGTGTAGGAGAAGGATCCTAAGGGGGTTTTCCAATCCCATGAGGAATAGCAAAAGATTATTCATTCTTCCGTTGAGGATAATGAAGACATGGTTGAAGAACAAGACCCTGAAGATATCAAACACGATGATGAAGTATTGATGTGTGCTCATCCTTCTGATGAAGCCATTCGAGAGCCTATTTCTCTTGCACAAGAAGATAAGGATGAGGTTAGTGACTTTCCTTTCAGGATTTTGATAATACCTTGTTCTATGATTCAAAGAGTGAAGGAGAAGTGGAATCCTCGGGCAAGGTAGATCCTTCTTGTTGTACAGTTGAAGACGTAGGGGCAAGTCATGAGGATGAGAAGATGATGCATGTTGTTTCATTTGATGAAGACACCCAAGTCCTCAAAGCTCTTGCACAAGAAGAAATAAACACAGTAAGTTACCTTCCTTTCCAAAATTTTGATGATTCTTTACTTTATGATTTGGAAAGTGAGGAGGTGCTGGAAGAACCCTTGAACGTTTTAACCCTTTCATGTCATGATGAAGATGATGACTTTGTTGATAATATTGATGAATTCATACATGTCGGGAAACGTAAATGTGATGTGATTGGATACGATGGAGATCCCATTTAGGACGTTGAGGGTCATTTTCAAAGGTTGCCTTTACCTATATCACATGAAGTTAGCGATAAACTTGACATTTGGCAATAGGGACATGATATGGTTACAAACCTATTTCAGACACCCAAGCATGACCTGGTGATATATCCTCCTAGTGACTTTCGGTCATACCTTGAGGATATTGACGATTATTCCTCTGAGCACTTGTATTTATTCCATGAAGAAGATTATCAACCACCGCTATGCTTAGATCTTGATAGGAGTAAGGACATTGTTTGCCCGAAGAAGGCTCCTTGTGATAACGTTCTCTAGCCACCTTTGATTACTTTACCTTGTTGTGTCATTAAAGGTGTAGATGGGAAATATGTCTTTTGTATTAAGTTTCCTCTAAGGAAAACCCTCAAGTTCAAGGATAGGTTGAATACCTCAAGAGAAGTCTGTCATCTCAGTCTTTCAACCTTCCCTTAAGAACTTCTCAGTGACCCTCTAGGTTTTTGCTATTTCCTTCCGAGGCCTCAGATTGTGAAGATTTCCAAGGTAGCCAAACTTCAGACTCTTTTAGTCAGTCTATTTGATCTCTAGCTTTTCACGATCCCTTTCTGAGATGGATTGAGCACTCTCCCGAGAGTATGACTTGCATGATTTTGTCCCTCCCTCCCGCCTCCATGAGCTGGACTCTATGATTTCCGATGATATAGTGCATTCTCTAACTCATGTTAATTTTGTGCTTAACTTATCAGTGTTTTGATTTATGATGAAGCACAGAGGTAGGTATTGTGAGACATTGCTAGGGTGGTTTCACTGGTTATTTGATTACACGTATCTTTCAGCCAACAAGTAAGTAGAGGTAAGTAGGTAGGCATTTGCATTCATTTGTATATACCATTTGCATTTCATGCTAGAGTAGTATGCATTTCCATTTGTATATATGATTGTTTTCATTTTCTGTAATATATATATGAGCTGGGGGTGATATCACCACCCCAAATGATTGTTAATAGTCTTATGTTCAGATCAAGCAGGTCACAGGTTATGGCAGAGATGCTAAAGTTCTCATGCGCTCTACGGTGAGCACATGTCCCAGAGTTGGAGCCAGATGTTATCCCCTAGCCTAGGGATAACTAAGGAGATTATGTCTTGAGGCCCATAGGTCCCATACATGGATTACTAAGGGCCGGATCGACTCTAGCATGGCCCTAGAGGGCCCATCCTTTCATTCTTCAGTGCCTCCACTTTGTCAGCAACAACAACATCCATCACATTGACTTGGTCCTGCAACAAAATGGATATTGCTCCATGAGGTAATGAATCCAAGTATCATGGTATGTGTCACTCTGATCCTCAAAACGTTTGAATATGTGTATTTAATTATTTTTGCTTCTAACTGTGCTTGGACCTTATGATTTTCCACTTGACCACACCTGGGGGGAATGACAGGATGCCCCAGTAAGTTGGTACCCATAGGGTTTGAGTTTCCACTGGGGGGATTCATGAAAGGCCATCGTCCACTCCCGCCATACTTACCACTTTTCATTTTTTTTCCGCTCATTCATCCCATTACAATGGTTCGGGCATTGGGTTGGCCAAATATCTAAGGGTTGTACCTTACCTTATGGTAGGAAGGGGCTAAAGGCATAGAGGGTAAAATTAGCCGGCAAAAGATAAAATCCAAAAGAATGAAACCTTGAGATGCTTCACCCAGGGATCCCAGAGAAAGCAATAAAAAGATTCTCAACAAGAAATAGAGGGACCCATAAAAAATAATAAATCAATACCTAGTTAGAGGATAGGGGGTCTCATCACGAGCCAACCTATTAAGTCCATGGGCATGTAGCGGTATGAAACTACCAACAACTGGTCACCATGCCAAGGTAGTGGCTCTTGGTGGCATATCCAAGATAAAGGGGGTCCCATCACGAGCCAAGCTTCTCATTTCCATGAAATGCTTGTGGGTAACGTTGCCACCACTGGTCACCACGGTAGGGTAGTTCCCCTAGCTAGCCTCTTCAAAGAAAAAAACAATAAGAATAAAGATAAAAGGCATGATGGGCTTGGAAACATTTGCATCCATAACAAGGTGCAACTCACCCTCTATAGAGGCACCCACAGGTAAGCCATAAATTTCCCTGCTATGACTAGACCCATTGCCCAGACATCCCTTACCACCTCATCCACTCACATGGCCTGTATTTGACTTCTACCAGTAACATCCCACATCCAATGAGCATTAGCCCAATAATACATCCTAGCGTCCCCTCCAAACTTGGCTTGGAGATTAGCATAACGTTTTTGAGCACTTGTCCGAGTAAAAGGGGTTTTCATACACATGTTTAAATAAGTTGATGATTATATGTGATTGAAATTGCTATGATCCATGTGACTTATGAGCCCATGGAGGGCGTATTTGTTGATGTTACAGGGCCACACCTGATGGACAGGTACATGGGGAGATGATTAGTTCAGACCTCCATAGGGTTAAAATCCCACCTAATGGATGTTGAGACCCCAGTCGGGGGTAGAGACAGATTAGGGGATTGCACTAGAGAGAGAGGATGATGTTTCATCAGGATTAGCCTGGTTGGCTTGGACCTAGGGGGTTGTGCCCTTTCCACCATGATGTACGCCTTGGAAGGCCCATGACGTCACCCAGGTTACCCAACGTTTTGGATGTTTTGGAGGCAGTTGTGTACCAAGTGGCAGGTTCCTGAGGCCTAACGTTTTGCTCTAGGAGGCCAACGTTGCCCAAAAAGGGCCTAACATCACCCTAAAAGGGCATGACATCACCTTTACAACTTTTTTTAGGGTTTAATTATGACATTTAATGTAAAAACTTGATATTATTTGTAACAGGTCAGATCGACCTTTTTGACCTAATTCTAGTCATTACTATTGTATAAATAGGGGGAAAATCCCTCTTATTTTTCATCATCTTTCACTCACACTTGTGAGGTCTAAAACTTGTGCTCTACTTAGGGTTTTATGACTAAAATTTAGTGCGCACTTGTTGGAGGAGGCTAATCTTGGACTATTTTGGCAATTTTCTTGGTGGAAGTGTTCAACTAGGGTTTGTGCTTGATGATTCTTGATGAAGGTAAGCAAAATTTCTGCAATTCTTCTTCATTGAATGGTTATAGTCATGTTTATCTTGCATTTGCATCAAGATTATGAAATTGCTTGCTTAAAACCCTAGAAATTCTAGCACATGTTATTGTCCTAGCTTTAAGAGCTTTTACCAACTAGATTTTGCCAAGAAGTCATTTTTCTTTAAGCTATTTCTATGGGCCTTGCCATTGAAACGCCCTAGCACTTATTGCTTCATCTTAGCCATCATTTACTTCATATTTGAGTTAAATAGGGAGGAAAATTTACTAAGGCCTAGGTATATCTACACCTTAGTAGTTATTTTCCCCTACGGTTTGTTGGTTGAAGCCTTGGCTTGCCAACACTTCAATTATCAACCCCTCTTGTCTTTGGCTCTCCTATTATCATCCTTTCCTTCAAAATTTGCTGCCACTTTATTGACTCCATTTTCCCTAAAAAAACACTAGTCTAAGTCCTCACTAGAGTAATTGATCAACACAACCTTCAAAATCTACTCTTTGAACAACCTACTAACACTTTCTAACCCTAGAATAACTTGACCTACTAACAACATTGTTGTTGTTACTAAAGTAAGCTACAACCATTAGATGCAACATTAAAATCTCATAAAAGCAATTGTAAAGGCTGAATTATACTTTGTCTTATGTGCTTCTATCAAATGCTAATGTTACAACCTCAATGGTTTATGGTTTTCAGTCATTTTGAAGCTATTTTCAAGACATTTTATGCGAATTATTGCTCTATAAGCATTGTTGTTATAAGATTTATGTTTACTTCATCATATTCAACAAAATGATTTTATTAAGAAAGCCCATGGTTTTATGAAGTGCTAACCAGCAAGTGTACTTGCAAATATATAGTTTTCTTGTTGCTTTCTTCCGGGCAGGTACACTTCTGACATATTATCTCTTCATTGGTTATTAAACCGGACTTTATGATTGGTGGTGACTTGTTAGAGGGGATCTTTACCTACCTACTTTGACTTTGCCTTCCCAAACCCCCAGGTCACCGGGGATGTCTCCCCTGGGCCTACCACCCTAAATAGAAAGATACATCCTATTGAGGTGGCAATGATAGGATAATCTTTCGTTATGCCAATTGGCTTTCCATTTACCTTTTCTTCTATCAAAATGCAAATTGCGTGATAACACTCTCGATACTCATTCAACTAGACCACATCCAAATGTCAATCCTTCCAAAGAAAAAATTCAATACATCAAGCCCTAAAGGGTTGAAAATTATGACAAAAATGTAATAAAAGGTATCAAGGTGTATTGCCTTGCCTTGCCATGCCATTCCATGTCTTGCCATGCCTTGCCTTTGTATGCCTTGCATTGCCTTTCCTTGCCATGCATTTCTTTGCCTTACCATTCCATGCCATTCCTTTCCTTTCCATTCATTTCCTTGCCATGCCATGCGATGTCATGCCTTGCCTTTCCATGCCATCACTTTCCTTGTGATGCCATGCATTTCCTTCCCTTGTCATGTCATGCATTGTCTTGCCTAGCCATGCTATGTCGTGCCTTGCCTGTTGCATGCCTTGCCTTTCCATGCCTTACCTTGCCATGCCATGCCTTGTAATTGTTAGAAAGTAATAGATGTGCTCATTTAACCATAGACAATATACAAATATTGTCACCCAACCATAGGCCGAAGCCACCCCCGAGCACCTTAACCTTGACAGAGAATGATTCCAGAAGCAAACCAATAGTCAACCAAGGCTAATGCATCAAGCAAAGATAGCCAAGACTGATCATAAAGTCCAGACATAACCAATAGAAAGGCTGAGCCTAAACCAAGAATATAGATTGGAGTAGCTGTCCGCGGCAGCTACTCCCCAGACTTGCGCACTTGCCTAGTTTATGCAGTGCACACTTCTTCACTACTGAAATTTTGAGCTATGTGTGCCAAATGAGGTCTAGCTACTTATATTTAAACTGTTTTCCTGAGTTGTCTGGGTCGACTTCTCATTTTGGAGGCTAAATACTTAATATTAAATATTTCCTTGAGCCGAATTGTCTTCTAGGGTTATGTTCAATGCTTTAGGGTTTCTTCTTGCTTCTCGGAATATTCTATCATCGATAGGGTTACATGTGGAAGTAAATACCTATCGTAGTTACCATAATAGCAACAATCGTTCCATGCCATGCCATGCCATGGCTTGTTATCATATGGTATGCCTTTCCTTGCCATGCATCTCCATACCATGCCTTGCATTCACTTGCCATGCCTTGTCTTTCAATACCATGCCTTTCCATATCATGTTGATTAAGGTTGGTTGTCATTGATGTCAACCCTTGAAGAAAGCCCCGCATCACAAAGGTTTGGGTAATGGACCCAAGATGGTTTGATGTATGGATGACTCGTTATTGTCTTGTCATGGTTGATAAGAAGTAAATATGGATGAACTCCAAAGTGGTCCCCTTATGGTGAAATCCCTCTCGGGAAGACGCTTTGCGGAGTAAGAGAACCCATGCCTAATTGTGGAATAATGAGATGAAGGATAGTGAATTTGTTAGCGAAACTATTCTAGATGGATATTTCTTGTCATTCCATTTTCGGTGATATGTGGAACGTCACATAACTCCTCACAGTTAGAGAGTTATGACCATGTGAAGTTGGAGAACCCAGGTTTGGGTAATGGACCCAAGTTTGCTTGATGGATAACGTTATGATTTTTGATATATTTGAAGGTAATACTATTCTATATGGATAGTACATGTCATTCCATTTCTGGTGGTATGTGGAACGTCACATAACTCCTCACTGTTTGAGAGTTAGGGCCTTACGAAGTTGGAGGACCCTCATATGTCATCTAGAAACCCCAAAAGGTCAAAGTAGCCAAAAAGTCGTTTAAGAGATTTTAGAAGTTAAATAATAAAGTGAAGTGATGAGTGTACACTAATTCAAAGTGAATACAAAATAAATTATTTAAATAATAAATTCAATGGAGAAATTAGAAGATGGTTAACCCTAAAATAATGAAAGTGGGCAAAGTGACCTAAAAGATGTTTTTAAGGAAGCTACTTGGAGAATATAAATAAGAGGCAAGGCTCTTTCATTTAAGAAACACTTGAGCATATTGAATATCTATAGGTGTGTGAGGTAACCAAAGGATATCTAAGCCAAATTTCTGAGGGAAGGTCAAGAAACGAAGGTCGGAATTCAAGGAAGGATAAATTCTTTTGATGATGCTTTCTAAGGTATGTTATTTACAGGTCATCTCACCATTTTCGCAATAACTTTTTTTCTAGAATGATTCAAATGGTGAAATTGCTATGCCATTGAGGAAACATATCCAAGTATTTGTGGTAAAATATTTAGCTTGTGGGTCGTTGTATTTTTGGAGTTACACTCCGTGGAAAATAGGGTTTGTGGCTAGTCCTGAAACTAGTCAAAAACAAGTGTTTCGGGTAAAAACGTCATAACTTCTTCATAACAGATCAAAATTTAGTAATACCAAATGTGTTGGTTATAGTATAGTCTTTAGTATGATTTTTAACAATTTTATATTGATTCAACAAATATTATGTGCGGGGCACGCTCTACCAGGTCGCTCTCTAGAATAAACTAGAATTCGACAAGATATGTCATTTTTGCTATAAATCGTTTTCTGAGAGGTTCCAAGTAGTGAAACCTGGAGGAATTGCATTAAACACAATGAAGAACATTGTGTATCAGTTTCATATCTTTATTCATTATAGGTACAAAGTTACGATTACTTCAAGTTAGGGTTGTTGACTAATCCAAAACTAGGCATGTGAGACTAAAGAAAAGTTTGATGAAAATGCTAGTCTCTTGTTGTTGAAGTTAAGGAAGGTTTGCAGGAATGTGATAATATACACCAGGTCTATTACAGATCTACAAATCAGATTTCGATGATGAAATTGATGAGGGCTTTTGGTTGAGGTACATGTTGAGTACATGGTTGAGACAAGTAGTTGATGAGTTGGCACATACATGAGGTGTATAGTTGATGAAGTTGGTACATATTGATGAGTAGTTGACTACATGGTTGGATGCACTTTTTTATGGTACAAATTGATTACATGTTGTTTGGTAAAGGTTGGTGCATGGTTGATGCACTTGTTTATGGTACAAGTCGATGCATGGTTCAGATTTATTGGTACAGGTTTACATCGGTATATCTCACAGTGATAGTGTGACAGTGGTTTCATCATTCTACTTCTATTTCAGGGCGGTTGTACAGGCAATGACAGGTGGTTGTAGCCACCTTCCGGTTGTAGCCGAAGAACATAGGAGGTTGTAGCCTCCTTCTAGTTGTAGCCATATAATTGGGGAGTTGGAGCTTCCCTCATGTTGTAGCATGATAAACTAGGGGGTTGGAGCCTCCTTCCAGTTGCAACTGGAAATCAAAGGAAGTTGGTGCTTCCAATGAATGTAATTCTTCAAGACATATAAGAAAAAACATTCTGTGGTTTTCTCCCGCTTTGGGTTTTCACGTAAAACACTGGTGTACTGTGTATGTGCATGATTGTTCATTTGTTCATTGATCATTATTGGATGATAATTCTACATTGACATAACACTTGCATAATTTGGTTAAAAAGGATTAAATTGTTCTATTACTGATTCACCCCCCCTCTGAGTAATCCAACAATTGGTTTCAGAGCAGGTTCCTTCAGAATCAGTTTAACCACTGAAAGGTAGATCATGAGAGCAACAACTTGTATAAAGATGGAATACCACAGTTTGATGGACAAAAGTATGTTTTTTGGAGCATAAGGATGAAGACATATATACAAGCACATGGATTTGAAATTTGGCAATCAATTGTAGATGGATATATAGCACTAGCAGTTTCGCCAACAAATGACAAAGTAGTGAAACTCGGTCAAAATAATTCCAAAGCGACAAATGCAATTCTGAATGGTCTCAGTGAAATGGTATTTACCAAAGTTGCACATTGTAAATCCGCTAAAGATATTTGGGACAAGCTTCGAAATATTTATGAAGGAGATACAAAAGTCAAAGCAGCAAAGCTTCAAACTTACAGGGGTTAGTTCGAACAACTAAAAATGAAGGAAGATGAAAATATTGCATCCTACTTCTTACGAGTCGATGAAATAGTGAATGCAACCATAGGATTGGGAGAAGAAATCGAAGAATCTGTAATTGTTCAAAAGGTACTAAGATCTCTTCCTTTGATATTTACCCTAAGATACCAGCACTAGAAGAAAGATCGGATCTAAACTCAATAAGCATGGATGAAATGAATGGAATCTTCACAGCATATGAAATGAGAACTGAACAGAAAAATCCATATGTAAAAGAAGCAGCCTTCAAAGCATCCAAAAGATCAAAGCAAAAGAAAGAGCAACAAGAATAATATAGCAGCAACAATGACCTCTCAGAAGATGATGAAGAAGTGGCTAACTTCGTCAAAAGACTGAACAAGGGAACCAACGGTAGGTATAGAGGTAAGCTTCCTTTAATTTGTTTTAATTGTGATGTTATTGGTCATTTTCTAACAAATGTCCTCACAAGAAAAGAAGAAATGATGAAGTTTACTCAAAAGGCAAACAAACATATAAAGACAAAAGAACTACAAAGAAAGTTTTCAAGAAAAGCCTATGCACCAAAGAAGACATCTCATCATCAGATGAATATGAAGTCAGTGACAGTGAGACATAGAGAGTTATATTCATGGTAGTAAAGACTCTGACAAAGAAGACTCCGAAGAAGAATATGAAGAAGCCGAAGAAGAAGTCGAAGAAGAAATTGAAGAAGCAGAAGTTGACTTTTGAAAAGAGTTAAAGTGTGCCATAGAATTTATCAGAAAAGAAAAGAAGAAGAACAAGAAACTACAAGCAGAACTAGATAAGAAAGAAGACACTCAAGAACTAGAACAAATGATCACAAAATTGAAAGTTCAAATAGAAGAAGATAAAAGAATTGAAGAAGCACTCAAAGAACAACTAGAAGAAAAGGACAGGATCATCGGAAACTTGGAAGCAGAGATTGTAACATTAAGAAAGGATATTCAAAATAAAAATATGTCGAATAGCTCAAAAGTTTTGGATGACATTATCAGCAACCAAAAATCTCATTTTGACAAGACCAGACTTGGATATAATCAGACAGAAAAGGGATCAAGCTCCAAAACAACAGAGAAAGAAACCTATCCAAAAAGCTATGCAGAAATAATTAAAGGGGATAGGAAGATATACAAAGAAGATTACATGGACACTCCTCCACCGAGAAGATTCAGATTTCAGAATCAACAAACGATAGATAGACCTCAAGAAGATGAAGGATTCACAAGAGCACTTCCTTTCAAAAGATCCTCAACTCCCAGGTATCAAACTATATATTTGTTTGGTTTATGTTATGCATGTAATAATTTTGGACATAAAGCTGTGAATTGCAGAGCTAACAACATGAACAACAACAACTTTGAGAGTTATACACAAAGGGGTTGTTCAAGAAGGTCTAGTGAAACACAAAGAAGAAATTACAACAGGTTTGAATCCTTGAGAAATGAAGTAGAATGTTACAAATGTAACAATTTTGGACATGTGGCCAAAGAGTGCAGAATGATAATCCCTCCTAAAGAACCTCAACAGAACAACAACAATCACAAACAAGAACCACAGAAAAGGACATGGATAAGAACGCAAGATCAGTATAACAATGAAGAATGCACACTCGTTCTACAAGCTAAGCAGAAGAAACATGGTTGGTATGTTGACAGTGGGTGTTCAAAACACATGACAGGTGATAGAGACAAGTTTCTTACATTACGAAAGGAAATAGATGGATCAGTCTCCTTCGGAAATGATGATTCAGCCAAAATCATTGGAAAAGGCACAGTCCAAATTGGGAACAAGAATGAAAAGGCAGAAAACGTTCTACTAGTAGAAGATATGAAACATAATCTTCTAAGTGTGAGTCAAATGTGTGACCAAGGTCATAAAGTTACTTTCGATTCACAAAAGTGTGAGATAAGAAAAGAAGGTTCAGGGAAATTTGTCGCTACAACTGCAAGAACTTCAAGCAACATATATGTGTTAAGTGAAATTGGAAATGAAAAATGTTGTCTAGGAAAGGAAGATGAAAGTTGGCTATGGCACAGAAGAATGGGTCACATGCATTTTGATAACCTTGTCAAAGTCAACAAAAGAGAAGCAGTCAGATAAATGCCCCAGATCACGAAACCAACCAACACTTTATGCAAGCATTGTCAACAAGGAAAGCAAACAAAGACCGGGTTCAAATCAAAGGAATATTCAACGACAAGACCACTAGAAATTGCACAAACTGATATAGTTGGACCAACTAAAACAACAGGCTTAAAAGGTGATAAATGTTTTATTTTGTTAGTTGATGATTATACAAGAATGACTACAATTTGCTTTCTCAAGAATAAGTCAAAAGCTTTTGAAAACTTCAAGATCTACAAGGAAATGGTTGAAAATGAAATGGATTCAAAAATCAAATGCTTGAGATCTGATAATGGAGGAGAGTCCACCTCAAATGAATTTATGGACTACTGCAACAATCATGGAATAAAAAGACAATTCTTCATTGCTAGAACACCTCAACAGAATGGAGTTGTAGAAAGAGAGAACAATATAGTACAGGAAATGGCTCGAACAATGCTAATGGATTCAAAATTGACAGATATTTTTTGGACACGGGCAGTGCATACAACAGTTCACATTCAAAACAGAGTAATGCTCAAAAACAACACTGACAAAACTCCTTACAAACTATGGAAATGAAGACCAAGAAATGTAAAGCATTTCAGAGTTTTTGGAAGCAAATGCTATATCAAAAAGGAACATGGTGGAATGGGAAAGTTTGACTCTCACGTGGACAAATGAGTACTTGTTGGTTACTCAAGTACAAGGAAATCATACAAGTGTTACAATCTAATATTGAACAAATTTGTGGAAAACATACAAGTGTTAGAATCTAATATTGAACAAAGTTGTGGAAAGCATCAACGTAACAATTGATGAAACAGACAGACCAAAATCAAAGGAAGAAAATGAATCAATGAAACAACCCTTAGAAGAAGAAGGAGAAGAGGAATATGAAGAGAATCTAACAGAATCAGAAGAGCAAGTTCAACATGTTTCTCCAAAGACACCCAATAAACGAGTACATAAGAATCATCCTTCAGATCNAAACAAAGATGCAGGAGTTGAGACTAGAAGAAGAATCCGTTCACCAGAACAAACACACCTAACACTCTTATCTACAATTGAACCAAACTGTTTTGAAGAAGCCAACAAGGATGAATTTTGGAATAAGGCCATGGATGAAGAATTGGATCAAATAGAGAAAAATGACACTTGGGAATTGGTTTCAAGACCAAAGAATAAGAATGTGATCGACACAAAATGGGTTTTCAGAAATAAATTGAATGAAGATGGACAAGTTACAAGGAACAAAGCTAGATTGGTATGTAAAGGATATGCTCATATTGAAGGAATTGATTTTGAAGAGACTTTTGCCCAAGTTGCCATAATGGAATCAATCCGTTTGCTTTTAGCTTATGCATACTCCAAAAATGTTAAAGTATATCAGATGGATGTAAAATCAGTTTTTCTGAATGGGGAACTTGAAGACGAAGTCTACATTGAACATCCAAAAGGATTTCAGTTGTCAGAGAACACATATTATGTGTGTAAATTAAAAAAGTCCCTGTATGGTCTAAAACAGGCTCCTAGAGCATGGTACTCTAGACTGAATAAGTATCTACAACAGGCAGGGTTCAGAAAAGGAAGTGCAGATAGAAACCTCTACATCAAGGTAAGTCAAGGTAATATTTTATTAATTGAAGTTTATGTTGATGATATTATTTTTGGTAGTGATGATGACAGGTTAAGCCAGAAATTTGCAAAAGATATGCAAAATGAATTTGAAATGTTGTTACTTGGAGAACTATCCTTCTTTCTGGGACTTCAGATACATCAAAGCAATGAAGACATTTTTTATCTAGCAAACCAAGTATATCAAAGAAATGCTAAAGAGGTTCGAAATGGAAGATTGCAAACCAGTTATCACTCCCATGCAAATCAGTTGCAAGTTGAGTAAAGATGATAATTCAAAGTCTACAGATCAGAGGCAATACAGGTCAATGATTGACAACCTACTATAGGTGACAACATCCAGACTAGATGTAATGCAGGCAGTTGGACAAGTGGAACGATTTCAAACAACACCAAAGGAATCACATGTATTAGCAGTGAAGAGGATTTTCAGATATCTCAAAGGAACAAAAGAGTTTGGATTATGGTATCCAAAAGGAAAGGATCTATCACTAATTGCCTACATAGATACAGATTGGGCAGGTTGTATTGATGACCGATGAAGCACCAGTGGAGAAACGTTCTACTTGGGTGAGTGTTTAGTATCATGGCTAAACAATAAACAAACATCAATATCTTTATCTACAGCCGAGGCAGAGTATATTGCATCAACATCATGTTGTACACAGGTACTTTCGATGAAACAAACTCTGACAGATATACAGGTTGAGTATGATGAGCCCATTCCAATCTATTGTGATAATACAAACACCATCAGTATCTCGAAGAACCCAGTGATGCACTCCAAGACGAAACACATTCCAATCAAGTATCACTTTCTACGGGAGCAGGTTGCAGAAAAGAACATCAGAGTTGAGTATGTGGGCACAAAAGAACAAGTGGCGGACATCTTTACAAAACTAGTTCCATGGGAAGGCTTTGAATATCTTCGCCAAAGACTTGGAGTTATTTCCACTCCAAAATGAATGATTTTTGAATTCTTATCTTATATGTCTTAGATGTACGCGAGGAAGCACCATAAGAGGGCAGTTGAATCATGGGGAGCAGCCCCGGATGGAAATATACCTTTGTCATTGATGAAAAAGGGGGAGAGATTTATCAGATGCAGAGGACAGAGACATGGTTCCAGGGGGAGTAGATTTATCATATGCAGAGGATAGATACATGGTTCCAGGGGGAGCATGAGTGATATGATTTCAGTATTGCATCGGAGTGTTTCCATCAATGCCAAAGGGGTAGATTGTTGATTAAGGTTGGTTGTCACTGATGTCAACCCTTGAAGAAAGCCTTGCATCACAAAGGTTTGAGTAATGGAACCAATATTATTTGATGTAAATATGACTCATTATTGTCTTGTCATGGTTGATAAGAAGTAAATATGGATGAACTCCAAAGTGGTCCCTTTATGGTGAAAGCCCTCACGGGAAGACACTTTGCAAAGTAAGAGAACCCGTGCCTAATTGTCGAATAATGAGATGAAGGATAGTGAATTTGTCAGGGAAACTATCCTATATGGATAGTGCTTGTCATTCCATTTCTGGTGGTATGTGGAACGTCACATAACTCCTCATGGTTAGAGAGTTATGACCATGTGAAGTTGGAGAACCCAGGTTTGGGTAATGGACCCAAGTTTGTTTGATGGATAATAGTTGGATTTTTGATATATTTGAAGGTAATACTATTCTATATGGATATTACATGTCATTCCATTTCTGGTGGTATGTGGAACATCACATAACTCCTCACGGTTTGAGAGTTATGGCCTTACGAAGTTGGAGGACCATCATATGTCATCTAGAAGCCCTAAAAGGTCAAAGTAATCAAAGTGGTTTAAGAGTTTTTAGAAGTTAAATAATAAAGTGAAGTGATGAGTGTACTATAATTCAAAGTGAATACAAAATAAATTATTTAAATAATAAATTCAATGGAGAAATTAGAAGAGGGTTAACCCTAAAATAAGGAAAGTGGACAAAGTGACCTAGAAGATGTTTTTAAGGAAGCTACTTGGAGAGTATAAATAAGAGGCAAGGCTCTCTCATTTAAGACACACTTGATAATGTTGAATACCTATAGGTGTCTGAGGTAACTAAAGGATATCTAAGCCAAATTTCTAAGGGAAGGTGAAGAAAAGAAGGTCGGAATTTAAGGAAGGATAAATTCTTTTGATGATGCTTTCTAAGGTATGTTATTTACAGGTCATCTTACCATTTTTGCAATAATTTTTTTTATAAAATGATCCGGACTGTGAAATTTCTATACCATTGAGGAAATATATCCAAGTATCTGTGGTAAAAAATTCATCTTGTGGGTCGTTTTATTTTTGGAGTTACACTCCGTGGAAAATAAGGTTTGTGGCTAGTCCTAAAACTAGTCAAAAACATGTGTTTCGGGTAAAAACGTCATAACTTCTTCATAAAGTATACAAATTTAGTAAGACAAAATGTGTTGGTTATAGTATAGTCTGTAGTATGATGTGTAACAGTTTCATATTGATTCAACAAATATTCTGTGCGGGGCACGCTCTACAAGGTCGCTCTATAGAATAAGCCAAAATTCAACAAGGTATGCCATTTTTGTTATAACTCCTTTTATGAGAGGTTCCAAGTAGTGACACCTGGAGGAATTGCATAAAACACACTGAAGAACATTGTGTATCAGTTTCAGTTCTTTATTCATTATAGGTACAAATTTATGTTTACTTCAAGTTAGGGTTGTTGACTAATCCAAAACTAGGCATGTGAGACTAAAGAAAAGTTTGATGAAAATGCTAGTCTCTTGCTGTTAAAGTTAAGGAAGTTTTTTAGGAATGTGATGATATACACCAGGTATATTACAGAGCTACAAATCAAATTTGGATGATGAAATTGATGACGAATTTTGGTCGAGGTATATGTTGAGTACATGGTTGAGACAAGTAGTTGATGAGTTGGCACATACATGAGGTGTATATTTGATGAAGTTGGTACATATTGACGAATCATAGTTGATGAGTAGTTGACACATGATTGGTACATACTTGGTACATGGCTGGATGCACTTGTTTATGCTAGAGGTTGATTACAGGTTGTTTGGTACGGGTTGGTGCATGGTTGATGCACTTGTTTATGGTACATGTTGATTACAGGTTGAGGTACAGGTTGATGCATGGTTTAGATTTATTGGTACAAGTTTACAACGATATATCTCACAGTGATAGTGTGACAGTGGTTTCATCATTCTACTTTTACTTCAGGGTAGTTGGACGAGGCAAGGATAGGTGGTTGTAGCCACCTTCCGGTTGTAGCCAGAGAACATAGGAGGTTGTAGCCTCCTTCTGGTTGTATCCAGATAATTGGGGAGTTGGAGCTTCCCTCATGTTGTAGCCTGAGAAATTAGGGGGTTGGAGCCTCCTTCCAGTTGCAGCTGGAAAACAAAGGAAGTTGGTGCTTCCAATGAATGTAATTCTTCAAGACATATAAGAAAAAACATTATGCGGTTTTCTCCTGCTTTGGGTTTCCACGTAAAACACTGGTGTACTGCGAATGTGTATGATTGTTCATTTGTTCATTGCTCATTATTGGATGATAATTCTACATTGACATAACACTTGGATTATTTGGTTAAAAATGATTAAATTGCTCTATTACTGATTCACCCCCCCTCTTAGTAATCCAACATATCATGCCTTGCCTGGCCATGTCATGCCATGTCATGGCTTGCCTTTGCATTCCTTTCCATGCCATACCTTTCATTGCCTTGTCTTTCCATGCCATGCATTGCCTTGCCTTTCCATGCCATGCCATGCCTCGTCTTTGCATACCTTGCCTTGTCATGCCTTGCCTTGCCATGCCATGCCATGCCTTGCCTTTCCATGCCATACAATGTCATGCCTTGCCTTTCCATGCCATACCATGCCATGCCATCATATGGTATGCCTTTCCATGCCATACACCTCTATACCATGCCTTGCAATGCCTAGATTTGTCTTTCCATACCATCCCATTATTTTCCATGCCATGTTATGGCTTGCCTTGCCATGGGTTTCCATTCCATGCCTTGCCTTACCGTACCATGCCCCTCCATACCATGCCTTGCATTCACTTGCCATTCCTTGTCTTTCCATACCATGCCTTGCCTTGCCATGCTATGTCATGCCTTCCCTTTGCATGCCTTGCAGCTAGAGAACCCCTCACTTCCAGGTGCCATGCCTCGTGAGGGAATCGATAACGTGGTCACCTAGTCCATGCCTAAACAAGCTTGCAACATCTCACAGAACTCAAAAATGTTGCTCCGTTAGGTTTTTATGTCCGGAAGAGGAATTGTCCAAGAGTCCGCGAAATGGTTTGGGATGCAACTTGAAACTAGGCATATAAAGAGAACCGAGACTCAGATTGAGGAACCATTGTATTCGTTGGATTCTTGGCATAGGATTTCAGCTATATCACCCCTCACTCTCAAGCGCCATGCCTCGAAAGTTGCTTTACTCATTGATTTTGAGAACTAGTGTTTTGCTCAGTTTGAAGCAATGCAACATTTGGATTAAGGGGTTCAATTTATGAAACCATGCCTTGGGAGTGGATGGATAATGTGGTCACCTAGTACATTCTTAAATAAGCTTGTCGCATCTCACAGAAGTCAAAAATGCTGCTTCGTTAGGTTTTTATGCCCTGAGAAGGAATTGGCCAAGAGTCCCCAAACTAGTTTGGGATGCGAATTGCAACTCAACATATAACGCAAACCGAGACTCGGATGGAGGAAACGTCATCTTCGTTGGATTCCTGGGATAGGATTTTAGCTAGAGAACCCTTCACTCTCTGGTCCCATGCCTTAGAAGTTGTTTTTTTCATCGATTTGGAGAACTAGGGTTTTTCTCAGTAAGAAGCAATGCAACATTTGGATTTAGGGGTCTAATTTATGAAACCATGCCTCGAGAGCAGATGGACAATGTGGTCACCTAGTCCATGCCTAAACAAGCTTGAAACATCTTACAAAAATCAAAAATGTTACTCCGTTAGGTTTTTATGCCATGAGGAGGAATTGGCCAAGAGTCCCTTAAATGGTTTGGGATGCGGCTTGCAATTGGGCATAAAAAGAAAACCGAGACTCAGATTGAGGAACCGTCGATTCCGATGGATTACTGGGATAGGAGTTCAACTAGATCACCCCTCACTCCCGAGTGTCATGCCTCAGATTTAGGGGTCCAATTTATGAAACCGTGCCCCGAGAGAAAATGGACAATGTGATCACATAGTCCATGCCCAAACAAGCTTGCAACATCTCATGAAACTCAAAAATGATGCTCCATTAGGTTTTTATGCCCTAAGGAGGAATTGGCCAAGAGTCCTCGAAATGGTTAAATATGCAACTTGCAACTGGGCATATAACAAAACCAAGACTTGGATTGAGGAACTGTCATCTCCGATGGATTATTGGGATAGGATTTCAGCTAGAGCACCACTCACTCCCGGGTGCCATGCCTCGAAAATTGTTTTTTTCATTGATATCGAGAAATAGGGTTTTGCTCAGTTTGAAGCAATGCAACATTTGTATTTATGGGTCCAATTTATGAAACCATGCCTAAGGAGTGGATGGACAATGTGGTCACATATTCCATGCCTAAACAAGCTTGCAACATCTTACGAAACTCAAAAATGTTGCTCTGTTAGGTTTTTATGCCCTGAGGAGGAATTGGCCAAGAGTCCCCGAAATGGTTTGGGATGCGACTTGCAATTGGGATTATAATATAAGCTGAGACTCAAATTGAGGAACCTTCATCTTCGTTGGATTCCTGGCATAGGATTTCAACTAGAGCACCCCTCACTCCTGGGTCCAATCCTTTGGAAGTTGTTTTCTTCATCGATTTCGAGAACTAGTGTTTTGATCAGTTTGAAGCAATGCATCATTTGAATTTAGGGGTCCAAATGAAACCATGCCTCGGGAGCGAATAGACAATGTGGTCACCTAGTTGATGCCTAAAGAAGCTTGCAACATCTCACAGAACTCAAAAATGCTGCTTCGTTAGGATTTTATGCCATGAGGAGGAATTGATCAAGAGTCCCTGAAATGGTTTGAGATGTGACTTGCAAATGGGCATATATCAAAAAATAAGACTCGGATTGAGGAACCATTGTCTCTGATGGATTATGGGATAGGATTTTAGCTAAAGAACCGCTCACTCTCGAGTGCAATGCCTCAAAAGTTGTTTTTTTCATTGATTTCAAGAAATAGGGTTTTGCTCAGTTTGAAGCAATGCAACATTTGGATTAAGGGGTCCAATTTATGAAACTGTGCATCGAAAGCAATTAGAAAATGTGGTCACATAGTCCATTCCTAAACAAGCTTGCAGCATCTCACGAAACTCAAAAATGCTGATCTATTAGGTTTTTATGCCCCTAGGAGGAATTGGCCAAAACTCTACGAAATGGTTTGGGATACGACTTGCAATTGGGCATATAATGAAAACCGAGACTTGGATTGAAGAACCATCATCTCTTATGGATTCTTGGCACAGGATTTTAGCTAGAGCACCCCTCGCTCCCGGGTCCAATCCCTCAGAAGTTGTTTTTTTCATTGATTTTGAGAACTAGCGTTTTGCTTAGTTTGAAGCAATGCAACATTTGGATTTAGGGTCCAATTTATCAAACCGTGCCTTGGCAGCAGATGGATAATGTGGTCACCTAGTCCATGCCTAAACAAGCTTGCAACATCTCACAGAACTCAAAAATTCTGCTCCATTAGGCTTTTATGCCTTGAGGAGGAATTTGCCAAGAGTCCTCGAAATGGTTTGGGATGCGAATTGCAACTGGGCATATAACGAAAATCGAGACTTGGATTGAGCAAAATTCATCTCCATTGGATTTTGGGTATAGTATTTCAGCTAGAGCACCCCTCACTCTCGAGTCCAATCCCTCAGAAGTTGTTTTTTTCATTGATTTTGAGAACTAGGGTTTTGCTCAGTTTGAAGCAATGCAACATTTGGATTTAGGGGTCCAATTTATGAAATCGTGCATCGGGAGCGGATGGACAATGTGGTCACATAGTCCATGCCTAAACAATCTTGCAGCATCTCACGGAACTTAAAAATGTTTCTCCGTTAGGTTTTTATGCCCTGAGGAGGAATTGACCAAGAGTCGCCAAAATGGTTTGGGATGCGACTTGCAACTTGGAATATAACAAAAATCGAGACTTGGATTGAGGAACCGTCATCTCCATTGGATTCCTAGCATATGATTTTAGCTAGAGCACCCCTCACTCCTGGGTCCAATCCCTTGAAAGTTGTTTTTTTCATCGATTTCGAGGAATAGTGTTTTGCTCAGTTTGAAGCAATGTAACATTTGGATTTAGGGGTCCAATTTATCAAACCATGCCGCGGGAGCGGATGGATAATGTGGTAACCTATTCCATGCCTAAAAAAGCATGCAACATTTCATGGAACTCAAAAATTCTACTCCGTTGGGTTTTTATGCCCTGAGGAGGAATTGGCCAAGAGTCCCCGAAATGGTTTGGGATGCGACTTGAAACTGAGAATATAACAAAAACCAAGACTCAGATTGATGATCGTCGTCTCCCTTGGATTCCTAGCATAGGATTTGAGCTACAACACCCCTCACTCCCAGGTCCAATCCCTCGAAAGTTGTTTTTTCATCGATTTTGAGAACTAGTGTTTTTCTTAGTTTGAAGCAATGCAACATTTGGATTTAGGGGTCCAATTTATGAAACAGTGCCTTAGGAGTGGATGGACAACGTGGTCACCTATTCCATTCCTAAACGAGCTTGCATCATCTCACGAAACTCAAAAATGTTGCTCCGTTAGACTTTTATGCCCCAAGGAGGAATTGGCCAAGAGTTCCCAAAATTGTTTGGGATGCGACTTGCAACTGGGCATATAATGAAAACTGACACTCGGATTGAGTAACCATCATTTCCGATGGATTATTGGAATAAAATTTCAGCTAGAGCACCCCTCACTCCTGGGTGCCATGCCTCAGAAGTTGTTTTTTTCATTTATTTCGAGAAATAGGGTTTTGCTCAGTTTGAAGCAATCCAACATTTGGATCAAGGGGTCCAATTTATGAAACCATGCCTCGAGAGAGGATGGAAAATGTGGTCATGTAGTCCATGCCTAAACAAAATTGCAGCATCTCAAGGAACTCAAAAATGCTGCTCCGTTAGGTTTTTATGCCCTGAGGAGGAATTGGCCAAGAGTCCCCGAAATGTTTTGGGATACGACTTGCAATTGGGCATATAACCAAAATCGAGACTCAGATTGAGGAACCGTCATCTCCATTGGATTCTTGGCATAGGATTTCATTTAGAGCACCCCTCACTCCCGTGTCCAATCCCTTGAAAGTTGTTTTTTTCATCGATTTCTAGAACTAGTGTTTTGCTCAGTTTGAAGCATTCTAACATTTGGCTTTAGGGGTCCAATTTATGAAACCATGCCTCGAGAGCGGATGGACAATGTGGTCACCTAGTCCATGCCTCAGGATTAGATGGACAATGTGGTCACCTAGTCCATGCCTAAAATAGCTTGCAACATCTCACGAAACTCAAAATGTTGCTTTGTTAGGCTTTTATGCCCTGAGGAGGAATTGGCCAAGAGTCCTCGAAAGGGTTTGGGATGCGACTTGCAACTAGGCATAAAATGAAAACTGAGACTCAGATCGAGGAACCGTCGACTCTGATGGATGTCTGAGATTGAATTTCAGGTAGATCACCCCTCACTCCTGGGTGCCATGCCACATAAGTTGTTTTTCTCATTGATTCCGAGAACTAGTGTTTTGCTCAGTTTGAAGCAATGCAACATTTGGATTAAGGGGTCCAATATATGAAACCATGCCTCGGGAGCGGATTGACAATGTGAACACCTAGATCATGCCTAAACAAGCTTGCAGCATCTCACGGAACTCAAAAATGCAGCTATGTTAGGTTTTTATACCCTGAGGAGGAATTGACCAAGAGTCCCTGAAATGGTTTGGGATGCGACTTGTAACTAGGAATATAACGAAAAATGAGACTTGGATTGAGAAATCATCATCTCCGTTGGCTTCATGGCATAGGATTTTAGCTAGAGCACCCCTCACTCCCGTGTCCAATCCCTCAGAAGTTGTTTTTTTCATCTGAGAACTAGGGTTTTTCTCAGTTTGAAGCAATGCAACATTTGGATTTAGGGGTCCAATTTATCAAATCGTGCCTCAGGAGAAGATGGACAATGTGTTCATATAGTCCATGCCTAAATATGCTTGCAGCATCTCACAGAACTAAAAAATGCTGCTCTGTTAGGTTTTTATGCCTCTAGAAGGAATTGGCCAAGAGTCCCTGAAATGGTTTGGGATGTGACTTGCAACTGGGCATATAACAAAAAATTTGACTCGGATTGAGGAACCATCGTCTCCGTTGGATTCCTAGCAGATGATTTTAGCTAGAGCACCCCTCACTCTCTGGTCCAATCCATCGGTAGTTGTTTTTTTCATCGATTTCGAGAACTAGTGTTTTGCTCAGTTTGAAGCAATGCAACATTTGGATTTAGGGGTCCAATTTATGAAACCATGCCTCGAGAATGGATGGACAATGTGGTCACCTATTCCATGCCTAAACAAGTTTGCAGCATCTCACGGAACTCAAAAATTCTGCTCCGTTAGGCTTTTATGCCTTGAGGAGGAATTGGCCAAGAGTCCCCGAAATGGTTTGGGATGCGACTTGCAACTGGGCATAAAATGAAAACCAAGACTTGGATTCAGGAACCGTAGACTCCAATGGATTACTGGGATAGGATTTCAACTAGATCACCCCTCATTCCCGGGTGCCATGCCTCGGAAGTTGCTTTACTCATTGATTTCAAGAACTAGTGTTTTGGTCAGTTTGAAGCAATGCAACATTTGGATTAAGGGGTCCAATTTATGAAACCATTCATCGAGATCAGATGAAGAATGTGGTCACCTATTCCATGCCTAAACAAGGTTGCAACATCTCATGGAAGTCAAAAATGTTGCTCCGTTAGGTTTTTATGCCTTGGGGAGGAATTGGCCAAGAGTCTCCGAAATAGTTTGGGATGCGACTTGCAACTGAGCAATAACAAAAACCGAGACTTGGATTGAGGAAACATCATATCCGTTGGATTCTTGGCATAATATTTCAGCTAGAGCACCCCTCACTCTGGGGTCCAATCCCTCGGAAGTTGTTTTTTTCATCGATTTTGAGAACTAGGGTTTTGCTCAGTTTTAAACAATGTAACATTTGGATTTAGGGGTCCAATTTATGAAACCATTCCTCGTGAGTGAATGGACAATGTGGTCACATAGTCCATGCCTAAACAAGTTTGCGACATCTCATGGAACTCAAAAATGTTGCTCTGTTAGGTTTTTATGCCCCGAGGAGGAATTGGCCAAGAGTCCCTGAAATGGTTTGAGATGCGACTTGCAACTGGGAATAAAATGAAAACTGAGACTCGGATTGAGGAACCATCGACTCCAATGGATTACTAGGATAGGATTTCAGCTAGAGCACCCCTCACTCCTGGGTGCCATGCCTCAAAAGTTGCTTTACTCATGGATTTCGAGAACTAGTGTTTTGCTCAGTTTGAAGCAATGCATCATTTGGATTAAGGGTTCCAATTTATGAAACCATCCCCCCGGAGCGGATGGATAATGTGGTCACCTATTCCATGCTTCAAAAATCTTGCAGCATCTCACGAAACTCAAAAATCCTGCTCTGTTAGGCTTTTATGCTCTGAGGAGAAATTGGCCAAGATTCCCCGAAATGGTTTGGGATGCAACTTGCAACTAGGAATATCATGAAAATCGAGACTTGGATTGAGGAACCGTCATCTCCGTTGGATTCCTGGCATAGGATTTCAGCTAGAGCACCCCTCACTCACGGGTCCAATCCCTCGAAAGTTGTTTCTTTCATTGATTTTGAGAACTAGGGTTTTTCTTAGTTTGAAGCAATGCAACATTTGGATTTAGGGGTCCAATTTATGAAACCGTGCCTTGGGAGAGGATGGACAATGTGGTGACATATTCCATGCCTAAACAAGCTTGTAGCATCTCACGAAACTCAAAAATGTTGCTCTGTTAGGTTTTTATGCCATGAGTAGGAACTGAAAAAGAGTCCACGAAATGGTTTGGGATGCGATTTGCAACTAGGCATATAACAAAAATCGAGACTTGGATTGAGGAACCGTCATCTCCGTTGGATTCCTAGCATAGGATTTCAGCTAGAGCACACCTCAGTCCTGAGTCCAATCCCTCAGAAGTTGTTTTTTTCATCGATTTTGAGAACTAGGGTTTTGCTCAGTAAGAATCAATGCAACATTTAGATTTAGGGGTCCAATTTATGAAACCATGCATCGGGAGCGGATGGGCAATGTGGTCACATAGTCCATGCCTAAACAAGCTTGCATCATCTCACGGAACTAAAAAATGTTGCTACGTTAGGTTTTTATGCCCTGAGGGGGAATTGGCCAAGAGTCCCTAAAAAGGTTTGGGATGTGACTTGCAAATGGGCATAAAAAGAAAACCGAGACTCATATTGAGTAACCGTTGACTCCGATGGATTACTAGGGTATGATTTCAACTAGATCGCCCCTCACTCTTGGGTTCCATGCCTCGAAAGTTGCTTTACTCATTGATTTTGAGAACTAGTGTTTTGCTAAGTTTGAAGCAATGCAACATTTGGATTAAGGGGTCCAATTTATGAAACCATTCCTTGGGAGTGGATGGATAATGTGGTAAGCTATTCCATGCATAAACAAACTTGCAGCATCTCACAGAACTGAAAAATTTTGCTTTGTTAGGCTTTTATGCCCTGAGAAGGAATTGCCTAAGAGTCCCCGTAATGGTTTGGGATGTGACTTGCAACTGGGAATATAACGAAAACTGAGACTTGGATTGAGGAACCATTGTCTTCGTTGGATTCCTGGCATAGGATTTCAGCTAGAGCACCCCTCACTCCTGGGTCCAATCCCTCAGAAGTTGTCTTTTTCATCGATTTTGAGAACTAGGGTTTTGCTTAGTAAGAAACAATGCAACATTTGGATTTAGGGGGTCCAATTTATGAAACCATGTCTCGTGAGTGGATGGACAATGTGGTTACCTAGTCCATGCCTAAACAAGCTTGCAACATCTCACGAAACTCAAAAATGCTACTCCGTTAGGTTTTTATGCCCTAAGGAGGAATTGACCAAGAGTCCTTGAAATGGTTTGGGATGCGACTTGCAACTGGGTATACAACAAAAATCGAGACTCAGATTGAGAAATCGTCGACTCCGATGGATTACTGGGATAGGGTTTTAGCTAGATCACCCCTCACTCCCGGGTGCCATGCCTCAGAAGTTTATTTACTCATTGATTTCGAGAAATAGTGTTTTGCTCAGTTTGAAGTAATGCAACATTTGGATTAAGGGTTCCAATTTATGAAACCGTCCCTTGGGAGTGGATGGATAATGTAGTCACCTAGTCCATTTCTAAACAAGCTTGTAGCATCTCACGGAACTCAAAAATGTTGCTCCGTTAGACTTTTATGCCTTGAGGAGGAATTGACCAAGAGTCCGCAAAATTGTTTGGGATGCGACTTACAACTGGGCATATAACAAATACCAAGATTCAGATTGAGGAACCTTTGTCTGCGTTGGATTCCTAGCATAGGATTTCAGCTATAGCACCCCTCACTCCAGGGTCCAATCCCTCAAAAGTTTTTTTTTCATCGATTTTGAGAACTAGGGTTTTGCTTAGTTTGAAGCAATGCAACATTTGTGTTTCTTTTGTGTAGTAAAGGTTGGTAGGAGTAGTGGGTCATGGACCATTATGAGGACCCTTTGGAATTCATCATTGTCTTCACTTTGCTATTTTTTAGAAAGAGGAAGAAGTCATCTATGTATGTGTTGATGGTGTTGATATTGCACCAAGTCTACACTTCCTGCCAAATGTCCTTGGTAGTCAAGATATAATGCAATGGGTTTATCTCACAGGGTCTCAACTTTGAGAACATGTGACATAGCACATGTTTGGTGACATGACATAGTAGCAAATTATTTGGATGACATAATTATTTTTCTCACCATAGGTGTTGTGCCACAAGGGTACTTGACAACATAGAAGAAACAATTGGTTTTCTGTGTGACCAACTATTAGATAAATAGGTCATTTGTACAAGCTCATGGTATATGGCATCCTTTGATGTTGCATCATGGATCATAAATTACTTATAATTTTATGGGAGAACCATCATGAAATACTTAGAATATGCTCAATCTTGCAACATCTATCGAGGAACTAGGAAATCATCTTGTTGGGATGAAATGTTGTTACACCTGGTAGTTGTGCTACAACCATTAGAAAAATGGGTAGTAACATTAACAACCCTAGGTGCTCAATTTAGATAACAATAGTAACATAGATGCATGATGAAGAAATCTCAATAATACTCTTAGTATCGCTTGTTGGAAATATAAATCTGAGGAACTTACACTCTCCGAACTAGGTCTAATATGTACATATAAACAACATGTTCATTGTTGCTTATGGTGGGTCAAACCTATCTTCAATTTACCTATCATATGTGCTGGTAAAGTGCATGATTAGGTGTCGGTTCATGGGACAAGATATGTTTATCTCAATGTTTATCCCATAGTTGGGCACTTCATTTGGGGAAACAAGATAGAATTGACTCAAGGTTGAGTCAACAATTGTGGAACAACCTTGTTGGTCCCTTCATTTTGATGGAGTACATGTTGGTACATACTCAACATACAAAGAAATTTGAGGTGCATCACAAAAAATAAATACCGTAAATTCAATAAAGAGTATCATAGATGGTTGTATCTATGAAACATGATTTTATGCATGAATTTAGGTGGACAAAGAAGTAGAGTGGTGTAAGGTGGCTAAATAGACTTGTGAGAGCTTACAGAAGTCTGTTATGATGCTCGGTTTGGATTTTATGTCCCCGAACTAAATTGGCCACATGTCCCTGAATGGTTTGAGGAGGCGAGTTGCAACTCGTGATAAAACTCAAACCAGGACTTGGATGCACGAACCATCAATTGCATTGGATTCAGAGAACCGAGTTTCGGCTAGTGGGACCCCTATGCTATCATTATGTTGACCAGGAAACCATTTGTTGGAGTATCTCTCGCACTAGGGTTTTGGTCAATGAGGCATACTGCAATTTCTAAAGATGAGGTTGATTTTCAAGAACACTTTGTCGAGCGTTTTTGGCTAGTGTAATCACATTGGCCTTGGCCAAACAGACTTGCGGGAGCTGACACAACTCTATTATCTTGTTCGGTTTGGATTTTATGCCCCCAGACCAAATTGACCACATGTTCCTAAATGGCTTGAGGAGGTGAGTTGCAACTTGCGATAAAACTCAAACAGGGGCTCAGATGCACGAACCATCAATTGCATTGGATTCAAAGCATCATGTTTCAACAAGTGAGGCCCATACGCTATTATTTTGTCGACCATAAAACCATTTGTTGGAGTATATCAGACACTAGGGTTTTGGTCAATGAGGCATATTGCAATTTCTAAAGATGAGGTCGATTTTCAAGAACACTTTGTCGGGTGTTTTTGGCTAGTGTAGTTGCATGGGCCTTGGCTAAACAGACTTGCGGGAGCTTACGTAACTCCATTATGCTGCTCGGTTTGGATTTTATGCCCTCGGACCAAATTGGCCACATGTTCTTGAATGAATTGAGGAGGCGAGTGGAAATTATCGATAAAACTGGCATGAATTTAGGTGGACAAAGAAGTAGATTGGTTTAAGGTTGCTAAGCAGACTTGCGGGAGCTTATGGAAGTTCGTTATGCTACTCGATTTGGATTTTATGCCCTCGGACCAAATTGGCCACATATCCTTGAATGGATTGAGGAGGCCAGTTGCAACTCGCAATAGAACTCAAACCGGGACTCAGATGCACAAACTGTCAGTTGTATTGGATTCGAAGCACTGAGTTTTAGCTAGTGGGGCCCCTATGCTATCATTTTGTCGACCAAAAAACCATTTGTTGGAGTATCTCCGACATTAGGGTTTTGGTCAATGAGGCATAGTGCAATTTCTGAATATGAGGTCGATTTTCAAGAACACTATGTCGGGCATTTTTGGCTAGTGTAGTTGCATGGAACTTGTCCAAACAGACTTGTGGGAGCTTACAGAACTCTGTTATGTTGCTCGGTTTGGATTTTATGCTCCTGGACCAAATTGGCCACATGTCTTTGAATGGCTTGAGGAGGCAAGTTGCAACTATCAATAAAACTTAAGCCGGGACTCGGATGCACGAACCATCAGTTGCATTAGATCTAGAGCACCTGGTTTCAACTATTGGGGCTCCTACGCTATCATTTCGTTGATCGGAAAACAATTTGTTGGAGTATCTCCAACACTAGGATTTTGGTCAATGAGGCATAGTGCAATTTCTGAAGAGGAGGTTGATTTTCAAGAACATTGTGTTGGGTACTTTTGGTTAGTGTCATCACGTGGGCCTTGGCCAAACAGACTTGCAGGAGCTTACAAAAGTCCGTTATGCTGCTCGATTTGGATTTTATGCCCCTAACCAAATTGACCACACGTCCCTAAATGGCTTGAGGAGGCGAGTTGCAACTCACGATAAAACTCAGGCCGAGAATTATATGCATGAACCGTCAATTGCATTGGATTAAGAGCATTGGGTTTCAGCTAATGGGTCCTCTACCCCATCATTCCATTGACCTAAAAATCATTTGTTGGAGTATCTCCGACACTATGGTTTTGGTCAATGAGGCATAGTGTAATTTCTAAAGATGAGGTCGATTTTCAAGAACACTCTGTCGGGTGTTTTTTGCTAGTGTAGTCGCATGGGCCTTGGTTAAATAGACTTGCGGGAGCTTACAAAACTCCATTATGTTGCTCAGTTTGGATTTTATGCCCCTGGACCAAATTGGCGACATATCCTTGAATGGATTGATGGATTGATATTGGTATTGGTATGCTATTAGTATGGTATTGTATGGTATTGGTATTGGTATTTGTATGGTATGGTATGGTATTGGTATTGGTATTGGTATGCAATGGTATTGGTATTGGTATGGTATGGTGTGGTATGGTATGGTATTGGTATTCATATGTAATGGTATTGGTAAGCAATGGTATTGGTATTGGTATTGGCAAGGCATAAAGGTATTGGAAATGCATATTGGTATTGGTATTGGTAATGCATATTGGTATTGGTATTGTTATGCATATTGGTATTGGTATGGTATTGGTATGCTAAAGTATTTGTATGGTATTGGTATGGTATTGTTATGCATATCATTGCCATGAAATGGTATTGGTATTGGTATGCAATGGTACAATATTGGTATGGTATTGGTATTGTTATTGGTATGCAATGCTATGGTATCGGTATTGGTATTGGTATGTTATTGGTATGGTATGGTATGGTATTGGTATGGTATGGTATGGTATTGGTATTGGCATTGGTATGGTATTGGTATTGGCATTGGTATGCAATGATATTGGTTTTGGTATGCAATGGTATTGGCAATGGTATTGGTATTGGTATTGGTATTGGCAAGCATAAGGGTATTGACAATGCATATTGGTATGGTATTGGTATGCATATCATTTCCAATGCATACCATTGCCATGCAATGGTATGATATTGGTATGCAATGGTATTGGTATTGGTATGCAATGGTATGATATTGGTATGCAATGGTATGGTATTGGTATTGGTATTGGTATTGGTATGGTATTGGTATGGTAATTGTATTGGTATTGGTATGGTATGCAATGGTATTGGTATTGGTATTGGCAAGGCATAAGGGTATTGGCAATGCATATTGGTATTGGTTTTGGTATAGTATTGGTATGCATATCATCGACAATGCATACCAATACTATACCATGTAATGGTATTGGTATTGGTATGCAATGGTACGGTATCGATATGTTATTGGTATGCAATGGTATGGTATTGGTATGTTATTGGTATGGTATGGTATTTTATTGTATTAGTATGGTATGGTATGGCATTGGTATTGGTATTGGTATGGTATGGTATTGGTATTGGTATTGGTATGCAATGGTATTGGTATTGGTATTGGCAAGGCATAAGCRTATTGGCAATGCATATTGGTATTGGTTTTGGTATGGTATTGGTATTGGTATGCAATGGTATTGGCCGTATTGGTATGCAATGGTATTGATATTGGTATTGGCAAGACATAAGGGTATTGGAAATGCATATTGGTATTTGTTTTGGTATAATATTGGTATGCATATCATTGCCAATGCATACCATTGTCGTGCAATGGTATTGGTATTGGTACGCAATGGTATGGTAGTGGTATTGGTATTGTTATTGGTATTCAATGGTATGGTATTGGTATTGGTATGTTATTGGTATGGTATGGTATGGTATTGTATTAGTATGGTATTGGTATTGGTATTGGTATGGTATGGTATGGTATTGGTATTGGTATGCAATGGTATTGGCTGTATTGGTATGCAATGGTATTGGTATTGTTATTGACAAGGCATAAGGGTATTGGCAATGCATATTGGTATTGGTATTCTTATAGTATTTGTATGGTATTGGTATGGGATAGTATCGGTATCGGTATTGGTATTGGTATGGTATTGGTATTTGTATGGTATAGTATTGGTATTGGTATTGGTATGGAATGGTATTGGTATTGGTATGGTATTGGTATTAGTGTTGGTATGGTATTGGTATTTGTATTGGTATGCATATCATTGCCAATGCATACCATTGCCATGCAATGGTATTGGTATTGGAATTGGTATGGTATGGTATGGTATTGGTATTGGTATTGGTATTGGTATGCATATCATTACCAATGCATACCATTGCCATGCAATGGTATTGGTATTGGTATGCAATAGTATGGTATTGGTATGGTATTGGTATTGGCATTGGTATGGCATGTGATTGGTATTGGTATTGGTATGGCATGGTATGGTATGGTATTGGTATTGGTATGGTATGGTATGGTATTGGTATGGTATAGTATGGTATTGATATTAGTATGTTATTGGTATTGGTACAGTATGGTATGGTATTGGTATTGGTATGGTATAGTATGGTATTGATATTGGTATGGTGTTGGTATTGGTATGGCATTGGTATGCATATCATTGCCAATGCATACCTCTGCCATGCAATGGTATTGGTATTGGTATGCAGTCATATGCAATGGTATTGGTATGCATATCATTGCCATGAAATGGTAGGCAATGGTATTGGTATTGGTATGCAATGGTATGGATTGGTATGGTATTGGTATTGGTATTGGTATTGGTATGGTATGGGATTGGTATTCATATTAATATGGCATGGTATAGTATGGTATTGGTATTGGTATGGTATGGTATTGATATGGTATTGATATTAGTATGGCATTGGTATTGGTATGGTATTGTATGGTATTCATATTGGTATGGTATTGGTATTGGTATGCATATCATTGCCAATGCATACCATTGCCATGCAATGGTATTGATATGCAATGGTATGGTATTGGTATGGTATTGGTATTGGTATTGTTATTGTTATGTAATGGTATGGTATGGTATTGGTATTCTTGGGATTTGCAAGAGAGAATTTAGCACAATGGAAATGTATGTGAAACTTTATCTCATATTCATATAAGGATTAGGGATGAGAAATATAGTTTGGTTTGGTCCAAGAATCCTATTTTAAGATAATAGATTGCAAATCTATGGTACAAAACTATGTTATGTAATGCAGAACAAGACAAAATCATTGTGGTGGAAGCTCCTTTGGAATATTAGAGCTCCTATGAAGACACATGTTTATATGTGGCTAGTGTTGAGAGACGAGTTACTTCTTTGAGATCATTTGCAAAGGAGAAGTAACCAAGGGCTTGGCATGCATTCACTTTGTAAGATGGATGATGAAGTTATCACCCATATATTAGTGAAAAACAATTATGTTTAAAAAGGTCCAAGGGAAAGAAGGCCCTATGAATGTGGGATGAGAATCCAAATTATCCAAATAGTAGGAAAATATAAATAAATTAAATGAAAGGGGCAAAGCCTTGCTAGGCAAACTATGTTTGTTATCAGGAGCCACACAACAAGGGCTAGTATTTCCAAACTCCATAAATTGCAAGGAACATTCCACAAGTTCATAATATTCAAAGGAAATAAAGGAAAAGGATGCCCAAACGGGGAGCCATTGACAAAAATTAGGGAAAAAACAAGGCAATGGATCCTTTAACACTATTGATACCTCGTTCTCCATCCATATTACAAAGTCGGTCCACTTTTTATTTTGTAACATTTCTTTTTCAAAATGTGTTGGATGCCGACCATATTTGTCCTCCTGTCAAAACATGGCACATGGACTAGTTAAACTAATAAATGTGTAATCATTTACTTTTTGCTAGAAAATAATAATAAAAAAAAAACATTTCACATAATAAATATACTTAAAAAGGTGCAGATCAAGGCTTGTAAACCTTTTTGGCCACTATGATGTGTGGCTTGGAGTTTTGCAAGCCTAGCTTTGGAGGCTTTGTCCTGAAACATAAAGTAAGTCAATTGAACTATGGACAAATAAAATATAAAATCATTTAAGAAATTTGATATAATATTATGAGCAAATTGAAATACCTAGATACTCTCCTCACCGCACTTCCTTCGTGCATTTGACTTCTCATATGATTTTATAAGTTCTTTCCATAATTTTATACTGACATCAATTGGCCTTTTTTTGAGCCTTAGCTCGGGTGGAAGTTTTTTTAACTTCTTTGTTTGGTTGCACCTAAATATCTTGCAATTCTGAGACATTTGTCTTTTCACCTTTTTTATTGACCAACATTTGCCAAATTCAGAGTCCATGTCATGAATTACAGCTTTATGCAGGTGCATTGGTATCTTTGAGAATGACAAATGGAGATGGTCTTTGAACTGTTGAAGGCATGATTCCTTCAACCTGTTCACAAAAACCTTCACGACATTTGACATTCTGATTTCGCCTGAAACCATGTTGTATTCTATCCTTGTATCATAGTTCTCAATGTAACTTCCAAAACATGATGTGGTGGAAGAAGTTTGGGTCTCAGGAGTGGCTTTGACATTGGAGGTCTCCTCTCTCTATTCCATATTCTTAGAGGTCATCGTATATGATTCCCTCCTTGATTTTTTGCTCGATCCAAGAGTGGTTGGGGAATCAATTGATTCCCTTTCATAGGGTTGATTTGCTTCCAATGTCTCAGGGGTCTTAGTGGATTGTTTTTCTATGTATTTTGCAAGCACTTTCAAGTCTACACTATCAAGTTTTTTTATGGCCTCCATCCCCAATATCGAAGCCAATGAATCTTGCTCCTTGTCAGTCTCATCTCCCTAGATATATAAAATAATTTTTTGTGTTAAACTTTTCCATAATAAATAAATAACTAAAAATAAAATTAAAAAAATGAGACAATTAAAAATCTATAAATTGAGAAGGACTTACCTCATTATGGATAGAATTTGCTTCATTCCCTCTAATTTACATTTTAAGCAAGCTAAGGTAAATCCCTTCTATCAGGATTTGGGCAAGTGGACTTGATGACGATTTTTGAAGGTGCTTATTTCTTCTCTCTTCTTCCTAGTCTTTTTTTTTTGCTATTCTAACAAGGATAAGCAAATGTCAAACTCAGATAGACCATAAAACACGAGGAAATTTATATGTAAAGAGGTTGAATTGTGAAATTTGATAATTGTTTACCTGAAAATCTCAGTTCTCCCTTAGGAAACCCCTAAATCATGCTCTGGTCTCACCCTATCTCTGTTCGCCCTAGGAAACACCCAAATCGTGTTAGAGTCCAAATCTAGTTTGAAAATTAGTTGGTATGGTCACACCTAGTCTCCCTTCGCCCTAGGAAACACCCAAATCATGGTGGAGTCCAATTTTAGTTTGAAATTGAGTTAGTATGGTCGCAGAATATCTCCTCTCGCCCTAAGAAACACCCAAATCGTGTTGGAGTCGCCCTAAGAAACACCCAAATCGTGTTGGAGTTGAAATGCAACAAGAAATTCACTTGGACTGTCGCGCTCTCCATTCGCCCTAGAAAACACTCAAATCGTGTTGGAGTCCAAATGTAGAAGGAAATTCAATTGGACAGGTCACAATCTTTCCCCATTCGCCATAGCAAACTCTCAATTCGTGTTTTTGTAATTCTTCCCCTCCAAAATGTCATATTCGTCCCCTTGCCCGCAGGTATATGCATTTTTTAAGTTTTACATATCAGTCGGTGCTAAAGTGGGCGCTAGCTACGCCTACTTTAGCATCGACTTATCTCCTAAATGTAATCAACTATGGGCACCTTAGTGGGCGCAAAAAACACTAGGGATTGCACCTAAATTTGGTCAACACATGTCCAATTTGGGCCTAAACGGTGATCCACCATTGATCCAATCACATGTTGTAATTATCAACTACATGTTACTCAAGACAATGTCTCACCTTTAGTATCTCATTCACAATCTATCCCTACTATTTGGTTGGATCATGATCTAAATCAAAAATTCGTTATTTGACTATTACCACCATTTGCACAACCTCCACTGATAGAGTATGAGTCTTTGAATCCTTTGAACAACTTAGACTTGCAAATTGATATTGTAGCTTCACACTTGGGAGCCACCAATCCACTATCTTTTCCCATGTGTGAAAGTGCTCTTGCCTCATTAACCATGAATTTCGATGATGATGAAAAATTATTTGATGCTATACCTTATTTTAATGGTCCTTGGGATAACCTCCACTTTAGTTCTCCTATTGACTTCCTACCTAAGCTACCCACTCCACTAGCATGCCCTTAGACTCCATCTCCTCTAGAAATATCTTTGATTCTTGCCTACTAGCACCATAGATCGAACTTGACATTGATACCTTGGACCACTCTTATGATCATTGATATTTCAACCACATGGATTCTTGTTTAATATTTTGAGGATATAAACACTTCCACGATTTTAATTACTCTTGATAAATATAATAAGATTTTTGAATTGATGTTTCATAGATGCGTGGATTTGAACTAGACATTGATATTTTGGTACCTTTGCATCATTTAGTTATCCATGATTGGCTCAACAAAAATGTAGCAAAGATGTAGCAATTTTTGTCACCCCTAATGACTTCAACCTTCTTTTTAGGTGCAATTATGTATGGTATGGTATTGGTATTGGTATTGGTATGGTATAGTATGGTATTGATATTGGTATGGTATAGTATGGTATGGTATGGTATGGTATGGTATGGTATGGTATTGGTATTAGTATTGGAAATGCATAAGGGTATTGGCAATGCATATTGGTATTGACAATACATATTGGTATTGGTATTGGTATTGGTATTGGCAATGCAATGGTATTGGCATTGGTATTGGCATTGGTATTGCCAATGGTATTGGTATTAGTATGGTACAGGTATTGGTATTGTTATTGGTATTGGTATTGATATTGGTATTGTATTGGTATGCATAACATTTCCATGCATTGGTATGCAATGGTATCTGTATTGGTATTGGTATGCAATGGTATGGTATTGGTATTGGTATTGGTATTGGTATGTTATAGTATGGTATTGATATTTGTATGGTATAGTATGGTATAAAATGGTATGGTATGGTATGGTATTGTTATTGTTATTGGTATAGTATTGGTATGGTATTGGTATGGTATTGGTATTCTCCACTTTAGTTCTCCTATTGACTTCCTACCTAAGCTACCCACTCCATTAGCATGCCCTTAGACTCCATATCCTCTAGAAATATCTTTGATTCTTGCCTACTAGCACCACATATCACACTTGACAATGATACCTTGGACCACTCTTATGATCATTGATTTTTCAACCACATGGATTCTTGTTTAATATTTTGAGGATACAAACACTTCCATGATTTTAATTACTCTTGATAAATCTAATAAGATTTTTGAATTTGATGTTTCATAGATGCGAGGATTTTAACTAGCTATTGATATTTTGGTACCTTTGCATCATTTAGTTATCCATGGTTGGCTTAGCAAAAATGTAGCAATTTTTTATCACCCCTATTGACTTCAACCTTCTTTTTAGGTGCAATTATGTATGGTATGGTATGGTATGGTATTGGTATTGGTATTGGTATTGGTATTGGAAGTCTGTTATGCTACTTAGTTTGTATTTTATGCCCCCGGACCAAATTGGCCACATATCCCTAAATGGCTTGACGAGGCGAGTTGCAACTCGTGATAAAACTCAAACCAAGACTTGGATGCACAAACCGTCAATTGCATTGGATTCAGAGCACCAAGTTTTAGCTAGTGGGATCCCTACGCTATCATTCCGTCAACCGAAAAAGCATTTGTTGGAGTATCTCCAACATTAGGGTTTTGGTCAATGAGGCATAGTGCAATTTCTGGAGATGAGGTCAATTTTCAAGAACACTCTGTTGGGCATTTTGGGCTAGTGTAGTTGCATGGGCTTTGTCCAAATAGACTTGTGGGAGCTTATAAAACTCTGTTGTGCTGCTCGGTTTGGATTTTATGCCCCCAGACTAAATTGGCCACATGTCCTTGAATGACTTGAGGAGGAGAGTTGCAACTATCGATAAAACTCAAACCGGGACTCAGATGCACGAACCGTCAGTTGCATTGGATCCGTAGCACCTGGTTTCAACTATTGCGGTTCCCATGCTATCATTCCATCGACCAGAAAACAATTTGTTGGAGTATCTTCAACACTAGAGTTTTGGTCAATGAGGCATAGTGCAATTTCTGAAGAGGAGGTTGATTTTCAAGAACACTGTGTAGGGTGTTTTTGGCTAGTCTAGTCACGTGGGCCTTGGCCAAATAGACTTGCGGGAGCTTACGAAAGTATGTTATGCTACTTGATTTGGATTTTATGCCCCCAAACCAAATTGACCACACGTCCCTAAATAACTTGAGGAGGTGAGTTGCAACTTGTGATAAAACTCAAACCGGGACTCGGATGCATGAGCCATCTGTTGCATTGGATTAAGAGTGTTGGGTTTTAGCTAGTGGGGCCCCTATGCAATCATTTCGTCGACCGTAAAACCATTTGTTGGAGTATCTCTGGCACTAGGGTTTTGGTCAATGAGGCATAGTGCAATTTCTGAAGATGAGGACGATTTTCAAGAACACGTTTTCAGACCTTTTTTGCTAGTGTAGTCGCATGGACCTTGGCCAAACATACTTGCGAGAGATTACAAAACTCCATTATGCTGCTCGGCTTGGATTTTATGCCCTCGGACCAAATTGGCCACATGTTCTTGAATGGATTGAGGAGGCGAGTTGAAACTATCGATAAAACTCAAACTGGGACTCAGAGGCACGAGCCGTCAGTTGTATTGGATCTGTAACACCGAGTTTCAGTTATTGGGACTCCAACGCTATCATTTCGTCGATTGGAAAACCATTTGTTGGAGTATCTCCAACACTAGGGTTTTGGTCAATGAGGCATAGTGCAATTTTTGAAGAGGAGGTCGATTTTCAAGAACACTGTATCGAATTTTTTTGGCTAGTGTAGTCATGTGGGCCTTGGGCAAACAAACTTGTGGGAGCTTATGAAAGTCCGTTATGCTACTCGGTTTGGATTTTATGCCCCTAGACCAAATTGACCACATGTCCCTAAATGACTTGAGGAGACGAGTTGCAACTCGCGATAAAACTCAAACCGAGACTCAGATGCACGGACCGTCAGTTGCATTGGATTAAGAGCACTGGTTTTCAGCTAGTGAGGCCCTTATGCTATCATTCCGTCGACCAAAAAACCATTTGTTGGAGTATCTCCAGCACTAGGGTTTTGGTCAATGGGGCATAGTGCAATTTCTGAAGATGAGGTCGATTTTCAAGAACACTTTGTCGGGCGTTTTTGGCTATGGTATTGGTATTGGTATGGTATGGTATTATATTGGTATTTGTATGGTATTGTATTGGTATTGGTATTGGTATGGTATGGTATGGTATTGTATTGGTATTGGTATTGGTATGGTATTGGTATGCATATCATTGCCAATGCATACCATTGTGGTATGCAATGGTATTTGTATGCATATTATTGCCAATGCATACCATTGTGGTATGCAATGGTATGGTATTGGTATTGACAATGTTATTGGTATGGTATGGTATGGTATTGGTATGCATACCAATGTCATGCAATGGTATGCAATGGTATTGGTATGAAATGGCAATGGTATTGGTATGCATACCAATGTCATGCAATTGTATGCAATGGCATGGTATTGGTATGCAATGGCATGGTATTGGTATTGGTATTGTTAATGGTATTCAATGGTATGGTATTGGTATGCATATCATTGCCATGCAATGGTATGCAATGATATTGGTATTGGTATGCAATGGTATGGTATTGGTATGGTATTGTTATTGGTATTCAATGGTATGGTATTGGTATTGGCATTGGTATTGGTATGGCATGGCATTGGTATTGGTATGGTATTGTATGGTATTTGTATGGTATTGGTATGCATATCGTTGCCAATGCATACCATTGTCAATGCATATCATTGCCAATGGTATTGGTATGGTATTGGTATTCCTATATGGTATGGTATTGATATTGGTATGGTATTTGTATGTATATCATGTATTGGTATGGTATTGTATGGTATTTGTATTGGTATTGGTATTGGTATGGTATTGGTATGCATATCATTGCCAATGGTATTGGTAGGGTATCAATATTGGTATTTGTATGGTATGGTATGGTATGGTATGGTATTGGTATTGGTATGGTATTGGTATGCATATCATTGCCAATGCATACCATTGACATGCAATGGTATTGGTATTGGTATGGTATGGTATTGGTATTGGTATGGCATTGTATGGTATGGTATTGGTGTTGGTATTGGTATGGTATCGTATTGGTATTGGCATTGGTATGGTAGAGTATGGTATTGATATTGGTATGGTATTGGTATGCATAACATTGTCAATGCATACCATTGTCATGCAATGGTATGCAATTGTATTGGTATTGGTATTCAATGGTATGGTACTGGTATTATTATTGGTATGCAATGGTATGGTATTGGTATTGGTATTGGTATGTTATTGGTACGGTATGGTATGGTATTGGTATTGGTATTGGTATGTTATTGATATGGAATGGTATGGTATTGTATTAGTATGGTATGGTATGGTGTTGGTATTGGTATTGGTATTTGTATTGGTATGCAATGGTATTGGCCCTATTGGTATGCAATGGTATCGGTATTGGAAAGGCATAAGGGTATTGGCAATGCATATTAGTATTGGTTTTGGTATGGTATTGGTATTGGTATGGTATCGGTATGCATATCATTGCCAATGCATACCATTGTCGTGCAATGGTATGCAATGGTATTGGTATTGGTATGCAATGGTATGGTATTGGTATTGGTATTGGTATTGGTATTTGTATTTGTAATGGTATTGGTATTTGTGTTGGTATGGTATTGGTATTGGTATTTGTATAGTATGGTATGGTATGGTATTGGTATCGTATCGTATTGGTATTGGTATGGTATTGATATTGGTATGGTATTGGTATGCATATCATTGCCAATGCATACCATTGTCGTGCAATGGTATGCAATGGTACGATATTGGTATGGTATTAGTATTGTTATTGGTATGTGTTATAACCCTATAATTTATAGGATCAACTGGTGACTGAAATGTTATCCCTTTACTGCTTTGGTTCCCAAATAATTTTTCATTCTGTAAATAATTTGAGAAAAAGAAAGAAAGAAAAAGAAAAAGAAAAAGAAAAAGAAAAGAAAAAGAGAAAGAAAAAGAATAAAAGAGGGCATAAAAGAAATTGAATAAAGCCCCATGCAATAAAAATGACCTGGTTCATACAGTTTAAGCATGGCCAAGTCCTTTTAAATTGATGTTGATAGGATTAGTGAATAAGCTTGGCTAAATTGTTTAATCTTAGCCAAGCAAATTAGGTTAGCTAGTGAATAAATTTGACCAAACTGCCTAATCTTGGTCAAATAACCCCAGGATAGAGTAATTTCTTAGTCCAATAGTTTAATCTGGGCTAAAATGTCATAGGCAAGTAGGTTAGAGCATAGGTTAGTTTGCTTTATATCAATAAAACATGCATGATGATCGACGTTGAACCATATCTTTGATGTTTGAAAGTTGGATGTCTAACCTCCATGGTGATAAATATAGGGAAAACTTGGGCAAACCCACATAAAGCACTTGTCCCAAGTTTTCGGAGCAAATATGAGTTTGCATTGACAGATTAAAGACAACTCACAGATGAACGACTAAGGTGCTGGCACTCAGATCTACGGTTGACAAGATTTTCTGGACCCCCCGACCGTTCTACCTTTAACGGTGGGGGGGGGGGG
>JASDQU010101168.1:232903-291078 GCA_032191745.1 Picea mariana
ACCAGTGTTTTACGTGGAAACCCAAATCGGGAGAAAACCACATAATGCTTTTTCTTATATGTCTTGAAGAATTACATTCATTGGAAGCACCAACTTCCTTTGTTTTCCAGCTGCAACTGGAAGGAGGCTCCAACCCCCTAGTTTCCCAGGCTACAACTTGAGGGAAGCTCCAACTGCTCAAATCTCTAGCTACAACCAGAAGGTGGCTACAACCACCTGTCCTTGCCCCGTCCTGCGACCCTGAAGTAGAAGTAGAATGATGAAACCACTGTCACACTATCACTGTGAGATATACCGTTGTAAATCTGTACCAATAAATCTGAACCATGCATCAACCATGCATCAACCTGTACCTCAACCTGTAATCAACCTGTACCATAAACAAGTGCATCAACCATGCACCAACTTGTAATCAACCTGTACCATAAATAAGTGCATCAACCATGCACCAACCTGTAATCAACATTTACCATAAACAAGTGCATCAACCATGCACTAACCTATACAATAAACAAGTGCATCCAACCATGTACCGAGTATGTTCCAATCACGTGTCAACTACTCATCAAATATGACTCATCAATATGTACCAACATCATCAACTATACACCTCATGTATGTGCGCCAACTCATCAACTAGTTGTCTCAACCATGTACTCAACATGTACCACAACCAAAAGCCCTCATCAATTTTATCATCCAAATATGCTTTGTAGCTCTGTAATAGACCTCGTGTATATGATCACATTCCTACAAACCTTCCTTAACTTTAAAAACAAGAGACTAGCATTTTCATCAAACTTTTCTTCAGTCTCACATGCCTAGTTTTGGATTAGTCAACAACCCTAACTTCTAAGTAATCATAACTTTGAACCTGTAATGTATAAATATATGAAAATGATACACAATGTTCTTTAGTGTGTTTAATGCAATTCCTCCAAGTTTCACTACTTGGAACCCCTTAGAAAAGGAGTTATAGCAAAAGTGGCATACCTTGCTGAATTCTAGCTTATTCTAGAGAGCGACCTTGTAGAGTGTTCCCCGCACAAAATATTTGATGAATTGATCTAAAACTATTAAAAATAATACTAGAGACTATCCCCTAACCAACACATTTGGTCTCACTGAATTTGGATCTGTTATGAAGAAGTTATGACATTTTTACTAGAAACACCTGATTTTGACTAGTTTCAGGACTGACCACAAACCCTATTTTCCACGGAGTGTAACTCCCAAAATACAACGACCCACAAGCTGAATTTTTTACCAAAGATACTTGGATATGTTTTCTCACTTTCATAGAAATTTCACGGTCTAAATCATTATAGAAAAAATGTTATAGCGAAAATGGTGAGATGACCTGTAAATAACATACCTTAGAAAGCACCATTAAAAGAATTTATCCTTCCTTGCATTTCGGCCTTCTTTTCTTCACCTTCACTCAGAATTCTGGTTTAGATATCCTTGTTTACCTCAGACACATATAGATATTCAATATTCTCAAGTTTGATTCAAATGAGAGAGCCTTGCCTCTTATTTATACTCTCCAAGTAGCTTCCTTAAAAACATCTTCTAGGTCACTTGGCCCCACTTTCCTTATTTTAGGGTTGGGTCCACTTCTAATTTATCCATTAGATTTATTATTGAAATAATTTATTTGGTATTCACTTTGAATTATAATACACTCATCACTTCACTTTATTATTTACCTTTTAAAATCTCTTAAACCACTTTGATTGCTTTGACCTTTTGGGACTTCTAGATGACATATGAGGGTCCTCCAACTTCGTAAGGCCATAACTCTCAAACCGTGAGGAGTTATGTGACATTCTACATACCACCAGAAATGGCATGACATGTACTATCCATATAGAATAGTATTATCTAAAAACATATCATAACTCATACTGTTACCCATCAAACAAACTTGGGTCCATTACCCAAACTTGGGGTCTCCAACTTCTCATTGCCATAACTCTCTAACCGTGAGGAATTATGTGACATTCCACATACCACCAGAAATGACATGACAAGAACTATCCATCTAGAATATTTTCCCTGACAAATTCACTTTCCTTCATCTCATTATTCCACAATTAAGCATGGGTTCTCTTACTCCACAAAGCGTCTTCTCGTGAGGCTTTCACCATAAGGGGACCACTTTGGAGTTCATCCATATTTACTTCTTATCAACCATGACAAAAAAATAATGAGTAATATTTACATCAAACACTATTGGGTCCATTACCCAAACCTTTGTGCTACAGGTCTTTCTTCAAGGGTTGACATCAATGACAACCAACCTTAATCAACGGGGTTTTCTACAACAATTTCATTTGGTAATCAAGTACAAAAAGGGTACGAGTAACAAGGTAGTTGATATGTTTTCTAGACYTCCTATTGCTACTTCTGTTATTTTGAAGAATACTTCTTTATCTCATTATAGCTATGTGGAACAATATGCCATTGATAAAGATTTTAAAGAAGTATATGAGAAGATAACCCATGGTGCACAAGTAGAGAACTATTGTGTGCAGGGAAAACTAATCTACCATCTTGAAAAGCTATGTATTCCTACAAATGAATGAGTCCATGTAATACAAGAAGCTCACACTTCTCTTATGTCTCAACATTTTGGGGTAGGAAAAACTATGGCTCATTTGCAGAGGTTTTGTTATTGGCCTCAAATGAAAGCAATTGTAACTAAATATGTAAAGGGGTGTGTGATGTGTTCTACTTGTAAGCCCACTAATAGAAAACTGGGGCTATACTCACCACTTCATGTTCCATCCCATCCATGGGAAAGTATCTCCATGGATTTTTTAGGGGGTTTACCAATGTCAAAAGGGGGTCATGACTATTTGTATGTTGTAATGGATAGGTTCAGCAAGATGTGTATCTTGATGCCATGTAAAAAGCAGATCACTGCTAATCTCTTCTTTCAGTATGTTTGGGTTCACTTTGGGTTACCCACATCAATTATCTCAGATCGAGATACTCAATTCCTTGGGGATTTTTGGACAAACTTATGGAGAATGGTGGACACCAAATTGAAGAGGAGCACTACCTTCCATCCACAGACCGATAGATAGATAGAGGTGGTAAACCGAACAATGGTACTTTTGCTTCGAGGCTACTGCAGCAAACATCCCAAGTTATGGGATGAACATATACCCTATGTACAACATGCTTACAACCGAGCCTTACATTCCTCCACTCAGTGTTCGCATTTTGAGACATGTTTTGGGTACCTACCTAAGGTTCCTTTGGACTTATGTATGGGAGAGATACCGATGGAAATGAAGAAATAACGTAGGATAGAGCCTGCAAGTTCATTAAGAGGATCTAGCAGGTGCACCAGGCAGTCAAGGAATAGATGGAGAAAAGTCAAGCATAGTATAAAGCTCGACATGACAAGCACGGGGTTGATCATTAGTTCCTGGTTGGAGGCTAAGTATGGCTTCACATGAGCAAGGAGAGATTGAAGGGTGAAGGGAAGAAAATCAAGCCCATTCGTTATGGACCCTTAATTATCTTAGAGAAAAGTGGTACCAATTCTTTTCATCTGTATATTCCACCTTATATGTAGATTTACTCAGTTGTAAATGTAGAGAACTTGAAACTTTTTCAGCCTCCCATGATCATGGATCGGGATGAGGAAGTTTCAATACCTTCAGTTGATGAATTTTCTCCTGAGTACTTGGATGAGTTAAGGGAAGATTTCATCCGAGACAGAAGGATGAGGACTCCATGCAGGGGTTATGTTGATTATGTTCAAGTAGGCTTAAAGGGCACACATCCAAGCAAGGAAAATTGGATTGAGAAGGACAAGGTGAGGGAACTTTTCCCTCACTTATCTGTTGATTGATGAAAGCTTTTGGTGGTCCAAAAATCTCTCAGTGGGAAGGCATGATCCAAAAAGGATCCAGACAAGACTAAGAACAACTCAGAATTCACAGAAGAAACTTAGGACACTCAGAATGGCCTCAGCAAATAGAGAAAGGGAAAAAATTCAAAGTTCTCAAAACTCAGTGAAAATGATATTATCGCGAAGAGCGTGTCGCAATATTTCTAACAGCGTAGAGGCTCATCAAATAGAGTTACAGATCAAAAGATATTCACGGTCAAAGTTTGGTCAACCTAGCCCAGTCAGCAAGGGGATGAGTCGACATCCATACTGCTGATGTCAGCACCAGTACAGACGACGTAAGCACCCTTACAACACATGTGGCATGAGCAGGAGGTTACACATGTCATGTTGACGTCAACATGGTGACATGGCAGCACCAAAGGCTGCCAAGTGTCGCCCATATTTGGCACTTCTGGGCCGATCCGTGGACCAGTAGGATTTTTCCACATGGCAGTCTGTACGGTCTGTACAGTGACGTGGCATGGTGAGTGGGCAGTTGACGTGCCATCCATACTATGATGTGGCACTGAGATGGAAAGTTTACTGTGCAGTGGATGACGTGGTCGAATAGGAGGCTGCCACGTGGCCCAGTCATGGGCTGCCATGTGGTAGTGGAAAAATTCCCAATGATATCCCGTAACCGAAAACTTGAAAAAAAATAGGATTGGCGGGTCCACCAAATCTGGCGGACCACGCCAAATCCAACCACTAATGATCGGATAGAACCCTGGCTAGAACCATCACCAAATCTAGCAGAGCAGACTTGGTTATATATCTATCTATCTATCTATCTATCTATCTATATATATATATATATATATATATATATATTGTTACAACAATAAATTCAAAAGGGGGAGGCCCGTGGGTTTGACCCCGGGACCTCTTCCCTCCTTAACGCTTTAACATTCATGCCATAACCAATGGGCCAACGACCCTATGTTGTAAATAATGCCCAAAAAAATGTTTAAAAGGTGCATCCGCCCAGATCTTGCGAAAGCTCGCATGTGTACGATCGAGCATGCTTTTCAAGACAGGGCACATCATCATTTATTGCAGGTTGCACGACACGAAAACCGAGACAAAATTATTCTTGGGCCTAAGAGTGCTAGAGTCGGATCGAGGCGTGGAGACAACCATTTTTGGGTAATTCGACGCCACAAATTCAATGGTGTTGTCTGTTTTTTGATCTGAGCAATATTTTTTTCAGCTTGATTTTAGAATGAGGTATACTTATGTATTCTGCCAAATTCTTTTGATGAGTTAATGAAAAAGCCTACCTATTTGAGAGCAAGACTCAGAGACATAGTCCACCAGGGACGAACTCCGTTATCAAGTTTTTGTGTTCAGATTTGATGCTTATGTCTCTTCATTATTGAAATTTTCCTTCTTTAATGGTGCACTTTAATTTATGCTCATTTAATGCAATTCTTTATAATTCACTCAATGAAAAGATCCCGGATCATCGGCGGAGGACGTGGACCATTGATCTACTCCGCACAATGAGAGACGTAAATTTCAGGGAAGTTGATTAAGAGGGTTTTTCTTAAGCAAGGGACCAAAAAATAACCAGGAAAAGAGAAAATTTGATGCCCCATCCCTAGAAAGGGTATTTAGGGATTGGGTGTGTTACAGATCAGTATCAGAGCATGGGAACATCACTTGGCCTGCTTGGGATCATGCACGAGTCACATAAAAATATTATTAGAGAAAATATGAGGTAATACCCTACCTTACCCCCTTCTATTGTTGATAGATGTTTTGGAAGTCTGCACTATAGGTTGCTAATGTCTCCAAATAAAGAACTGACTTCATCTTGCAATGATATATGTTGTTCATGAATTGGTAGATTAGTAAATAATAGAAAATGTTTTATCGGCGCTCAAGAAGTCAGTGAACAACAGGAAAACTACAATGTAAAGGATGGTGACACATCAGGAGTTGGGGAAGAGCTCCCACAATAGAGAGGAAGAATATGATGAAAGGAGGGTGGTGGAAACCCCTCTAAATTTGGTCAAAACTGTAAGAAGCTTCATGGCAGAATTACAAAGTTATAAGGTTGATAATGAAAGGCCGATCAAGAAGCAAGAAAAGCTTACTGAAATTAATGCAGTCCTATTGCAAAGCCTATCAAATATACAAAGGCAACTACAACGTGGTCCAACTGCCAGTCATGTGGACAAGAATCATACTAAGAAAACTCCAAGTCCACCTGATATACATAAGCATGGTCCTGAAAGTGGCCACACTACGAGGAGAACCTCAAAGCAGGCCCAACATGGAGCCAAGAGACATTCAATGGAAGATTCCTCTGGTGAGCACATTGACAACTCCAAGGAATCTTCTAGTGGAAAAACTAGTTCCCATTCTCAGACGAGAGGAAATAAGAGGAAACATTCCAAGAGTCGTGACCCTGAAGAATTCAAGAAAGACAAACCACCCACCTTCAATGGAGAGATTAAGAAGGGGGAAGAAGAAAAAGTTTGGCTCCTCGGCTTGAAGAATTACTTCAGAGTCCATGACTACTCTGAAAACTTAAAGGCTCGTATAACCATTTTCAACCTGAATGGGAAAGCTTCCATTTGGTGGGAAGACCTTAGCAATGTTAAAGGAGTCCATGAGAAGGATTTGTCATGGAAACAATTTGAGAAATACTTTAAGAAGAAGTACCTTCCAAAAAAGTACTTTGATGGGAAAACCAAGGAGTTCTATGAACTCAAGTTGGGACAACTCACCATAAATGAGTATATCAACAAATTTCTCAAGCTGATGAGGTATGTTTCCTACATAAAGGATGAAAAGGTAAAGATACAATGATTTATTAGTGCCTTACCTCAGTCCTACAGAGACAAAATTGAGTTTGATGAGCCAAAGACCTTAGAAGATACTATTTGAAAAGCAAGGTATTGCTATGATAAATTCAAGAGTAAGATAGAACCCCATGAAGTCTGGAAGAAGAAAAACAATTCAGGATTCAAGAAGAAGGGGTTTAAACCCTCGAAATTTAAGAACCCTGGTAAGAGCTCTAGGATGAGCCTTCCTTCTAGAAGTGCGTATCAACAAAATTTTCCATCCCAAAGTGGAAATAAACCATTTAGAGCAGCTCCAAGTAAGACTGATAACACAAAGAGAGAACCCTTGAAATGTTGGGGTTGTGGAGAGGAACATCTGTTGAGGGACTATTTTCATAGACAACAGAACCCTGGGAGGGTCTACAACATCCAAGAAGCTACCACCGTCAATGATGTGGCTAGGAGCCTGCCAAAAATTTATGCAGCATTGGATAATATACAAGTTGGCCACCAAGATTCAGTGGTGGAGATAGAAGGTATGATATCCAACCATCATGTTTCCATTTTAATTGACCCTGGTTCTAATTTGAGTTATGCTGCCCCTCAAACTGTTGAGAAATGTAAATTACAACAAGTTAAACATGTTAAATCTTGGATGGTACAACTAGCCACTGGAACCAAAAGAAAAGTAACAAAGATCATACCAACATGCCAATTTGGCATGAGTGGGTTGCCCACCCAAGCAAACCTAAACATACTTCCTCTAGGATCTTATGACCTGTCGATTGGCATGGACTGGTTGGCTACCCAAAAAACCAAGTTGGACCATTATAGTAAAACTTTGGAGTGTGAAGATGAAGAAGGAAGAAGGGTAACCCTACAAGGGATTCAAAAGCCTGTCTCAGTGAGACAAGCATCAGCCCTCCAAGTGAAGAAGTATTGCAGAAAGGGATGTCCCTTGTATGCAATACAAGTACTAAACTCTGTTGAGAATGACAAACCCAGCCTAGAGGACCATTCCCTATTAAGAGAATATAAAGATGTATTCCCATAAGAGGTTCTAGGTCTACCTCCAAGAAGGGATATTGACTTTTCAATAGAACTTGTACCAGGAGCAGTGCCAATGTCTAGAACACCCTATAGAATGAGTACACCAGAGCTAGTTGAGCTCAAACTACAGCTAAAGGAGATGTGATACAAAGGCTACATACGACCTAGTGTGTCTCCATGGGGAGCACCAACCTTGTTTGTGAAAAAGAAAGATGGCACACTTAGACTGTGCATAGATTATAGACAACTCAATAAGATGACCATCAAGAATAAGTATCCCTTGCCAAGGATGAATGACTTGTTTGACCAATTAAGAGGTGATACCATATTCTCCAAGATTGACTTGAGGTTTGGATACCATAAGGTTCAAATTAAAGATGAATATATCCACACGACAACCTTTAGGACAAGATATGGTCACTATGAATTCGTGGCAGTGCCATTTGGGCTTACCAATGCACCAACCACTTTTATGTGCTTAATGAATAACGTATTCAAAAAGTTATTGGATATGTTTGCGTTGGTTTTCATTGATGACATCTTAATCTATTCCAAGAATAGAGAAGAGCATGAAGAACATCTCAAGCTAGTACTCCAGGTACTAAGATAACATCAACTCTATGCTAAACTCAGTAAGTGTGACTTTTTACAGAAACAAGTCCATTACCTAGGCCATGTTATTTCTGAGGAAGGAGTGGCAGTTGACCTTGAAAAGATTAAAACCATCATGGATTGGCCTATCCCAAAGGATGTATCTAATATCAGATCCTTTATGGGCATGGCAGGATACTATAGGAGATTCATAAAAGGATTCTCCGAGATTGGTTGCCCAATTAGCTCCCTTCAATAAAAGGAGGTTAAATTCATTTGGACCTCAGAATGTGAAGAAAGATTTCAAGAGCTGAAATACCTTCTAACCAATGTGCCTGTGCTGAAGATTGCAGACCCAAACAAAGACTTTCTTGTGTGTACAAATGTCTGCAAGGAAGGGCTCGAAGGAGTCCTTATGCAAGAAGGACATGTGATTTGCTACGAATCTAGAAAATTGAATGAGCATGAAGTCAATTATGTGACCAATGATATGGAATTGGCTACCATATTACATGCTTTAAAAATGTGGAGTGATTACCTCTTAGGTAGAAGATTTGTACTTATGACAGGCCATAGTGGGTTGAGGTATTTGTTTGACCAACCAAAACTCAATGTGAGACAAGCTAGGTGGATGGCTCACCTTAGTGAGTTTGATTTTGAAATCAAACATATCAAAGGAAAGGAGAACATGGTGGTTGATGCCCTTAGTAGAAGTATGAAAGTAGTTCACTTGGCAATTGTAAGCGCCAATGAATCAGACATCAAAGAGAGGGTCAAAACTGCATAAGAAACATATGCATTTTTCAAGACCATGAAATCATACCTAAAGAAAGAGCCCACAAGGTTGAAGTATGAAGGTTGTCAAATGATTAATGATGACCTGCTAACTTATAAGGGTAGATTATATATTCCAAATTGTGACGACTTGAAGAGGTTCATAATGAATGAACTACATAAAATACCATATACTAGTCATCCTGGTTATCAGAAAATGATCACAATCACTAGGAAACTATTCTATTGGCCCAAAATGAAAAAGGACATAGCTGATTACTTAGCTAAATGCCTAAAATGTCAACAAGTCAAGGTAGAGCATAGACACCCAGCAGGGTTGTTGCAGCCCCTACCAATTCCCAAATGGAAATGGGAAACCATCTCCATGGATTTCATCATCGCATTGCCAAGATCAACCACACAGAACGATGCCATCATGGTAGTGGTGGAAAAACTGAGCAAGGCTGCTCACTTCATACCTATCGAGTCAACTTGCAAGGCAATATATATTGCAACATCTTCATGAAATAGATATTCAGACTGCATGGCATGCCTAAGGAAATTATATCTGACAGAGATACAAAGTTTACTTCAAACTTTTGGAAATCTCTATTTGCTAGTTTTGAAACAAAATTACTCTTTATTACAACCTATCACCCTCAAATTGATGGGCAAACAGAGAGGGTAAACCAAGTATTATAAGACATGATGACGATGCATGTAATGCATCAACCCAAGAAGTTGGAGGACTACCAACCACTCGTAGAATTTGCTTACAACAATGGCTATCAAGAGTCATTAAAAATGAGCCCTCTATGGAAGACAATGCAACATTCCAATTAGCTGGAACAACCCAGTAAACAAAGTTACAATCGGGCCAAATATGCTAAAGGAAATGGAACAACAAGTGATTCAGATCAAGCAAAATCGGAAGATAGGCCAAGATAGACAAAAGAACTATGCAGCCCTGAAAATGACTCCTAGAGAGTTCAAAGCAGTGGATCATGTGTATCTCCGAGTTAGACCCAGGAGAAGCTCCTTGAGGATGGGAGCTTGTGCCAAGTTGACACCCCGGTATTGTGGACCCTTTGAAGTATTGGATAGAGTGGGACCAATAGCCTATCGACTAACACTCCCTCCCATAGTGAAGGCACAAAATGTTTTCCATGTTTCTTTATTAAAGAAGTATGTACATTATTCTAATCATATTATTGACTGGTCTGTGATTCAGGTGGAACCCAAGGGAGAATTCCTTCCATAACCTCAATGCATAATAGACAGGAAGGAAACCCAATCAGAAACAAAACCATTACACAAGTCAAGGTGCAGTGGAAACACTTTGGCCTAGATGAGGCTACATGGGAAATGGAGGATGCCATGAGACATGCATATCCATTTTTGTTTACTTTTATACATACAGAGCACATCAACAGATAGAACATCGAGGACGATGTTCCTTTAATGGGGAGGGGATTGCAATACCCCTGTTTCCCCTAGTTTGTAAATATAATTATAACTAGCCAAGAGACTATGGTAGACTAAATGTGTGTGAATGTTTGATTTGATGAACCTTGTATAAAAGGGTCAATGTATGAGTTTATGTTATTAATAGAATTTGAATATGTGTTGCACAACTGTTGAAAGGAGGAAAGTTTGCCAAGATAGACCATGGATGCTATGAGAGAGATGGTGAGGGGAAACCAAGAATGGTTGAGATGACCCTCAGTAGACCAATACCTACTGGGTGTGATTGCTCAACTGTCCTCCGACCCATAAATGAATTACCAGTCAGGTTGGTAGTTGGAAGGCCATCCTCAAAAGTTAATGAGGAGATGGGGAAGGGTGCCCATCTGTAAGGATTCCAGGGCTAACCATGATTGGGGATTCAAACACATGCAACCTTACCGAGGAATGAAAGAATGAGGTAATCCGGGGACAAAGAAAGATCTGCAAGATAACAGAGTAAAGAAAAACACTCTCTCGAGAAGAGCATAGAGGATACTTCGACTCTGGAAATGAGAGAAAAGCTGAGAAGTAAGCTTGTTTTGGCTGGAAGAAGCCACAGATAGGGTTTGGCTACAAGTTGATAAATGAGGCTGACGAGTGACTGATGAAGTACTCGTGTATACCTCCTTGCTTGAAGTAGAGAAAACCAGACACCCAGTTCCTATGGGAGGAGGAGAGTAACCTTCGTCCCTAACTGTTGTGGAGCACAAAGAAAGAATCTCTCTTAGATCATCATGGTCTAGCTCGGGGGTGGCCAGTGGTAAATCCGCCAGGAGTGACTGTGCCTATGGTTCGGAGGAAACATGCACCCCTTTTAGCAGTTGCTTCACGTTTCTTAGTTCTGATAAGTATTTTCATACTCTGTGTAATATGTTGGATGCGATGATGAAATGTCTATGTTTGTTATTAAGTCTTTCAGTATTTTGAACAAATATTAGATAAGAACTTTTACTTATGCAAACTACTATGTTTGCATGATCTTTGAATTTTCTCAGACTAGCTACTAGAGACTCAGAGGATGGGAATCCTCAGGAGGGTCGAGGTATGATTGATTGAAATATCTAAGTTCTGCTAATCCCTTGAAGTTTACCTTAGTGGGATTGTCAGAGTTTGAATTATGTGGGAGAAGGGCGTTTTTCCTTTAGACCATTCACCCATCTGACTGAGGGCTCGTGCCCATGCCCTTAACCCCTTATCCCCTAATATTTTCAAAGAGAACCATGTGACCAGAGCCTATGAACCCTACGCTAGTCCGAAAGGAGCTAGCTATTTCAGCTTCAGGACTTCGGGATCGGTGACTCCATGATCCTAGAAAATAGCCGAAGGCCGAAGCTACAAATCGATGAGGGTCTTCGATCTGGGGATCCAATGTAGACCTCTACCAGCCGTTAGATCGAACATAGGAAGGGAGGTGTTAAGCACTTCGATGAAGTGCTACTTCGGGGGATTAGGAGTGGTCTAGAAACGAAACTCCCGAATGCCGGAGTAACAGAGTTAATCTAGACCATTGATAATGGAGGGACACGTTTCCACCAATCAACACTTATCCAGAAATCCGGGTATTCGGTGATTTAGAAACGTGCGAGTTTCCCTTGAATCTCTGCAAGCCGGAGTAAATCCTGGTTGTAGACGCTAGGTACACGTGGCGATAGATCCGACGTGGTCTGGAGGGAAATCTGGGAGACACACACACTGAATTCCTGAATTTCAAACTGCCAAAGTGACGTGGGCCGTCAATTCCCAGATCCTTTGGGATCCTTTCGAGCCATTGATCTAAGGGATCCACCCTTGACTACCCGACTAACCGGGAATGCGTCGTGGAGCGACACGTGGCCCCTACTCATTCCCGGTTAAGTGTTGACCATTGAATTAGGATCGTTGGATGAGGGGGTACGTGGCAAGCGATCTCGTAGTCCATAGACTTCGTACTCCGGAGGAACCCGACCAAGATTTACAAAGTATGAAATTCCCGAAGTCGCGAACGCCGAAGTGAATCTCGACCATTGGTAGGATGACGACACTTGGCACCAGATTAGAGACTCTGAAGACTTATCTCTTTGAGGGTTTTACGTCAAGAGGAGTTGATAAGCTCTGAAGCTTGCAGCCACGAAGTAATGAGGAATGTGGATCTATGGATCTATGCAGATAAATCTCAATCATGTGATGGGGGCGATGTGGGCCACTAACGTAATCTAGGGTGACGTGGACCCGCAACCAAGGTGCCACGTGTCACCCAGATTTGGTCGATTCACCCATCCCTTGTGCCTATTGGATCATGACATGTGCCACCCCCCTAATGAGGACACGTGTCACCTATTGATCCTTGCCACACATCAATTGTTGGTTCATGCCCGCTTAGTCAACATGGCTAGTGACATGTCCGGGACTCCGGGAGCCTGGATATTTTTGGGAGTTCGAAAGATTCAAACGTAGTATGATAAAATAAAATTCAATGACAATCTTTGAATGCTAATCGCCAAAGGGCCCAAGCCATGTGAGGTGATCTCGAGAGATTTGAGTATAGGTTGATAAAGGGAGGTCCAGTGACGATCGTCAAACGACGATCGCCAAACACCAATCACCGAAGGGCTAAGGCCATGTGGCGATATTTCAAGACTTTGGGGATTTGGAAAAAAGTGTGTTATGCACAGATCGTCGAAGCCCCCTCCTTAATTGTAGGATCTCAGTGGAGGACGTGGACAGTTGATCTCCTCTACAGTTCGGTGATCTAAGAATTTGACAACACTTTTAGAACTCCCGAAGTTCGGGAACTTCGGAAGTGTCGAAACTTGTGCTAACACAGGCTCTTAGCTCTTGATTTCCATCCGAGGTCACGAGGAAGACCCCACTAGCTGGTTCAAGCGCACATTGAAAGATTTAAATTTTGGGGAAGCTGATTAAGAGGGTTTTGCTTAAGTAAGGGACCGAAAAGAACCAGGAAAAGAGAAAAATTCATGTCCCATCCCTAGAAAGGGTATTTAGGGGTTGGGTGTGTTACATATTGGTATGGTATTGGTGATGGGCATGATGGGCGTATTGGTATAATATTGGTATTGGTATTGGTCTGGTATTGGTATGCATATCATTTCCAATGCATACCATTTCTATGCAATGGTATGGTATTGGTATTGGTATTGGAAATGCATATTGGTATTGGTGTTGGTATTGGCAATGCAATGGTATTGATATTGGTATTGGCAATAGTATTGGTATTGGTATGGTATGGCATGGTATTGGTATTGGTATTGGTATGGTATTGGTATTGGTGTGAAATGTCGTTGGTATTGGTATGCAATGGTATGGTATTGATATTGGTATTAGTATGGTATTGGTGTTTGATCCCAAGCTAATTTTGACTTGTGGCCCTATTTTCCCTAAATTATTAGATGATAGTGGATTTGATTGGTGTGTAAAAAATTATTGTCATTGTTGTGTAACATGATCCAGAGGATACCATGGAAAGAGGATGTGGACGACGTAGACCTACTAAATTGCAGAGAGGAAAGTGGGTGGAAGAGGATATGACAACAAAATCTGTAGATAAATAAAGGTAAGAATAAAAAGCAACCTCAACCAAAGGAGGAAAGTCTTTATGAATTCACAAATGCTACAACATAGAAGAGATAAAGTCATTTTTTTTTCCATGTGGCCTTTGAGCTCAAAATTATTGGTGGAAAATGCACAAGAATGGTGATTAAATGTGATTCTACGATCAAGGGAAAAGTTTGAAATTTAGGATGGCCATGTGGGATTGGGATGCTGGATACTTTTCTTGATGAAATTTTAGCTCCATGTAAATACCTAGGGTTGTAAAATTGTTTTTTTTCAACTCCAAAACATGATATCAATATGTCAAAAATGTGACTAAGGTGAGGTTTTTTTTTGCATAGCATATTCGTTGAATTAATATAATTGGTGTACTAAACATTATTGGCTATGTTGTGTATTACAGGAGCCAGATGAGGTCATGGCAACAGATCGTGTCATATCAAATGAGGACACAACGGATGACGTAGGACATCAGGTACTCTAATTTTGACTTAACTTAGGAAAAATTAATCTGATGGAATTTTGTGAAACATCCATGTTTTTCACGAAATTATTAAATTTTATAGTGTATTATCCAATCTTGTCATAAATTAATGCATGTCGTTGATTATTTTAGATGGAGCTTGGAGAAAATGTAGCGCTTGAGCATCCAACTAGAAAAAGAAAGAGACATGTACAGGGACGTGGACCTAAAACTATTAAATCACGTAGGGGACAGTGGGTGGAACATGATATGACAATGGATCCTGCAGACACAACAAATGATTGCACTGAACAAAAGGTTAGTTTGGACTATAGTACATGGGATGAATAATTTGGAAAAATTATTGTTTGTGGATTTTCTGTATGTCGTGGAAAGAAACAATTCAAACAAGTGATTGTACAAAGACATTACATAGATGATGAGGTTCCAGTGGGTAGTATGCCTCCTACAATCGATTCAAATCCAATTGGAATTGTCGTAAGGAATTTTCCAATATGATATAAATAATATGTATACTTCTTTTAAACATTGTTTTATATTATTTAAATAATTTTTTTTTTTCTTAATGAATACTTGCAGGATAAATTTCTTGGTTTAAATTTTCCTGGATCACTGACTTCTAGCCTAGAGGGCGATGATCATTTATCAGATGATACATCTAACAAAAATATGTGCACATATACCAACTCTGAAGATGAGGATTTGATGAAAACAAGTAACATAACAAGAACCACTTTAAAGATGCATAATTTTCTTAAAGACAATGGGAATGTGGACTACATACCCTATGAGAATGAATGTGATGGAGATGATGAATTGCCCCTAAGTTTGAGATCAATTTACAAAGAGACATTTGATCATTGATTATATTGTGCTTGGCCTAGTGATCAACAACTACCTAGAGTGTATGAGGTGTTTCAATTTTGGGGATACAACTACATGATACGACCCTCCAATATTCATGGAGCAAATCTAGGCCTCTTTATTCTTCAAAATGTCCACGTGGGATCTAAAAATAGAAAAAGTTCACAACAAATGACTAGGATATTAATGCCATATTATGGTCCATCATATCACAGTGGTGAATGGAAAAGGCTAGCATAATATAATCCTAGCATGTCAACATATGGTCTAAATTCAAATACATCGTCTCCAATTGGAAAGTGAAAAAGAAATTAATAGAGGTCATCTTATGTATATAGATAGACGTGCATACACACACAAAAATATTTTAAGTTTTATAAATAGTAGTAAGGGAAGGGACCCTAATGTAAGACCAAATTGTCAATTTGTTGAAGTTATAAATAATAAATATGGAGATATGGAAAGAGAGGTTGATATATTGATAATGGTTGAGGATATTATGGACCTTACCATTGGGGATGAGTTATTGATTAATTACTCCTTCTTAAAACGCACTCTTGCACGAAAGAAAAGGGAAGAACTAGGTCTCCCTAAGGATGTTCGTAAGGGTAGAAAACCAAAGAATAATCAATGAGTGTGAATTGACATTTTATACACTATGTTGTCAAAATTGTGTTTTGTTTTAAATTATTATATAAAGAATTAGTATATAAAATAATATTTCGCTATTCAATTGATGTATATATGTTCATACATTCTATATTCTTATTGGTTAATACAATATATTTGATTATATTTCTTTGAAATTGATACAATTATGATTTATCCAATTCTTGCCAAACATTTAATAATGCTTGTGTATGTTGATAGGTAGAAGACATTGATGATCCACCTAATAATACCCAAGATCAAACTGGGTTATTGAGATTTGGACAGGATGATCCAAACCATCTTTTAAACCATACTAGGGCGAAAAGAGCAACATTGAAGAGAATACTACCAACTAATAAGTTTGAAGAGCTGATGAGATTAGCATACAATGATGACATGCCACCTAGCTTTAATGATGACGATGATACTGAAAATGCAGTGCATGAAGAAGGATTGAATGAAATGCTGGCAGGTTCTTTGGGGATGGAAACAATCATGACGATAATGATCATATGGTTGACAGTAATGATGATAGTAGGGGTAATTACCACCAACATATAATTGATGATAAAAACCTGAAAGACTCAATCAAGCAAGCTGCGAAGACACCCATGTTCAGATCAGGTGCAAGTAGAACCTCAAAACTTGCATGCACATTGATATTATTAGAAATCAAATCACTATTTGGTTGGTTAGACGAAGGATTCACTACCCTACTGAAGTGAGTTGAAATGTATTTCTTACTTTGCATTGTCAATTGGTGTAAGTAATTTGTAAACATTCATCAACTACGTTTATATTTCTTTAATGGGATGTTATAAAACATATATTGTATAAAAACAATAGTAGTATAGATTGGCATATCAAACATGTTCATCATAAGTCAAACATTTAATTGATTTAATCTCTGGCAATCTTACAGTGCACTAAAAACTAAAATATTATCTAAAGAGAATGTGTTGCCATCAACTTGCAGAGAAGCACGTCAGTTATTGGATGAGTTGGGGATTGAATATAAACAAATTCATTCATGTAAAAATGATTGCATTTTATACAGAGGTGAATATCAAAACAAGGTAGAATGTCTTGTATGCAAAGAGAACATATATCGTACATATGTACAAGGTCCTACAATTTCAAAAAAGGTTTTACGTCACATGCCAATTATAACTAGACTTCAAAGAATGTTTCATTGAAAGTCACTTGCTCAATTGATGGACTGAAATGCAATGAATAGGAGTAAAAATGGATTCATGCTAATTTCAACCGACTACAAAGCAATGAAACACATAGACGAAAAATGGCCAAGTAAATTCAAAGATGAACCACGTAGTAGTAGGTTTGGTCTTGCAATTGATGGAGTGTTCACATTCTCTTTTCTCAGCTCAAATTATAGTGTCTGGCTAGTCAGATTGACAATATACAATATTCCCCCATGGATGAGTGTTAGAACGGAGCACCGTATGCTGACTCTCATTGTTCTAGGAAAACATCAAGTTAAAAATATGGATGTTTATATTGCCTCAAATAGGAAAGGCATAAGAATGTATGACATATCATGTCCTCTATCAAATAGGTCCTTCATGTTGTATGGTGTGCTATGTTGGACTATTCATGATTTCCCAAGACTTGGTGTCTGTTCTGGTAAGATAAAATATTTACGTATTCACACTCATAATTTATTTTCATCCCAACTTTCATACTCACTTTTATACTATTATTATAATGATATACTAACAACAACTGATTATTTTACAAAATGGGTGGAATTTGTTCCTACAAGGGCTGCCACTGACTTAGTCATTATAGAATTTCTTGAAGAAAATATTCTAGACGGGTTTGGTTGCCCAAGAAACATCTTTACTCACAATGCACATGCATTTAAATCTGTTAAGATGGTACAATTTTGTCAATATTACAATATTGAACTTAGGAATTCAACCTCTCACTACCCACAAGGAAATGGTTTGGTACAATCATCAAACAAGAGCTTGATCAAAATTATTAAGAAAATGTTGTCACAAAATAATAAGGCATGGGATTCTCATCTTCAGTATGCTTTGTGGGAAGATAGAATAAGTACAAAGAGGTCAATTGGTACATCTTCTTTTCAGTTAATATATGGGTTTAATTTTGTTTTTCCCATTCATTTAGGGCTTCTGGTGATTAAATTATTACAGGATGAAGCAAATGAACCAAACAATGTACAAATAATAATTAATCAGCTAATAGAAGTTCGACAAATGAGAGAATTTGTACTAACTAAGTCACAAGAGAATCAAGAAAGGATGAGGAAAATATTTAATAAAAGAGCTAAAGAAAGAAATTTTATAATTGGAAACTTGGTTTTAAAGTGGGATGCCAGAAGAGAGGCCAAAGGGAAACATGACAAGTTTGATAACCTTTGGATCAGACCTTTTCAAATTGTTGCAGTGCAAGATAACAACACTTATGGGTTAGCCCATATAAAAGGTGAAGTATTGGAAGCCCCTATAAATGGAAGGTTTCTCAAGCATTTTCTGCAATAATAAGCTTTGAGGGTATCCTCACTTTGTATAATAGTAGTTTAGTTATTTTCCTTTTGTTTTCTTTCTGCATATTGTATTTTCATTTCAGAGTATGATTTCAATTTTTGTTTTGAATAAATATGGTGTTATTATGTTAAGATGGTGAGCATGGTGACATATCAGTTCTACTCCAGAAGATAAATGCATTACAGGTATTAATCAATAGAATCCATAACCCAATGGATAAGGCACCTAGTCTACAGATCTCAACACATCACAAGGATATGTTGTCCCTGTTGGAGCCAATGTTAGTAAATTATCAATTTTTTCAATTACAGTGAGCATAATGGATATTTGATGCTTTAATTTATATGGTTGTTGAGAAAAGGGAGTTATTCCTAAAAATATATCATGCAAGGAAAATAACCCTGGAGGTTATAATTTGAAGAGATGGGGAATACATGGTTGAAGGTGCTTAAATGGCAGAAGAGGGGCTTATCGCAGCCTCGAAAAGGGGCTATTAGACTCAATAAAATAACATTCACACCAACAGAGGGGCTAAATTGACACCTGAGCGCCAAGACCGTGGGCTAAATTGGTGCCCAAGTCAAACTCGTGAACCTTGAAAGCAACCTGTACACACCTCCTTCGACCGTCAAAAAAGGTAATCTAGACCGTCTCAATTCCTCCTTTCATCTATCCGACCAATTTTACCTATAGCAACAACTAAATGGTGACTAAGGCAAGCCCTAGCTAAACCCAAACTGCACCAAAGCAATCGACCCCTCAAGACCACTTGAAGATAGAGAGGGTGATGTTTTCAACCATGTTATGTCTTACCCAGACCTTTATCAGTTGATTCATAGGGATCATATAGAATCTAATGCAGAGAGAGACTATTTGTTTTTGTGGGAATCGAACCTGGCCTGATCTATAATTCCCCAAACCTACCAATTTCCTAAGTTGGTTGAGTGGTGTGTCATTGATTATGATGATAATAAAGAGCATATAACCACTACAGATGGTTCTAGGGTCATTTGCCAAATTTCAAAGAAATATATTACCCAAGTACTCCATTTTTATGATCCATCTACTAAGGAACCCCTTGATGATGATCTTCTAGCTTTTAGAATTCAATCATTGTCTCAACTGGAAAAGGATAAGTTACTAGGTAAATTCTTGGCTGAAAATACCACACTCCCAACTAACCTACCTCCTTTCAAATCATCCATTTTCCCTGACATAACCAGACAAGCCATTTCCATGATTGATCAAATTCTTGATTATGAGCATGACAAAATTGTAGATGAGTCCATTTTAGGCCTTTTTTTAGTCTTGAGTCCTCCAAAATCCATAACATGTACCAAATTTGATTATGTTGAGTTCTTAGTTGGAGTCATTAACTTCCAATTGTCCAACTTTCATTGTACCAAATCTTTTAGGCATCAGGCCCACATGGTCTATCTAATCCTATTCAATAACTTTTCTTATTTTGAGAGTTTGGGAGTCAAGGTAACAAATGAGACAGGAAGCCCCAAACCTGTGGTTGAATGGACTGGAAAATAAGGAGGAAGGAGCACAATTAGGGTTTTACCCTTTTTGTTAACAAATTCATGAGTGTTTTTTATACTTTTATCCACATGGTGCAACCTCCTAGGATGTTTTCTCAAATGAAGAAAATGATACAACTAAGTAAAGAGACAAGCATCGGGGATTGGTATTTCGCTGAAAAATACACACTTATCAGGGTTTATGGTTTTATTGACCCCATAAAAGGTTCTAGTTTTCTTGACCCCAAGTATATTTTTCTTGGAGTATATTAGGTAGAGGCTGGTATTAGATCACCTACATTTTTCCCAGCACAAACAAGCAATTACTTTCAAGCTGCCTAAAGAAGTGGGCCCTTTCCTAGTTAAGTTGAGGATTGACCTGAATTTTGTTGAAGATATGTTGCAACAAATTGACTTTGAGAAAACAAGTAGGTGGATATATGATCCATAGGGCGTGATTCTTGCAAGGATGCCCACATACACACATTAACCAAACCATATTATAGTAAGCACTACCAACTTAGATTCATGGGAAGAGGTAAGGAAAATCTTACTGGAAGAAGTGTAGAATTCAACTATTGATCAATTAGATCCATCCAAAGCCTCTTATACTTCTCAAAATGAAGAATTAATACTTGAGAAGAGGGCCTTTTCAGACCTGCATTCTGATATTGAAATCGATGAGAAGAAGAGAAAAAAGCCAAAGAATAATGAATGGGTAGATATAGAGGATGCCATTACAAACACTTTGGATAAGGGGAAAAATACATTGCAGATCACAGATGGATCCAATGAAGAAGGGTCAACTTCTAAAACCTCCACTATCCCAATAGAACACCTTCCATCAACACTATTGTCGTTTGGAGAAGCTATTACTGTTATCTCAGAAGGATCCTCTTAGAAGTAGCCCTCTCTTTTCTCTCACTACTCTGATATAAGGAGGTAGAATCAAGAGATAAGAAGAGAGTTTTTCCTTCAAGTGAAAGCTCAGACAAAGTTTCTCTCAGTCATGGATTATTAGCAGAACACTTTGAACTTGGTTGTGCTAGAGGCAAAAGTGCCAAAACCCCTCACTCATGTAGACTACAAGAACACCTAGATAAAAGTCAAGTTGGGAAGTATTCATCCTAGAGACATGGTTGAAATACATAAGCAAACTAGTGACATTTTGTACAAAGGGGTGTTCCAATCTTCTTCTAGTGAAAAGTGTTGATGAATGCAGCTATAGGAGACATCCTCCAACTTACAAACCTGTGAGATGTGGAATATAGCAAATATGTGAAGTCTTACTCTCAGCTTACAAACCGGAGAGAAAGCCCCTAAGAAATGGTTTGTGGTTCTAGCCTGGGACAGGGCTAGGAATGTAGATATGGCCTCCTCCATGACGTGAGAGAGAAGAACTTCAGATGATCATCTGGTGGAAAAGCGATTTGTTGAGTTAGGATGTGCCTATGGTTGAGCACAAGGTGAACGTGGGAAATCCCAAAAGAGTTGGGCACATCATCATGTGAACAAGAATGAAGATGATGTGATGGCCTCCTCTGAACAACAACAGAGTTGATGAGAAGACTCCAGATGATCCTCCTATTGGTGGCAGTGGGAAAGCAGATCTGTAGAGTGGACGTGCCTGTGGACGAACATAGGTGAACGTGTGAACACTTGGTTCATCTGTGTAATGCAGTGAATCAGGTCCATGGCATCCCTATGGATGTGCCCCTAGTGGATGAGCACTAGTGGGTGTATCAGGCCCTTTGCTATATATCGTTCAAGAGTCAGACCTACCTTTAACCCTAGTTATTATGTAAAGGGTACAGGTCAGCCCTATGTTAAATAAAGAAGATAATTAATAATGTGAATATTAATTATAATAATAAGTGTAATAATAAAGTACATTTGACTTAGAGAGGTTGACCCTATTGTTCTAATAGATGCCCTTGTTAATTGGTCAAAGTCTAATATAAGTAGGAGATGATTCTCCATTGTATAATCATATCCTTCTCATATGTTTTGGTAATTTCAACAAAACACTTCTACTTGGCAAAAGGTGTGAACCTCTCTTGGGCGCTAGGGTTTCTAGGTCTTAAGCACCCTCTTGTGTGCTAAGTCATTCTTGGTGGTGAAATGTCTTTCTCTTGAAGAATATAGCAAAGGATTTGGTTGGGTTTTTCTCCCTTGTTGAGAAGGGTTTCCCGAGATATATCTTGTGTACTTGTGCATGGTGTTTCTTCTTGTGATCTTGGTTGCTGCAACATTCTTGTTTATGGTTAAGACATGATGAAATTGAAATGAACTACATGCTTAAACTAGCTTATGGAAAATCAACATGGTTTCAAAGCATAGGTCTTGAAGATCCCGTTGTACAATCTTTTTCCAGAACCTTTACTCTCTCATTTGCAGAAACCATACGACCCTCCTAGGGTTTCCAAAAAATATGTATGGCCTCCCTTTCAGATAATTTTCACCACTCTAAACTTGGACGCTTGGGCTGAAAAATACATAGAAGGCTACGACCTCCTTTAATGTACCTCCAACAAGTCTCATAACTAAATTCCAGGCATTTTCAAAATTTTGACCCTAAGGGTTTCTAGGGTTTCATCAAAATTCTGCAGAAAATTCTGAATCATATTTCTGAGAATTTCTTGAAGAATCTACCATACTTAAAGACTCATTGTTGGCAATCATAAGCCCAACAAAACCTAAAAGTGATAACCTAGCCTAGCCGTTAGGTTTTCTAGCCTAGTTGACAAGGGTTTGTGAAGATGAGAAATTTCATGATGGGTAGCAAGCTCAACACAAAACTCCAGAGCAATGAAGACATCAACATCTCAACACTCTTAGGTATGGTTCCTATCAATAAAAATACTTGGATAATTGACAGTGGTGCCTCCAGGCACATGATCGATATTAGAAATCATTTAACACACTTTATTGAGAAAGAGACACATCTACATGTTGTCCACCTTCCAACTAGATTCAGATATGAAACTCAAACTGGAAGAGGTTCTATATGTACCGAGAATGAAGAGAAACCTTGTCTCTATTTCGGCTCTTGAAGAAAAAGGTTACAAAATTACTTTCTCAGAAGGAAGAGTTTTTGCATGGCATAAAGACTCTCATATCAACTCTTCCAAAGTAATCGACGTCAGAGACAACAACTTATACAAGTTGACCATGAAATCAGTTCAAGCCTTACTACATGACACTATCAGCCTAAGTGAGTTATGGCATAGAAGGCTTGCTCACATTCATTATAGAGCTCTTCCAGCTCTAAGGAAAATGGTAACAGGTCTACCATAGATCCAGATCCAACATGAAGGCATTTGCAAAGGTTGTGCCCTTGGTAAAAATGTTAAAGGATCCTTTCCTAGTAGTGACAACAGATCCAAGGAAATCTTGGACTTGATTCATTTAGATGTATGTGGTCCAATGACTATTGCATCCTTAAATGGGTACTTTTACTATGTACTCTTCATAGATGACCACTCCAGGAAAACTTGGATCTACTTTTTGAAGAACAAGGATGGAGTCCTTTCCAAATTCGAAGAATTCAAAGGCCAGGTTGAAAACTTGACCTGAAGAAAAATCAAAGTATTGAGATCAAACAATGGAGGAGAATACACCTCAAAAGAATTCATCAATTTTTGTATTGAAGCAGGGATCAAGAGGGAGCTCATAGTTCCATACAACCCTCAACAAAATGGGTTTGTTGAAAGGAAAAGCATAACCATCATTGAAGAAACTAAGGCAATGATACATGATTGGAGTCTACCCATGACTGTATGGGCAGAAGCATGTATGACAACAATATATGTCCAAAACCGTAGCCCTCATCAGATCTTGAAGAACATTACTCCAGAAGAAGCATTCACCAAAGTGAAACCTGAGATCAGACACTTCAAAATATTTGGATGTCCCATGTACCTTCATGTACCTAAAGAAAATAGATCCAAACTAGAACCTTCAGAAAGAAAAGGTACTTTTGTAGGATACAGTGAATCCTCAAAAGCATACTGAATCTACATCCTTTGAAGTAAGCAGAGATGTTACCTTTGAAGAAGAAGTAGCCTCCCAGAAATCCAGAGAAGCTTATATGGAAATAGATGGTGAAACAATGCCTCCTCATTCAACAGTTCAAAGGAAGACAAATATTGTTCCAAATGAGCCTACAACACCAATTGATCCAGCTCCTCCAGCAGATTCGGTTGCCCCAAGTAATGTACCTAGATACATCACTATTGGACACAAAAGACCTACTTGGGCATGCCAAATGTTAGAATAAGTAGAAAGACATAAAGCTCCACAAGGAGAAATTAGAGAAAGCAAGAGGCCTAAGAGATTCTCTAGCTACCTTTCAACTATGACTCACATTATTGATTTAGAACCAACCTGTCATGGAGAAGCCTCAAGTGAACAAGTATGGCAAGATTCCATGACTGAAGAATATCAATCTATACTAAAGAATGATGTATGGGATGTTGTCCCAAGACCAGAAGGGAAGTCCGTAGTAACTTCCAAATGGATTTACAAAATCAAACATGTTGCTGATGGAAGCATTGAAAAATATAAAGCAAGATTCGTGGCCAGAGGGTTCTCACAAATAGAGGGAGTCGACTATGACGAGACTTTCACACCAGTAGTCAGATATACCTCCATTCGATCCATCATTTCTCTAGCTTCTTCCATGGGCTGGAAGCTACATCAGATGGATGTAAAGACAACTTTTCTCAATGGTGAAATTGAGGAAGAAGTCTATATTGAACAACCAGAAGGTTTCGTTATACATGACGAAAAATCTCATGTTTGCAGATTGAAGAAAGCCCTGTACGACTTAAAACAAGCCCCATGTGCTTGGTACGAGAAAATGGATGGTTTCTTGATGAGTTTGGATTTTAACAAAAGCTTAGCCGACCCAAACTTATATTATAGCATTAATGGAAATGAATGCTTGATCCTAGTCCTATATGTGGATGATCTTTTCATCACTGGCTCAGAAAGACTCATTGATGAATGCAAACAGGCATTAACTGCCAAATTTGAAATGAAGGATTTGGGCCAAATGCATTACTTCTTGGGACTAGAAGTATGGCAAAGAGATTTTCCTAAGTCAAGGAAAATATACTTTGGAGATTCTGAAAAGATTCCAAATGACAGATTGTAAATCCATGCCAACTCCAATGGAAATGGATCTGAAGAATATGAACGATACCGATTCAGGAGACGTAGATCCACATTTATATCGACAACTTATTGGATCTTTGATGTATCTGGTTAACACCAGACCAAACATTTGCTATGCAGTAAATGTGCTTAGCTAGTTTATGAGCCAACCAAAACAGACACATTGGATAGCTGCCAAACACGTATTAAGATACTTACATGGCACAATTGGTTATGGACTAAGATATGCAACAAATGTGGACCTAAGCCTGGAAGGGTATGCTGATGCAGATTGGGCAAGAAGTGCAATAGACAAAAAAAGCACCTTAGGTAACTACTTCATTGTATGTTCAACCATGGTTTCTTGGTGCAGCAAAAAACAAAGCTCTGTGGCTTTGAGTACAACAGAGGCAGAATACATTGCACTAAGCGTGGTAGTTCGTGAAGCTGTATGGCTTCACAAACTCTTGACAGAATTGTTTGATCATGAAATGGATCCAACCACCATTCATTGTGACAACTAGAGCTATGTGAAGCTCTCATAGAATCCAGTATTTCATGACAAATCAAAACATATTGAAATCAAGTACCACTATATCAGAGATATTGTACATAGGAAGATAGTACATGTTCAGTATCTTTCCACCTAAGAACAAATTGTTGATATCTTCACTAAACCACTTGCCAAGACAAAGTTTGAGTATTCATGTGAGAAGCTTGGCCTGATGAAGAATGCCTCCCTAGCTGAGAGGGAGTGTTGATGAATGCAACTATAGGAGACATCCTACAGCTTACAAACCTGTGAGATGTGGAATATAGCAGCTATGTGGAGTCTTACTCTCAGCTTACAAACCTGAGAGAAAGCCCCTAAGAAAGGGTTCATGGTTCCAGCCTGGGACAGGGTTAGGAATGTAGATATGGGCTCCTCCATGACATGAGAGAGAAGAACTCCAGATGATCATTCGATGGAAAAGCGATCTGTTGAGTTAGGACGTGCCTGTGGCTGAGCACAAGGTGAACGTGGGAAATCCCAAAAGAGCTGGGCACATCATCATGTGAACAAGAATGAAGATGATGTGATGGCCTCCTCTGAACAACAACAGAGTTGACGAGAAGACTCCAGATGATCCTCCTGTTGGTGGCAGTGGGAAAGCAGATCTATAGAGTCAACATGCCTGTGGACGAGCACAGGTGAACGTGTGAAGACCTGGTTCATCTATGTAATGCAATGAATAAGGTCCATGGAATCCCTATGGATGTGTCCCTAGTGGATGAGCACTAATGGGTGTGTCAGATCCTTTGCATATATTGTTCAAGAGTCAGACCTACCTGTAACCCTAGTTATCATGTAAAGGGTACAGGTTGACCCTATGTTAAATAAAGAAGATAATTTATAATGTGAATCTTAATTATAATAATAAAGTACATTTGACTTAGAGAGGTTGGCCCTGTTGTGCTAATAGACGCCCTTGTTAATTGGTCGAAGTCTAATATAAGTAGGAGATGTTTCTCCATTGTAGAATCATATCCTTCTCATATGTTTTGGTAATTTCAGCAAAACACTTCTACTTGGCAAAAGGTGCGCACCTCTCTTGGGAGCTAGGGTTTCTATGGCTTAAGAACCCTCTTGTGTGCTAAGTCATTCTTGGTGGTGAAAGGTATTTCTCTTGAAGAATATAACAAAGGATTTGGTTGGGTTTTTCTCCCTTGTTGAGAAGGGTTTCCCAGGATATATCTTGTGTACTTGTGCATGGTGTTTCTTCTTGTGATCTTGGTTGCTGCAACATTATTGTTTATGGTTAAGACATGATGCAATTGAAATGAACTACATGCTTAACCTAGCTTATGGAAAATCAACAAAAAGAAGATGAGGGAGATGGTCATCAAAGTTGAAAGGAAGCTAAAGTGAGAGAGAGTAGCAACCAAAGCCAAGCAGATCTAGATAGTTGAACTGGAGAGAAAATTATTTCTTTGGGAGAAGATCTCAAAAATCCTAAAGTTGTGGGAGACTTGATGAGCCAAAAAGTTAAGGAGATTAAGGTCTTAAAAAAGAAGCTTAATATTCCAAAAGTAAAACATGTCTAAACTCCATAATTACAAGCTAGTCTTGAAGAAAAGGAGCAGTTGTACCAAAGATTGTTGGAAAGCCAGAATATTGTGGACACATTACAAGCATAAAAGCGGTCCTTGAAAGAGAAACAAGAGCAACTTTTGCAGACAACCAAGGAATCTAAAATGAAAGTTATTCCTTTAGATACATATGAGGGTCTATCCAAGGTCATGTCAAACTTAAGTGTGAAGGAAATGGAGCTTGGAACTGTTACAAACATGCTCAAGTTCAGTATGTCTAGGACAAAATAGTTAGAAGAGCAGAGAGGTACTCTTGGGGAAGGTGAATGCTACAAAAGAACAAGTTGAACATGAATTGGCTCAAAGAACAAAGTTACAGGAAAAGCAGCCTTGAAGGGAGCCAAACACATGATTTGGGACCAAATATCAACTACAATCTTTCAAAGTTGGTCCCAATTCAAACTAATCCAAGAAGAGCTTGAACTGATTATTGTGGTCTTCAAAGACATTAAGAAGATAGCTTCATAATTGGAAGGTAAGCTAAAAATGTCCAATAATATAGTAAAGTGTTGAAATAGTAGGTCCAAGGAGGAGCTTAGAAATGTTAACATAGAGGACATAACCAACATCATCATGGATGATAAAAGGGTGTTAGCCAAGAGGAGATTCATGAAAAATGTAGAGAACAAGGAACATTAGCTTACTAGAGAGATTGTCTCTTTTAATAAAATATTTAGTGAGGTGATCAACGATGGATTGCCCAACTTTTGGGATTAAAATGGAGACCTCTATCCAGAGAAAAACTATCAGAATATTCTGGATGATAGGAGAAATTATTATAATAGGTTTGAAAGGCTTGAAGGACCCCTAAAAGGGCAATATGTGATGTATATGTTGGTTGGGGATTTTTCATTACTGTACACTCTAAGAATGATTTTCAAGAATCTTCCTCCACCATCATATGAGAGGTATACTGATTTGGATGAGGTGACCATGAACCTGAGTAAGCAAGAGCACCCAATGGGAAAGGTATGGAAGATGATGTGTCAATATGTAAAGGTACCAATGCCTAGACAAGGTCAAACAAGTGGCACGTGCCCAATCTCATCCTAAGTAATTTTCTTATAGGTTTTTACATGTGTAAAAAGTAAATTTTTACCAAATAAATTAAAAAAAAACCTTCAAGAAACAAGAAGTGGTATTGAGAAACACGAAGCAGTATATGGTTTAAAGAAGTTGTTTTCCCATGCAAAAGTAACTATAAAGGAATCATAAGGCATATGAACATTATACATTTTTGGATCAACATACAGAGAGAGGAAGAGTATATTATTCTCAAAGTTCAAAGATCATCCCAACCCAGCCACATGACAAATTATGAAAAGGAAAGCAATAGGATTATAGAGATCCAGTGGATTCTTGTTGTATTAGTTTGTAAACTCCATCTGATTTATTCTCCATTATAATACCTTCTTGAGAGGCCATACCTTCCATTCTGAAATGTGTTCTGAAAACTCATTAATAAAAGCTTCTAGCAATAGATTAGCACCAAATATGTTGTAAATGCGTGAGGTTTTATGTGAATGAGATTGATTTCATGTGTATGACCAATTTACTTCCATTTTTGTTTGAGGCACTTGAATGTATGCAAAAATATTTTGATATGTTTTAATGTTTCAAATGATAAGTTGTCTTAAGCATATATCTTTAATAAACCCAAAATGCATTATTTTATATACTACTGAATTCTAATTTGCTCAACATGTTTTCCTCATAACAACCTACAAGATTTATTTGTAGTAAATACATTGTATGTACATGTATTTATTTCACAAATCCATTCACTCATTTAACCCTAATGGTCTGATACACAAAATGGAAATTACCCTGAGGATGAGAGTTTCCCTAATCATCATATTTGAAACATTTCATGAGCTGTGACGAATTATTGAGCATTTATCAAAACCCTTTGTTCCAGAAAGTAGCTTTGAAACCAAATCTGAGTTTTAGGTGCAAGGATCCTTGGCATAGTTCCACTGACAACCTAGGACATCTCAAGGACTAACACCAACCATAGATTCCAACAAATGTATTTAAGAAATGCCTCCCATATACGCTTGAAGCGTGGTTTTTGTTTGAAATCCCCCTTCTACCTATTCCTCCATTGAAAAAAGAATTCCTCACACAATTGTAGCCAACCTACTATGTGGAGAAATCTTTCAAGGGCATACGACCAAGCCTCTTTGGCATAACAACAATTGACAAAAAGATGTTGAATAGTTTCCTCATCTTGGGCGCATAGCACAGAACAGGAAGGTCCAACAATGCCTCTCTTTTTGACATTTTCAAATGTGAGAATTTTCCCATGCATAAGAAGCCAACATAAAATGTTTACTTTAGGCAAATCGTCATTGTGCCAGATATTCTTCCGCGAGGATAAGCACAGATTTAGATTTGTTGCTTCCAACAAAGAAAAATAACCTCTCTTAACAATGAACTGTGAGGCTCCCCAACCCCTCATATATTTTTTTCCCTATGCCATGGAGCGCACCCATGCAAGGCATGAATAAGCGATTGGATTGATGGAAGCATGGGAGCTGGAAGAGAAACAAAGGTCTAGCCGATCCAATTCCTAGAATTTGTGCTCCATGAGGAAATGTCATACAGATTATTAATTCCTTGATCTTCCTTCCAAGCCTGCAAAGGAACCAAATTCATTCGAGGAGAGAGGTGCTCCTTACCCAAGATGTTGTCCTCCCTTATTTCAATAAGTTTTCCATTCCCTAGTATCCATGTCCGCTTCTCTTAAATGATAAGAACAACCACTTTGAAAAGTTTGAAGATAGGGGAGCCTTTGATGAATTTGGGCGGCCTTTCTAAGCATCTCTACCTAGTTCCAGTGAGGTAATTTTTCCAAAGAACTCACTTCCACCATATGATCTCCCCTATGATCATCATCCATAACAATTTGGCACCCATTTCTATATTCATAAGCTCTGTATCTCTAGTGCCCAATCCTCCCCTTTCCTAGGATTTCTAACTTGCTTCTAGTTTATAAGATGAAACATTTTCTCATTAAACTTCCCTCCTTGTCGAAGGAACTTCCTTATCCTCAATGAGATCTGATTAATTATGTCGTGAGGGGCCAACAAAATCTAATAGTGATAAAGAGGCAACAATGAGAGGATTGCTTTGATAATAACAACTCTACCAACGAGAATTAGCCATTGAGAACCCCATTGGATAGATTTTGATTTTATTTTTTCAATAATGTAAAACCCATTCCTGAGATGAAGAATATTTCAAAGAAATGGGTATACCAAGATAGTGAAAGGATGTCTATTTATCAACAAGTGGAAACCAAAAAATCCTTAATATAGCTTGCATTACCTGTAACCTTGTATTCCATCCCATGATATGACATTTTCTATTGTTAACAACTCTGCTTGAGGCATCAAGAAAGGAGTCCAACACCTGCTTGAATCTGGAGGCAATGATAATCGATTCTCCTCCAATCAACAAAGTATCATCCACAAATTGTGAATGATTTAAAATTTTGGCACCTTGAACAATCTAAAGACTCAAGAGATTCCCAACAACCCTTTCATGCTCCATCTTCCGACTCAATGAATCCACCATAATGATGAAGAGTAGAGGAGAAGGGGGGAACCCTTGATGCAGGCCCTTGCTAATTTGGAATAAATAAGATGACCGCCCATTGACAAGAGGTGAAATACAAGGGGTGGTAATACATGAAACCACCCACTTGATGAAATTAGAACTGAATCCAAACCTCTCGAGAACTTGAAAAAAAAATCATGTCTTACACGATCAAATGCATTAGCCATGTCCAACTTAATAACTATTGGGTATGTGTTATATTATTTGTATGATTGGTCCCATGTTTTGTACACTTACATGGGAGCCTCAATGAGTATGGGAGGGCCCATGCCCCCCCCTTGTAAGGGGTTTTGGGAGAAACATCCCCTCCTGAAAAAAATTGGTGACTTTTTTGTGTTTGTTTTTGGCGATTTTTTGCATCTGTTTTTGGTTGTTTTTCAACACACGATTTGCGTCGATGGTCTTCTAATTTTGGTTAAGGAAATAAGGCTATTGACTAATCTGGGTCAATGGATTAGGGGTTTGTATGTTGTGGGATCCTATATGTATTGTAAACAATGAAGAGCATGATGAATAGAAGATTAGAGGTGTGGCTCTAAACATGTCATTAGTTTTCCCTGTTTGGGTTTCCAGGGTAAAAATCTTTGGGTAATGTGTATGTATGTCATTGTATCTTTTCTATTTTATTTAGAATATATTTGTAGTAATTAATTGTACAAGGTTAAAATCTACATTTGGTATCCGAACAATTATTGGCTTCAGGGGGATGACTTTGTGGTCAAGGGTTTGGCTCGGGTCTTTGATAATCCTTGTTACAGTGGGAGATCTGTGGTATTGATTCTTCAGGTGGAAAGAATTGGCAAGTAGTTCAAAATAGAGATCAAGAAATTTAATGGCAAAGTTTTGAGTTGTGGAAGCTCAATATGGAAGATCTTTTGTTGGACAAAGATCAATGGATCATTGTGGATCCAGGTACTACACCTATAGGAACATCAACAGAAGACTGGAAAAACATGGATCAAATGGTGAAGAGCACAATCCAATTGTGTCTCTCAAATTTACTATTACCGAAAGTGTCAGGGGAAGCTACAACCAAGGCATTATGAGATAAGTTATGGGCTTTGTATCAGTCAAATTCCCTGGTAAACAAATTGTTCCTATATAAGAAGTTGTACAACATGAGGATGAAAGATGGAGACTTAGTGATAGGGCATCTGAATGCCTTCAATACAATGGTAAGTCAGTTATTATTTGTTGATATCAAGATTTACGATGAACACAAGTGTATCAATTTATTGTGTTCTTTACCAGACTCGTGGGGAATTCTAGTTTTGGCCATAGGTAGTAATACACATACTTTAAGTTTTGATGATGTGGTCTCATCCTTGTTGTCGAAGGAGATGAGATAGAAGAACATGGAAGGATAGAGCACATATGCATTATTTGCAAGAGGACACTCCCAAGAAAGAAATCGGTCTAGGTCCTCGAGTGGGAGATCTAAACCTAAGGGTAGATCTAAATCTCCCAGAAAGTTTGTAAAGGTATGCTGGAGATGTGGAAAAGAAGGGCACCACAAGAAGCAATGTAGATCCAAAAGTGTCGAGATAGGGAAGGGATCTAAAGATGCTCCTTCTATGGAAGCAAAAACCTTCACAGAAGAAGGAGGGGATGTGTACCTGGCTTCTTCAAGCACACATGCAAATCATGAGGTATGGTTGGTCGACTCAGGTGCATCCTTTTGATATGACTCCCCACAGTGAGTGGTTTTGTGAATATGAAAGGTATGATGGAGGTGATGTTTTCCTAGGTGATGACTCGACAACCAAAATCATAGGACGACGAAAATTCAAGTTGAAGCTCATGGATGGAAGGATTAGAACATTCCTTTGTCTTCTGCACATCCCAGGATTGGCCAGAAATTTGATTTTTGTAAGAAAAATGGATGATGCAAGGGTAAAAACAGTGTTTGATAAAGAAACACGCATGATGGTTCGAGGATCAATGGTGTTGTTGAAGGGAGTTTGGTTTGGAACTCTGTATAAGTTGCAAGGAAGAACTATTAGTGATGGGTGTAATAGTTTCGTTGTTCTTGAGATTGGATCTGAAGAAAGAAAAACTCCTACAGTCTCTAGAGAAAATACTATGTTGTGGCATCAAAGACTGGGGCATATCGGAGAGAAGGGCCTTCGACTATTACATGGTAAAGGTATGGTTGAAGTTATGTCTAAATTATCTCTGGATTTTGATATATGTGAACATTGTGTATATGGGAGGCAGAATTGGGTAAGATTCCCCTCTAGTGCATTGAGGGCAGAGGAATTTTACAGATCATGCACAATGATGTGTTTGGATCTATGTTGGTTCCATCACTGGGAAAATTTGTGTACTATGTCTCATTTATAGATGACTTCTCAAGGAATACATGAATATATTTCCTTAGGAAGAAATCCAAAGTCTTTGACAGGTTTAAATATTTTAAGGTCCTTGTGGAGAATCAAACAGAGAAAATAATTAAGGTGGTGAGGACGGATAATGGTGGAGAGTTATGAGGAAACGAATTTGAAGAATTCTGTAAGAAGTGCAGTATATCAAGGCATAAGACTACTCCATATACACCTCAACAAATTGGAGTTGCAAAAAGGATGAACAAGACGTTGATGGAAAAATCAAGGTGCATGCTCAGTGGTGCCAGGTTAGGACGAGAATTCTGGGTAGAGGTAGTGAGTATTGCATGCAGTCAACCTCATCAACATTGGATGACAAGACTCCATGCAAGTTATGGATTGGTACGAAACCCTCTCTCACACATCTCAGGGTATTTGGTTGTGATGCCTATGTTCACGTTCCAAAAGAAAACAAGAGTAAGCTAGATAAAAGGTTGAAAATTGTATCCTTATTAGGTATAAAGATGGTCTGAAAGACTATAAGCTTTGGAACCCAAAAAATAAGAAGGTTGTGTATAGCCGAGAAGCGGTATTTAGAGAAATCAAAGATGTTTTCAAATAGGAAGTCCTACCAAGGAAGGAAGAACTAGAGAAAATAGAGTTTGAGTTGAAGGATGATGAATTAGAGTCTACAGAATAATAGGAATCAGAAGAAGAAGATCCTCATACTCCAGTACTGAGGAGATTGGTTCAGGAAAGAAGGCAACTGAAAATGTATACTCCACCTTATTTTCATTCAATTTTTGCTTTATCTATTATTGATGATGATCCTAGAACTGTTAGAGAGGCACTGGATTCCAAGGATGAAAAACTATGCAAAAAGGCCATGGCTGAAGAAATGGCAGCCTTGGACAAGAATGAGGCTTGGGATCTAGTGGTGTTTCCCACTAGAAGAAATCCCATTGGCAACAAATGGGTGTTTAACAAGAAGTTGAATGCAAAAGGAAAAGTGGAGAAATACAAAGCATAGTTAGTAACAAAAGGTTATTCCTAAGAAGAGGGAATTGACTTTGGTGAAATTTTTTCTCTTGTTGCCGAGTTAACTTCTATTAGATTTATTTTATTCGTTGATGCTACGTTTTATTTTGAGGTAGAACAGATGGATGTGAAGACAACATTCCTACATGGGGACCTAAAAGAAGAAATCTACATGAAGCAACTAGAAGGCTTTGTTGTGAAGGGGAAGAAAGAGCTAGTATGTAGGCTGAAAAAGTCCATGTATGGGTTAAAGCAATCACCCAGGATGTGGTATCAAAAAATTGATACTTATATGTTGGGACTTGGCTTCACAAGGAGAAAAGTAGATCACTATGTGTATTTCAAATTAATTGGTGATCATCTTATTTATTTGGTCTTGTGTGTGGTTGATATGTTGTTGATAAGAAACAACAAGGAGATTATCTAGGATGTGAAAACATAGTTGTCTTCTAAATCTGACATGAAAGATCTTGGTGTTGCAAATTTAATTATGGGCATGGAAACTAAAAGAGACTGGGCAAACATGAAACTATGGTTCAATCAAAGGAAATATGTCAAGACAATATTATAGAGGTTTAATATGTAGGAACGTAAACATGTCAGGGTCCCTATTCCTGTAGGTGTAAAGTTATCTACGGATCAGTGTCCCAAGACGAAAGAACAAGAAGAGGACATGTTCCATATTCCATATGTGAGTGCAGTTGGTAGTTTGGTGTATGCAATGGTCTGTACTAGACTAAACATTGCACATACAGTGGGAGTTTTGAGCAGGTATATGTCAAAACCAAGGAAGGAGCATTGGACAACAATAAAGAGGGTTTTCAGGTATTTGCATGACACTATTAGTTATGGATTATGCTATCAAGGAAGGCCAGGATTGAACATACACAAGTTTGTTGATGCATACTAGGTTGGAGATCTGGATTGTAGAGGATATACAAGTGGGTATGTGTTTAACCTATTTGGAGGAGCAATCAGTTGGATGAACAAAAGATAGTTTGCAGTGGCACTCTTGACTACAAAAGTTGAATACATGGAAACTACTCATGTAAGAAAGGCAGTAGTATGGTAATACAGATTTTGTTCAAGTATTGGGTTGGTACAACAGGTTGTAAGGATTGATTGTGACGGTCAAAGTACAATCTTCCTGCCGAAGAACCCGACTTATCATTCAAAGATAAAGCATATTGATGTTCAGTATCACTTTGTGAGAGACATGGTTGAAGACAAGAAGGTGTTGCTGATGAAGGTGGACACTTTGGAGAATGTTACAGATTCATTAATAAAATATGTGAGCACTGAGAAGTTCTCTTGGTGTAGAGGATCTATGGGCATTTATGCCATGGATTGTTGACTATGTAATCCTGCAACCCCCTGTATGCAAAGAAAACAACAAGTGGGAGAATGTTGGGTATATGTTATATTTATGTGTTGTACCACCCCCCCCAAAAAATTGGTGGCTTTTTTGCATTCGTTTTTGGCGGTTTTTTGACACATGGTTTGCACCGATGGTTTTCTAATTCCAATTAAGGAATTAGGGATGCTGGCTAATCTGGGTCAATGTATTAGGGGTTTGGATTCCACTGGATCATATATGTATATTGTATTATAAACAATGAAGAGTATGATGGATAGAAGATTAGGGGTGTGACTCTAAGCAAGTTGTTGGTTTTCCCAATTTGGGTTGCCAGGGTAAAAATCTCTATGTAATGTATGTGTACCATTATATCTTTTCTGTTTTATTAAGAATATATTTGCAGTAAATAATTGTACAAGGTTAAAATCTACAATAACCATACCTTTCCATTTGGCTGAAACGCTTAAATGTATAACTTTCTACACTAACACAATATTATCAATGATTTGCCTATCATGCATAAAACCGCCCTGGTTTGTTGAGATGATTTTGGGTAGAACTTTCTTTAAACAAGCATCTTTAATTTTAGTTAAAATTTTGTATGAGGAATTGCATAACAATATAGGCCTGAATCTTGCAAAAGAAGATGGATTAACTTCCTTTGGTATTAATGCTAAGAAAGATGAATTAGTGTTACCCACTAATCTTAGAGATTGATGAGAGTAATGCAACATCCTTTTAAGAGCATACTTGATTAGATCCCAATAATGCCTATAAAAGGATACGGAAAGCCCATCGGGCCCTAGGGATTTATCCTGACCTAGGATCCAGATTGTAGCAAATATTTCATCTTTAGATATGGGCTGAATCAATTCCAAATTATCCTCCAAAGTGACGATGCGTGGAATGAATTCCAACATTGATTCCACATTTCTTGGCTCTACCTCTTCTTGCTGAGAATATAAAGAAACAAAATGTTGTCTATCTACCACTTTGATGCCATAAAAGTATACAACTATTGTGCCATCCTCTAGCATTATGTCTTCCATATTGTTCTCGGATAGTCAAGGCTAGGCTTGCTTATGATTTTTTTTTGTACTTTTGTGTTGGATTTTCAATGAGCTATGGCTCATGTATTCTTTTAAATTTTTTGTTAACAATTACTTGAACCATAACTACTGCAACAAACCAAGATCACAAGAAGAATAACCATGCACAAGTACACAAGAAGTATTCTGGGAAACCCTTCTCAACAAGGGAAGAAAACCCAACCAATCCTTTGTTATATTCCTCAAGAGAAAGACTTCCCACACCATCACCAAATCTAGCACACAAGAGGGTGTTGTAATTCTCATAATTTCAGACCACAACTTCTGAAATCATGAGATGACACAATGATAAGTGTGTTTCCTCAATGGGGATTTAGCTTTATTTATATAAGAATTGTCACATCAAATGATGTGTCTTTTGGCACAATAGGGCCGACCTCAATAACTCAAAATATAATTAATAATTACCATATTAATTATCTTTTACGTTAAGGTGGGGCCGACCTGTACCCTTTACATTAGAAATAGGGTTATAGGTAAGTCTGACTCTTGAACAATATATCAAGGGATTTCATACACCCACTAGTGCTCAGCCACTAGGGGCACATCCATAGGGATGTTCATATCTCTATCTCATTGCGTCTCATAGGAGAACCACACTCACTAGTGCTCAACCACTAGGATTACATTCAACTTTGCTCATTCGCAGGCACGTCCACTCATCAGATCTTCTTTCCCATTGCATTACACAGGAGAGTCATCTGGATTTCATCATCTCAACTCTCTGCTCAGAGGAGGCTAATATATCATCTTCATCTCTGTCTCATGATGATGCACCTAACTCTATGGGAATTCACACATTTACCTTATGCTTAGCCACATGCACGTCCAACTCAACAAATCTCCTTTCTCACTACGTTACACAGGAGAATCATCTGGAGTTCTTCTCAACTCTCTATAAGGAGGAGGTCATCTCTATGTACTAGATCTGTCTCAGATAGGAACCACACATCCCTCTTAGGGGCTCTCTCTCAGGTTTGTGTTCTGGAGAATGTCTCACGCAGCTATAATCATCAACACTCCCTCTCAGCTAGGGAGGCATTCTTCATCAGGCCAAGTCTCACACGGAAGTTCTTCGAACTTTGTCTTGGCTATAGTCATCAACACTCCCTCTCAACTAGGGAGGTATTCTTCACCAAGCCAATTTGGTGAAGATGTCTCCAATCTGGTCATGTGTAGGAAGGTACAACACATGTGTTATTTTCCTCTGCATCATGTCTCTCAAAAATGATATTTTATCTCAACGTGTTTCAATCTGTCATGAAACACAGGGTTCTCAAAGAGATTCAAACACAACTTTGGTTATCATCAAAGAGTCCATCTCATGATCAAGTAAATCTGTCAGAAGCTTTTGAAGCCACACTGCTTTGCACACTCAATGCTATATACTCTGCTTTTGTGGTACTCGAGGCCACGGAGCCTTGTTTCCTACTGCACCAGGAAATCATGGCAAACTTCACGGTAAAACAATAACCAGATGTGCTCTTCTGGTCCACTGTACTCTCTGCTCAATCTGTATCGGCATATCCCTGCAAGCTCAAGTTCTCACTGAAGGCATATCTTAGGCCATGTCCAACCGTGTCTCATATATATCTCAATACATGCTTTACTGCTATCCAATGAGTCTATCTCGGCTGACTCATGGATTGAATAAGCACATTTATTGCATAGCATATATCAGGTATGGTCTTAACCAGATACATCAATGATCCAATCAGTTGTGGATCAATCTCGTCTGAATCATCATCATTTATTTTTCGTCAAATCCATCAACATCAGTGTAGACATGGATTTGCATTATGTAATACTGAACTTATTTAATATCTCCACTGTATGTTTTCCTTGACTTAGGAAAAGTCTCATTGGTCCTCTATCATACTTCTTGTCCCAAGAAGTAGTGCATCATACCCAGATCCTTCATCTCAAAATCAAAAGTCAAGGCTTGCTTGTAACAACACGACTTCTTGAACAAGTCATCAAAATCAGGCTCTCGTCACCAACAATGTAATAGTATAGGTTTGGATCAACAACACTCTTGCTGAAATCCAAACTTCACCAAGGATCCATCTATCTGATGTAGTTTCCAACTCATGGATGGTAGTACAGATGGGAGTGCATCGGGCTACTAGATCAATATGTCTCATCATAGTTCACTCCCTTTGCTTGTGAGAATCCTCTGAGTACAAGTCTCGTTTTGTATTTCTCGACACTTCCATCAGCTGCATGTCTTTCTGCCTCTTGCAGATTTTGTCAAGTCTAGACAGGCCCTTTTATGGCCTACTGCAATGTCCCTGGGAATATCAACTGGAACGACTAGATCAACTGTATCAATTGCTATCTCCCTCTGGACTATTGAAGAGGAAGAAGGTATTGTCTCTCTTTCTCAATTAGTTTGACTCCTTCTGAGTTAAGTAACTCCTTTTAAAGTATGAAGGATAAGAATTTTCCTTTGATGTTAACCTGCCTGGAACAAGAAAAAAAATGAAAGGAAACAAGACAAGAATATCTCCTAGAGGAGATTCATGAGTACATCTCTAGAATCAAAACATTTGTTGTCACAACTACAACACCTACTTGTAATGTAGCAACTTTAGAAATGTAGGTTAGAGGCATGCTAATTTAAAACAATCAAACATGGAGTCTTCACTTCTAGTGTGTTGTTTTTCTGAATGCACTGAGACTTCTTCGAGTCCATGATTGCACCAAGAGTTCCTTCCTTTTGCAAGTACCCTTATGACAATGATGTAGGTAATATATATATACAAGTGCATACCTGAGAATGTACACTAATGGAGGTTCTGTTTGTTTGTCAATGTCACGATGATTAGTGACATTCCTCACTTGTTTGTCTTGTAGCCACCTATACCATACAAGTCTCTGACGAAGTCTGCATGAACCTTCTGTCCTATCATTCTGGATGCATCGTGTACGGTTGCTTGATAAACCTTTTCTGATGGTAGATTACCAATAGATGTCTTACCAAAGATGTATGCATTTACATGAATTCCTTCATTCTGATGCTCAAGCATGACTTCCACTTTTGTTACCGAGAGGATATCCCTTTGAGTGTTCAGTTCATCATTGTTGAGAAGGATATAGTCAACATCATTAGTTGATGTTGAATCTCGTACATTGATGTTGGCTTCAGGATTCAACTTGCTTTGATCATCAATTCTTAAACATTTCTCTTCAATTCTGCATGGAATGTTTATGTTTGGAATTTGCATCTTTCCTAGGAGAAACTGTAGAGATCTGTGTATGTAAACCACCATTTCCCACAACTGATGTAGGTGCATGGTCAACTAATTTGTTGTCCTGATGTTGCATGGCTGAAGATGCCATCGTTCCTTCAACTTTTGCTCTGCATGCCAATTTTGGTATACTAGTAACTGATGTCTTAGACTCATCTACCAAAAAAACATTNNGTTGTTCAGGACTTAATTACAGAAATGGCTACAGGATTGCCATATTACAGGCTGGACTGGTGACCTTTGAAGGGGAGGATCCACCTTATTCTTCTCAGTGCACCCCAACATGATGGATGCTTAACTAACAGTGTTATCAATGTAGAAATCCCGAGTATTCAGATTACCAAGCCTTAATAAATACCTTGGATATTCAATGGGTTATGACTAAGGATATTGACCTCGGACTGGAACTGAAACAGGTCCATTAAAAAGGACTCAAGATGGTAGCTATGTTATTGGCTCTCGAATGGGAACTTGATCCGCCCAAAGGGAAACTGGTTCTCGATCTAAATCTTAATTGTATATTGTTGTGTTGACTGCTTTATCCCATAGGTACCTTAGTACTACCTTTGATTTGAGCATGCACCTAGCCATCTCAATCAAGGTTCAAATTTGTTCTCTGTCACTACATTCTACTATGGTGTGTAAGTAGTTGAAAATTGATGCCTTTTTAAAACAAAACAACCCTTCCCCTTTTTCAAAGTACCTAATACAATCCTGTAGCTGGTATGCTGAGCTTTAGACTGTCCGGACTTCCTAATACAGTCTTGTGGCTGGTATGCTGAGCCTCTCCTAGGCAACGACTACCTTTTCTAGTAGGCCTAGTTACCAAGGAACAAGTGATAGCCTTTCCATGTTGTCTAGAAAGCTTTAAACAGGGTTCGGTTTAGGCCTGTGACCAATTTTAAGGAGGGTTACCACAGGGTGTTAAGTAGGGTCCAACCCTTTCCTTTTATTACAGACATGCTGAGTTTAGTGTGATAGCCTTAGAGGATCCCCAAAATAGTCTGAGTTCCTTCCTTCTTCCATTTTTTAGGGGCTCCGACCCTTCTCCTAGGCTCCGACCTCTTTCCATACACCTTGGCTGCTTATTCAAGGGTTGAATTTCACCACAGAAGGGAGATCCGACTCTCTTCATTTACCACATAAAATTAATTTAGGTCCGGCCTCATCTCTTCATACCTACAATAGAATTTTGGCAGCCCTTTACCTTTAATGCGCAATGATTTTCTTCAAGCCTGCTCTGAAACCATGTTGGATTTTCAATGAGCTATGGCTCATGTATTCTTTTAAATTTTTTGTTAACAATTACTTGAACCATAACTACTACAGCAAACCAAGATCACAAGAAGAATAACCATGCACAAGTATACAAGAAGTATCCTGGGAAACCCTTCTCAACAAGGGAAGAAAACCCAGCCAATCCTTTACTATATTCCTCAAGAGAAAGACTTCCCACACCATCACCAAATCTAGCACACAAGAAGGTGTTGTAATTCTCATAATTTCAGACCACAACTTCTGAAATCATGAGATGACACAATGATAAGTGTGTTTCCTGAATGGGCATTCACCTTTATTTATATAAGACTTGTCACATCAAATGATGTGTCTTTTGGCACAATAGGGCCGACCTCAATAACTCAAAATATAATTAATAATTACCATATTGAATATCTTTTACATTAAGGTGGGGTTGACCTGTACCCTTTACATTACAAATAGGGTTACAGGTAAGTCTGACTCTTGAACAATATAGCAAGGGATCTCATACACCCACTAGTGCTCAACCACTAGGGGCATATCCATAGGGATGTCCATATCTCTATCTCATTGCGTCTCAAAGGAGAACCACACTCACTAGTGCTCAACCATTAGGATTGCGTTCACCTGTGCTCATCCACAAGCACATCCACTCAACATATCTTCTTTCCCACTGCATTACACATGAGAGACATCTGGAGTTCATCATCTCAACTCTCTGCTCAGAGGAGGCTAATACATCATCTTCATCTCTGTCTCATGACGATGCACCCAGCTCTATGGGAATTCACACGTTCACCTTGTACTCAGCCACATGCATGTCCAACTCAACAGATCTCCTTTCTCACTGCGTTACACAAGAGAATCATCTAGAGTTCTTCTCAACTCTCTGTAAGGAGGAGGCCATCTCTATGTTCCAGCTCTGTCTCAAATAGAAACCACACACCCCTCTCAGCGGATCTCTCTCAGGTTTGTGTTTTGGAGAATGTCTCACGCAACTGTAATCATCAACATTTTGTCACCCGCTTTCAACCATAAACTAGGAGATTTGAAGCACCATAATTCCTTCTCTCGCCTCCACATTCTTTGAAATCGGTTTTGAAGTTGTAGTTCTTCTTGCTACAAACTATATGTGACTTTATTATCCTCCAAATCTTTTTGAAATCTTTCCAACTTATTCTTGATTTCTTCTTTTTCCTTGGATGGAAGGTTGTAAGAAACTTTAACCCATTGTTTGAGTGACTGCTTTACCATCTTGAGATTTTGCTTCCATATAAAAAAGGGGTACCTAGAATCCAATTGTTCCATGTAGCTTTCACCAACACATCCACTTCTTGAAAATTGAGCCACAAAGGCTTGAATCTAAAAGGTAAAGGGGCATAGTTAGGGACCTTTTGGAGATGGAGGGAAATCATCTTATGGTTAGAAACAAGGGAGGGGAGAATAAAGGAACTCGAAGTTGAGTCTTGTGAAAGGAAGTTACTATGTACCAAAAAATGATCAAGGCGAGCAACGATGTGACTGGGACCTTAACACTTATTAGACCAAGTGTACTTTCCTCTTATAGGCTTAACATCTAGCAAATCCCAATCCATGATTAACTCATCCATATTTTCGCAAAATGGGTTCCAACCAAAGGTTCCTCTTTGCTTTTCTGCACTATTTCGAGTGACATTAAAGTCCTCAACTACTATACAATCGACATAAAATTATGAGTCCTTTAAGCTTAAGATGGATCTCCAACAACTGGTTTTTTCTATTGGGCTAACTGGCATATACACACTAATGACCAAAAAATACTTATTGCTATGCATGGACCTGAATTTAGTTAGGATCCAGTACTGCTGCATTTGAAAGGACAAAAATAAGCATACCTCTTTTATATTCCAAAGAGTGTGAAGGCCACTAGAGGCCCCCCTTGAGTCTTTTGCGATGGCTTCACAAGATTTCCATAGGCCTTTCGCTATTCTAACTGCTTCTTCATCTTTCATTTTAGTCTCTTGGATAAGGTGTATTGCTAGCTTCTCATTTGAAATTAAATCTTTGACAACTACTGATTTTGGTTCGCTGCCTAAACCCTTGCAATTCTAGAAGAATAAAATTATTATCTAGGCAAGTTTTGAGAAGACCCCCCCTTGGATGTTGCATTGTTGCTTGTACCTTTTGGTGGCTATGAACCACCCATTATCTTGACTATTGTTTGTTGAGACCCCATCATAATGTCCTTATTTTCTTGCTCTTCTCGAACTATTTGGGTTGTCTTTCTTCCTGACCACCTTGTCAAATTTTCTCTAGAAGCCTTGTCTTCATGTTCCTCTTCCACGGATATCTCAAACATTAGGTTCCTTGGCTTTAGTTTTTGGAAAGGCTACCTCCACATCCTTGAAGTTTTTGAATTATTCAGGCCTAGTTCAGGTAGAATCACGTCCTCACTTTGAGGGACATAAAAAATGACCATCTTCTCTTCCCTTGTCTTCAAAAGCATCTCAACCCTTGCTGAAGGTGACCTAGAAGATGTATGGATTGAAGGAGGCTCCCAAGGGATTGAGGCGGACCTGTCCCCATGCATTGATGGTACAATTTCCTCTTCATTATCTACTGCTTGAGAAAGGATTTCAAAACTGTTCTTTTGGGGCACCTCTGCTGCAGATCGTGGGATTCCAAAGGACTTGGATGGGTTTTGCATTGATCCCCCGTAGGAAGGTCCAAAAGAAGATAGACCAGAACCATATGAAGGTAGATTCTTGATACTTCCACTAGAGCCTGGTTTTTTTGACACTGCTCTCCACTGATCTTCTTGCCTTGGACCCAAGGGTTGAGGTGTTTCCATATTCTTACAATTTTTTTGCAAAATGCTCGTACTTGTGACAAAGCTACACTTGAACGAGAGTTGCTCATAATCGAGCTGCTACACATGCTACCAATTATCCAACAAAATGAGCACTGCTTTAGGAATACCCTTCTCTAAATCCACTTCAACACATACTCTAGCGCAAGAAAACATGTTTTCCTTTGGTTCTGCCTTGTCTATGTATCGATCCACAGAGTTGTCAATGCATCGAAGGGCATTATCAATCCAACAATGAAAAGGAAGGTGTGGAAGATGAACCCAAATCGAGACTGTGGAAGGAACATCATTTTCTGAACTGAAATCAGGAGTCCACTTGTTCAAATACATCCCTCTAGCTCCCAAGAAGTACGGACCACTTCGAAAAATCAAATCCCAATCTTCCTTAAACTCAAAGAGAAAGGCATAAGACCCTTTCCCATAAAAAAAGTGATTCAAGGAGCCTTTGATAAAAAGCTTCTAGTTTTTTTGCAACCATAATGCCATAGACTTCAGGGAAGACCAAATACCAGTGAAATGGTCAATCAACCTACGGTTAGTGAGGGCCAAAGCCTTCCTTTGAGTAGAAGAGGGAGGAAGTTTAACATGAGGGACTTCATCCAATTATTCACAAAACGTGATGGATGAGATTTCAAATTCTTTACTGAAGCTGCAACCATGACATCATCCTTTGAAGGGGGCTACTGCTCGATGCTTACCTCAATCACACTCAAAACCAGAAACTAGGGTTTCTCCATAAATCACAAAGCTCATGCACAACTAGTTGCAAAGCCTCATAGACAAAAAGGCTATAACTCTGAAAATTACAAAGTATATTTATCCTCGTTGCATATTTACATACATGAATATCTTAAAGCCAACATTTTTTTTTACATGGTTAAAAGAAAGCATTTTTCAAAATCAGATATTAATAAAGTCAACATTGATTACAAAAAAGTTGGCATCAAGATAGGGACGGCGAAAAAGAATATAAAGTTCGGCCCGATAGGCATTTGCACTAAACGACTCCTGCGTGTAACCCTTTGAAAACATTCGCCCTCTCTTTGCTTCTTTTCCCGGGCGATTGTTCAGGTTCTGTGATATCTTTATTGTTTGGTGATAATCTCAGAGTACTTAAATATGTCAGGCTATTAACATTCCAGTTGTAGCGAGATCCGCTCATTTGGGGTATTTCATATATTAAGGATCAAGTAGGATAATGAATCATAGATGGTGCACATGTATGGATTTATATCAAATACAACTATTTTTCCCTTTTATTTTGTTTCACAGGTCTCACGATATTTGATTGTTTTCTGTATTTTGAAGTGGGCACAGAGGATAGCTCTTGTTTCGGGTGAAACCATTTTCATTACAAGTCATAATGGGCAGTGGAGCAGCAGGGATGGGGTTGTTGGGTCAACATCTTCTGAACCCCACTGCGAACTTGATGCCCAAAACTTCACAAGTAGTTTTGGGGGTTCCATGCCAACAGAAAAGCAGCAAACTAGGAGGTGTGAGGCCGTGCCCATCATATAAACCTTTTTGTATCACAGCAAGCTTGGCAATGGGAAAGTCTTCGGCGTCGGCGCCGGCGCAGGCGCAACCCTGCAACTTCCCAGGTGTGTATGTTGTTTGCCATTCAGGCTATGGTTTATTTATTTGTGTATTTATTTTTGGTTGAAATTGCTGCATGTATTACATTAAGAATAAAGATACATTTACCTGAAGATCATGATTTATTTGTAATTGCTGTAAGCTTTCTTGTTAAATTTAATTAACATAGATAGTCTGTGTGACATCCTTAATCATCCTGGCATTTTAAGACCAAGTGAAGAAACACAGATCACAGTTGAATTTAGTTTGACTTACAGTTGCTGAAAATATTCATGTTTGAAATGAGCTGTTGCAAATAAGCTCCTTATCTTCATTTCATGAGCTATGCCAAATAACTCAGTTTTAGTTATGGTTCTGTTGAGTTAATGGTTAGTGAGTGACTTCATAATTTGCCAAACTGGATGACAGCAAACAGAAAATATAGACTTCAATAATACAATTGATGCTCCTGTCAAACCGTGCCCGAGTTACTGAGGGCACTAAATTTATTGTGTTTTCTTTAGCTAGTTTGTAAATCACTCCTTGCAGAGGGCAAGCAGAGCTTTGTAGATCCTCCTCTGAGTGAACTCGATCCTGACATGAATGCGATAATTGAGCAAGAAAAGCAGCGGCAGTTCAGAGGTTTGGAACTTATTGCTTCTGAGAATTTTACATCCCGGGCGGTGATGGAAGCTGTTGGATCATGTCTAACGAACAAGTATTCGGAAGGACTCCCTGGTAAGAGGTAAGTGCCTGAAGTTATAACTTGGAATGTGAAGAATGGCACAGTCACGATTGTGATGGTGTCTGAGTTGCTTGGCAATTTCTTCTTGCTGCTTGGTCTTTTTTTCTTGTTAAACTCAATTTCTCTTGGCTTTTAGACCTGCACTTTTCTAGTTTGAATGTTTCACATGTCTGTAATGGTTTCTGAGTTCAGCTTTATAGTGTTGAGACCTTTAATTGTTGCAGGAACCGATAATATGAGTATCTGTTTATTGATTAATAGAAATTGTTTCCCTATACTATCACAATGAAGGATACAGTTTTTGAACACTTTTCTATATTTATTAACTACTGTGTTGGGTTGGGATTTATACAATGCAGATACTATGCTGGCAATGAATTCATTGATCAAAGTGAGAGGCTTTGCCAGCAGAGGGCCCTAGAAGCATTCCATCTTGACAGCAGTGCATGGGGTGTTAATGTTCAACCATTATCTGGATCCCCAGCTAATTTTGCTGTTTATACAGCTCTTCTCCAACCACATGATCGCATTATGGTGTGTATGGGTCTGAACTACGAACCTCTTTTTATAAGATTATCATTCCTATTTGGGCATGTAACATGTGAAAAATTACTTTGCAACATTTAGGGTTTGGACCTGCCACATGGAGGGCATCTGTCTCATGGATTCATGACTGCAAAGAAGCGAGTGTCTGCTACATCAATTTACTTCGAATCAATGCCATACCGTCTAGATGAGTCCACAGGTGAGCTCGCATTGCCAGCCGAATAGTAATAAGGAGGGAAACAGTTCCGTAATTGACAAATATTGAACCAGATTTTTGGGGAAATGTTCTAGTGTTAATGGTGGTGTTTGTTTTCTTGGTTTATAGGATTCATTGACTATGAAATGCTTGAGAAGACTGCCACCCTTTTTAGGCCCAAGCTCATCATTGCTGGTGCTAGTGCATATCCCCGAGACATTGATTACCCTCGCATGAGGCAGGTATTATAGCTGGGTATTTCTACAAGATCTTATAATGGTGGTCCTTTAGAAAATTTCTCTTTCCAGAAACGTTTATTCAACAGATTTTATTAATATGTTCTTTTACTATGTAATGTGGACTAGTTGGATTTCTATCATTTTTAATACTAAAAATTTTATGGTTTTGGAAGATTGCCGATACAGTTGGGGCATACTTAATGATGGACATGGCACACATAAGTGGTCTCATCGCTGCTTCTATAATGGCCAATCCATTTGACTTTTGTGATGTAGTGACAACTACAACGCACAAGGTGAGTTGATGCCATGGATTTGCCCTGCAATTCACCCCTTTCGATTTAAATACCACTGACTATATTAGACGGATCTTTATTTGGGTCTATATTAATGCTGTCCATGTATGCCATTCCCCCTTTGTAGAAGAAAAATAATCCCACTAGTGTTCATGAAAATGTCAAGAACTAAAAGAAGTATGCCATTTCCATCATAGGAGTGATTCTAGAGCGAAGAGATGTAGATTTTCATTATGTTTTTATAGCACATGCCACATACATCTTCCTTAATGCTGACCTCAATTTCGTGTTTCCATTTATTTATGCTCTTTCTGTTTCTTATCATTACTAGATCAAAATTATGACGAAACTCATCATATTCCTTGAACTGTTTCAATTTGAATTGTTTGTCAATTGTTTCTCTTTTTTCTTTTTCTTTTCATCCTTTTTGGTGTTTTTCATTCTGAAATAGTTTTGAATTGGAGGGTCATGATTTTTAGTCTTTACGAGGTCCTCGGGGAGGCATGATATTCTTCAAGAAAGAACCAGTATTGGGGATCAACCTAGAGACAGCCATCAACAATGCAGTTTTTCCAGGGTTACAGGTCAATCTGAATTCTCCCTCTTTTCCTCCATCATCCATATTGTTTCCCTGTTCACTAATATCATAATATTGGATGTATAGATTTTTTGTATCATCGTGTTTCTAAAATATACATGGAATAATCTGTGACTGTCTAGGGAGGACCGCACAATCATACCATAGGAGGGCTGGCTGTTTGTTTAAAGCAGGCTGTAACTGCAGAGTTCAAGGCTTATCAAATACAGGTGTAGCACTCTCACATGTCTAAGCTTCTGTAAAATGCATTCATGCATGTGAATTATTATGTGAATGGCTGTTCAAGGCTTATCAAATACAGGTGTAGCACTCTCACATGTCTAAGCTTCTGTAAAATGCATTCATGCATGTGAATTATTATATGAATGGCTGTTGGTTCTGATCAAAGGTAAAATAGTTTTAGCAGGTCGTAGCAAATTGTCGAGCCCTTGCAAAGAGACTAATGGATTTGGGTTACAATTTGGTGTCCGGTGGCAGTGACAATCACCTAGTTCTAGTTGATTTGAGGCCCTTGGTAAGTATCCTCTGTTCATATGCTTTTGATCGATTTCTATTGGATTTAGCTGGTTGAATGCAACATGGTATATATTAATGGTCTTGAACAGGGCATTGATGGTGCAAGAGTAGAGAACATTTTGGATGCTGCTTCTATCACACTGAACAAGAATTCTGTACCAGGTTACATGAATTTTTGCTTTGTATATTTAGATGTAATGGAGGCACTGATCTTCCTTCCTCTTTGGGATGATATAGCTTACCTTCAGACCTTACATTTTCAGGTGATAAAAGTGCCATGGTTCCTGGTGGCATTCGCATAGGGACTCCTGCCTTAACCACCCGTGGGCTTCTTGAGGATGACTTTATTAAGGTTGCAGATTTTATCCACGAGGGGGTGCAGATAGCCATTAAAGCTAAGGGCTCTGTGCAAAGTACAAAATTAAAAGATTTTATAGAATTTATCGAGTCAGACAATTTCCAGCAGCGAAATAGCATTTCTGATCTCAAAAGGCAGGTTGAATCATTTGCTAGTCAATTTCCATTACCTGGTGTTGGCACTGAAAATCTTAGTTAGATATATGATGTGTTTAGAGCCTCAGATGCGTCCTTTATCAACTTTTGGGTTGGGCTTCAGTGATGATATTCAGGCTGGCAAGAATTGGTCCCATGTGTAGATTATAGTGATGAATAATGCTGGGATCTGCATTTTGTCTGAATTTATGTGCTTTCCCAGCATAAGCATTAACAGATTCTGTTCCGATGTGATGGATGTTGAGTTTGCCATTTTATTTATTGGCAAAAGAAGTCTACATAATTTGTATGGTTCTCTTTTTGTTCATCACAAGAATTTTGGGTTGAAAAATATTGATAGCTTGTATGGAAACCGTTGTCATTCTTTTTATGTTGTGATTATAAATATTTTATTAAGATTGGAAAGCAATATTCCATATTGCTGGAGTGTCTAGGTATTGTGTCCATTACAGATTTTCATAATAATTTAATTTTAAGGTAACAGACTTGATTTTCATAATAATTTAATTTTAAAGTTACAGCCAAATCATATCTCAAATTAGTGACCAAGTCATATCTCAAATTGGTATATGCCACTTTTTTGTTTGTAGGACAAGATCATATCTCAAATTGGTATATGCCACTTTTTTGTTTGTAGGACAAGAAAGTCCTTCCTTACCGTGATTGATTTGAGTGATTTGATTGCTAAAATTTATAGAAATATAAATACCCTAACCTTCTTTGAGTTACACATATATTCAAATACAAAAATTTCATTTCATTCATATATGACACAATTACAATCAATTATTAATATGACTTCTAAATTATTATATATAATTATTGTTTCATTCGTTTAACATTCAAGCTGCATGTGAAAGTGAATGGTTTTAATTTAGATAATTTTATTACTATTATTCATAACAAAGTAGTTAGCATTCACTTATCGAGATTCACCGAATGATTCAACATTCAAATTTAGTGGGTGCTGCACATTTTCTATATATTTTTATATGCCTTTGTTTTATAAATAACTTAAATATCTTCTCATTTATTCTATGAAGAACATCATATTATAAATAAAATGTCTGCCCCCGAATATCTGATTTTTTTTAATAGCCAGGGCTATGTTCAAGAATATTTCGTTTTTAATATATTTTTTAATTCCTGTCTCCGAATATCTTAATTTAGTAATAGAAATATTTAAAAGTTGTTGTGCTATTTTGTGTTTTAATATGTTTTTTTATTTGGGCTTTGTTCAAGAATATTTAAAAGTTTGACATATTCATAATAGGTTACAAGTTCAAATTCAGAGGGGGTAGGGTAAGTATATCTTCTTAGACTTTATCAGTCAAAATCATTGGGTGGAGAGGGTAAGTTGGGGGATTTGAACTAGGAACCTCATCGAACATAACACTTCATATCACGACACTTGCCGATTGAACTGCCACTCAAAAGAAGAGATTTATTATTATTTACCTATTCATATGTAAAATAAATGTATGATAGAAAATCAACTCTATTTTTTAAATTGATAACTACATTGTAAATGTTAATAGTCAATCTATGGAATTTTAAAAGTTGCACTTAGTTTTACTATCACTTGCAGAAATAATTAATATTTTGACATTATAACATTACATTGTCTTATCTGGTACATATAATCGCATGTAGAAATTGGAGCTAGTGATAAAATATGTTGTTGAATGTAGGTAATCATAATTATGTTGACAAATGTATTTTGTTGTTAAATAAACACAATTATAATTGTGTTTATACATGTCTTTTGCAAATATAGATTGATATGAAACTTATGGTATAAAATAATATTAAAAATACAAGTTAAAAGTAAAAAAATATTAATAACATAATTTTATTAATTTTCAAATTTATCAAATTGCAAATATAAATCTTTATATTTTAAAAAAGATTTATCTTCAAAAAGTTTAATCTCTTAGTGTTTGATAAGTTCACCATTATAATAAATCTATACCAATAAAAAAATACACAAATTAAAATAACTTTGTGTGATTATAATTTAATAGTGTTCTATAGCATGTAAGTAACATATATAGTTTCAAGATCTCATGGAAATCATGTTATTTGGCCCCTTTAATATGCCCATTAGTTGGAAAAGCCTTTTAAAATCACACCTATTGAACAAGTACTCATAAGATTTCAAAGGTATCAATTGTTTGTGTTAACACTTTAGAGGTTTCAATAGTTTGTGTTTGTATTTTATTTCTGCTTTATAATGTTGTGACCTGTAATTGTTTAAAAAATTTACTAATTTTATGTTTATAATTAGATGAATTATAATAACTAATAAACATAATTATGTTTTATTGGGATAATGTGTTTTTTGTAAGATATATAGTTAAATGTTTTAAGACTTTAAAAATTGAAATTAAAATCTGATTTTGATTTCTAAGATCTTAAATACTAAAAAAAAACACATTATTAAAATATTTGTTAAAATCTTAAAAAAGCACTGATACTACATGATGTTTTAGATAGTAAACAAGATGGAAGATATTAATGCCTAACAATGTTTAAGGGAAGAATAGAAGTTGCACTTAGCCATTGATTCAATCTCATATAATCTACTTACAACAAAACTTTCATCTACTTCTATTGCAATGCTCAAAAACTCATCTAAGGCTTTTATTTCCATTTTTATCCAGTTTGTTCATTAAATGATCTTACACAATAAACTCATGTTATTATTATATAATGATATTAATATTATATTATGGTTTGGATAGTAACTAAGATGGAAGATAACTTTCTTGCAAAAGGGGTGAATGCCAATTAAGGTGTGAGTCTTCAAGAACAATATGGATGTTGTGTATAGCCATGAATTTAATCTCTCTTAAACCCTATCAAGATGGAATTTTTGAGGTGTAAAGTGATCCTCAGAGATAAAAACTAACAAACATTACTATTATTTTATAAAGATTGGAGGTTCTAACCAAAAAATTCTTTGAGCTCTTTCTTCCCAAAATAAATTGATATGGATTACAACTTGCCATGTATTTTCCTCTTCACTATCCAAAATTTAACTACACTATTCTTCTTTGACATGCACACCCTTAAGATTGTTAAATATCTACTTTGATTTCTATGTTTGTAGTAGTGGCATATGGAGGATTGACATTTTACAAATGTCTCATTCAAGAAAAAAAATTCTTTGAAAGATCAAAGTCAAAAATGGATTATGAGTTGGTTAAAGGGAAGGTTATTTAGGATATAAGATAAAATCAAGTTTGTTGTTTTGAGAAAAACTTAGGTTTCACTCCTTGATGTATTTATGTGATCTTTCTTGATATAAGGAGATTTATAGAAAAGGGGAAATTTTCACTAAACGATATGTACATGTTACTTCACTCTAGCCATCACAAGGTTTTATCTCAATTTTTGGATCTGTTCTGTTTTAATACGTGTATAGTAGTATCATGGTCAAGGTAAAAATAGGAAACACATCTTGCATGCGTCCACACAACACTCAACTCCATACACTCTTCAACTCCAACCTTTTTTGAGGCCTTGTCCCTACATGGCTTCAAAGTTGGTAATGTTGTAAAGATTGTACACACATTCAAGTTTCAATGCAAATTTTTGTTCTGTTTTCAAATGTAAACTTAAACTTCGGTGAAATAAAGCCTGATGTTTTCTATATCCTAATACCGGTAAGCATGCTTATATTTTTCTTTGAGTTAACTGGGAAATAAATTTGAAAGAATTCAATTAAAATTTTGAGCATATAAATCAAAATAGAATACATAGTAAAATACCCTGATTTTGTATATGATTTAGTCCACTTGAGTAGAGTTGAGTTGCTCCCTTATCCTATTTTCTCCCTTGCTCCCTTGCCCCCAAATTGAACAATTTACCTCCTAGCCAGCTAGGAATAGCCTTAACAATACCCTAGCTCCAGGAAATCCTTGCGGTCTCCTGGCCCTCCGTGCCCAAAATTCCCAGCAACATAGTGCAGTATCGTATGCCCAAAATGTCCAAAGTCCAAAATTCCCTCTCCAAATTTATGTCCCTTGCTCTTCGAATGATCCTCCTCCCAAGCAAAATCCCCCTTCTTCTCCTCCTCTTGACTTTCCCCTTCTTCCACCACCCTTTTCTTCCTCTAATGTCCCCTCGAGCACCCCCTTATCCTCTCCTTTAACTCCACTCAATAATCATCAATATTCCACCTACTTTTAGTCCTTTCAAACACACACACACCTAACAGATAAATATTTCATTTATTTAATTAAAATATTAAATTTACTAATTAAATTAAAATTAAATGTAAGTAACTTAATTTAATCAACTTAATTAATCACAATCATTAAGTCTAATCATTTCACTTAACTAATATCATTAATTTATCTTTCACATAATTAATTCACTTAGTTAATCTCATTAACTCCAATTATTTCACTTAATTGATTCACTTAACTAACATCACTAACTTTATTCATTTCACCTAATTAATCTCATTACCTCTAATCATTCATTAAATTAATAACTACAGTAGGGTTTATATATCTAAATCAGATAAACAAACATAATTAATTTAATACATTTATAAATACTAGTGTACACACACAAGGTATGTATGTGTAGCTGGTGCATACATAGCTTGTGTGCGTACTAATGACAATAATTAACACATATAATGCAATTCCTTGTATGCTTCCAATCCAATCAACAATGCAATGAACTTCATAATAAATAAATCAATCATTAACAATATTAGCAAAATCCATTAATCATCACAGTTTAATCATGGATGCAACATCTCCCTAGATGATTGAAATCGAGTTAAGCATTTTCTATTAAATAACAAAGAGTAAATTAGACACTTCTACTATAAGATTAAAACCCCACAACACTCTCAACTACTTCTAACACCCTGCCTCCCTAACCAATTTCCATCTTCCTTATCATATCCTTCCTCTACTAGACTATACTGGAGCATAAACTATATTGACCTAACTCCATATAGAAAACATAAGTGGAAGTGTCAACTACCTTGACCAAGCTTCCCGTTAGAACAAGATTTGCCTCACCCTATGCAATCTTGAAGAGAGGGCCTTACTCCATTTCCCTATGAAGACTTACTTTCCCTGATTAATGAATCCAGAGACAAAAATAAATATATTTCCACTTGTACACACCTTGCAAGTTATACAGCATGCGTATACGTTGGCTGCTCCACTGCAACCCGCATACATCGAGATTTGTGCCAGAAAATAAAAAATAAATGTCGGGTTTCCATGTCACGATAGAAAATCTCCGATCCTTGGCCTTCCACATACTGGAAACGTTCCGACTCGGCCCTTCAGTTTCATTTTGAAGGCTATAAAGAAGCGAATTCCGAGCTATGGAAAAGGGAAGATAATTCAACTTTGAGAGCAAAGTTACTCTGGAGAAATTATTACTTCATTATTGAGTCTGCATCCCTTTGTACTTAAAGTTTGAACATAGTGTTCGGCTCCCAAGCTCTTCCCTTATTGATGGAGAACCTCTTTGTCTCCCTTATATGAGCTTGCCTTTTGTGGAGGATTGAAGTGGTGAAGGCCCAATTGGAAGGAACTCGGTTTCTCGGTTCCGAACCGTGCTGATACAGAAGTCTGTAATTTTTTCACTTCTGCTGATCATTTATTAATAGAAATACTCCTTTCTTGTCCAATTGATATCTTGCAAATATATGTATTATGATCCATGGACATGTTTGTTTTGAATATTAATGGATTATGCTATCTAATGTGCTAACCTGTTATATTATCACTATATGCTTGCTTTGCTTGTTCATTGAGAACTTGTTGCAGGTATAAAGTTTTGGGTTGAAGTGCTCAATGGTGGACATCATCAAACGTTTGGACGAGGTATGCCTCTTTCTTACCTCGTTTGCACATTAGTTTATATAGCATATGTTGGAATTGAGTCGATTTCTACAGTCACTCCTATCTGTTGTGGTTCACCCTGGCCATAGAGAGATTTTCCTCATAACAAAATTGACGACCGTACTCGGGAAGAATCTTCTTTCTTAGGGTTTGAATTACTTTTCTTCTTAGATTGCTCTCGTTTCTATTGTGGTTCTTGTCGTGTCATTGCTTGACAGCTCCTGTTCACTCAGGGTCTGAGTGTTCAACCATTTTTCCTTGCCTGGCCTTGTTTCAAAGAATATACACGCCTTTTTGCTTGATAGTTGCGTACACACGCGTGCTGTCTCACTGCAAGCTGCGTATATACGCATTGTTTGCCCAAATAGTCACGTACACCTTTTTTCCTTGCTGTTTTTCTTGGTCTGGTGTTTTCTGGGTGGGATTTTATGCTTGCTGAGCCTTCTTAGGTCTTTGTAGTGCCTGATGAGTGCCTGTGGGATGACATGAAATCCTCTTTTTGTTGAATTTTTGAGCGAAGTTTTTCTCTTCATCTTTTCATTTTTATTATCCTTGTACATTGGGCTGGGTGCTTTGCTGCTTGATATCCTGCTTGAGTTGTCTTTCTTTTATATACAGTAGGTTTATATATCAAGTTACTTTTCAGTCCATGCATTTTCAGTTTTGATATATTGAAAATACAAAAAAAATAGGCATTTTGCATTGCTTGGCATTTTTGTCTTTTGAGTTTTTTTATCATTAGCTTAGTGCATACAGTGAAAGATTGCATTTTTACTTCTGAATTGCAGATTTGAATTTGAAAATTGCATCGTTTTTAGGAGCATATCATTCATCAAAAGTTAAAGTTAGGACTTTGCATTATCTTCATATTTACTTTCTTGTAGAGTCATAACACCATTAGTTTCATTACCATATACCTTTTTGAGTAATCATGACCATAAAATCAACGCTATAATTTAAAATTTATTAGTAACGATTTTATTTTCTAGGGTGCACAAACTAGTCTAGGATTTAGTGCCTTGGAATAGGATTTTGTGAGTAAACTTCTCCAAGGCAATTAAATCAACATATGTGTCTGAGTTAGGGAGTGGAGAAATCCATTGTATAATTGGTAAGATCAGGAGGCTCCGCTCACACTAGAGTTAATCACGAGGTCACACGAAGTTGGTTGAAGGGATATCCCCAGGATACTCGCCTAGCGTAAGAGATATTTCTGTGGATTTATTCGTGTTTAGGGATATTGATAGTGCCCATAACTCTGTGAGAGGTGGTACTTTCAAGGTTTCGGGCTTTGCTACCCTGCCCATACAGTGATCTGGACTTATGTCTGCTCGCCTGTGCATTGATTATACAATGGTTTATTAGTTTCTTGACTTAGGTATCTCATAGGTTACTTGCAGGGGTTATTCTGCAGGTACCCTGGGTCAGATAGGGGTCGGACAACACACAACCTTTATGGAGGATTACCTCTTTAGGGGGGTTTGATCGACTGGTTGTTAAGCCCATGAGGGCCCCTATAACTAATTCTATTACCTCCGATATTTAGTAGGGAGTCTCAGGCCCCTCTTGGGCGAGACATACCTTCTTTAGAGAGGGAGGCCACTCAACCACTTTACCCCGTTTGCATGCATATTGGCCGTTTGACTTTTGGTGTGCTCTTTGATTACTAGTCGACCTTAGGATTTTATACTGAGTTTCTGTTATTATGGATAATGGAGTTCCTTTGGCTCCCGCATTTACTGTTTCCCCCCCCATGGCGTTCATGGGGGAAAATCTATCCGTTTTTTACAATGGTATGCAGAATTATGGTACTCAGTCAATGCCTTGGGTCTCTAATCATTTTTCTCATGGTATGTCAGATATGTCTTCACAATTACCATCCTCTGTCTCACCTCCTTATGCGAATACAAGTTTTGGGCCTGGGGGCATGATGCCTCCTTATTCTCATATCCTTCAAACACCTCTTACGATAAGAGGATGGAATATTCCTTCCTACGAATCCACTATGCGAGAAGTAAGTGCCCAAATAGATAATCATTCTACTTATTACACTCTGTCCACTCATCCTTCTTCTGCTATGTCGATTCCTACAAACACTTTTCCCATGGCGGACCTCCATCTGTCCTCTGGTGTTTCATCCGGGGGGAAGTTATTTTTATAGTATGGGCAACCCCCCTCACGAAGTTCCTTCGCCTAAGGGAAACATATATCACGCAAGTAACCCTTGTCATGTCGCTTTCTCTTTGCAAGCGACTTCCTCAGTGTCGATGCCCTTACAACCCTTTATGAATCAGTATGGAGGAGGATTCTATCCTGCTGGATAGAGTGTAAACCGAGATCCTTCCTGGCCTGCAATTTCTCAAAACCAATCTTTCCTTGGACCTTGGTCTCAAATGCCACAACTCATCACCGCCGCTAGTCCAGTCACTGCTAGTCATATTGGAGCGCCATCGCCAACTTCTGCCAGTCATGTTGGATATTGGTCGACAACCTCTGCAAGTCATGTTGAAGACCTGCAACCAACCACTGCAAGTCATGCGGGGAGTGTTAATGTTTATGCCATTATTATATTTCTTTTCATTTCAATAGATAAGAGCAACATAAGAACAAGATCACTGAGAAATACACATTCACAAGAGACACAACATTTATCCTGGGAAACCCTCTAGGGGAAGAAAACCCAGCAAAAACTTCCTTATCATAAATTGCCAATACAATGTCAAGAGATAACTCAAACCAATACAGA